>JAIRCJ010000050.1:416403-457323 GCA_020883675.1 Bruguiera gymnorhiza
TAAGGTGCATTGACATGGGTGTCATAATAAAATTAATCTTTTGTGTAGACATGGATGTTAATTACATGATTATATTGTGTGAATGTGATGAGAAGCTTGGAGATTATGCATGGAAGACTTCAAAGAATGCAAGAGATCCATTGCACATTTCAGAAGCTCCAATAACACAAGCTAGAGCCAAAAAGATGAAGAAGCACTAAATGGGTTGATTAAGGACATTTAGGCCAATCAAGTTACAAATGGTGCGAATTCAAGCTTGAAAGAGAGTTAAGGCCATATTAACATGATTGGAGTACTTAATGGGCTAAGGCTAAGTAATAGCATTCACTCATAAATAGGTGTTTATCTAGAAAATCAGTGTGATTTGTGTATAGAAATGAAAGTTTTTTGTATAAGAATTTGTCCTGAAGATAGGAGTTTGTTCCTAGAATTAAGGACTTTGTCCATAATAGAAATCTATGCCTTCTTGCAGAAATTTATGTCTTCCTTTGAATGTTAGGTTTAGGCTTTGTGTTATTAAAGTTTGATCGTATACTTTCCTAGGGTATTTTGAGGTCCGTTGTGTGTGTTGGGGGTCCCTAAGCCATGTCCTTTTGGAGATTTTTTTCCATTATGTGGTATTAGAGTCCAACTCCTAAATCAGGCTGGATCAATTAATTTTTCAATTTGCTGCCTTGTGATTTATTTATTTCTATTTAGTTTTTCTTATTAAGTGTATTACCATTCAAATGTGCTAATATGTTCCATTTGCAATCCTTCTCTTACTTTACCCCATTTGTTTGAGATCATAACTATCAAAACGTGCATTTCAATTCCATTAGCTGTCTACAGCTATTTTTGTGTTGAGCAAAATAAAAAAAATGAAAGGAGGAAGGAAAAAAAAACAGAAGCAACAAGAATGTCTATTTTCTTCACTCAACTTCAATTCTCCATGCTATTGTCTTGTTATATCATTCAAATTTATCCTTTAAGTTTAACCACCTATTTTGATTTATGTGAGTCTAGTTCATTAAATTTATTTGCCTTAATTCAATTCTATCCTATTTACCTTATTTTGTTCAAAATCAATCCTCTTGATTTAGCTTGTTTAGTTCTTTAAAGAGGTGAAAGGGGAATTTTGAGTGGTAAAAGGCAAGAGTGCAAGTTTATATTAAGAAAAAAAGCCATAAAAAGTGTAAAACATAAGGAAGTGTGACACCCTTTTTGAGTGAAACATGTTAAATGAGGAAGACAGTTGGATAAACTCGTGAGCAACTCATTAATTTGAGGTGCCCTAGCTTATCCCACTTTATGTGGCACAAAGATGTGTTCTTGTCCAAGATTTTTTCACAAGAAGACAATCAAAAAGGTTTTTGGAAGAAGTCCTTATCAAGACTTCCTACTTTATCCATAAAAAGAATAAGAAATAGGCTTAAGACCAAATAAAAAGGAATAATTCCTTGTGAGGAATATACTTATGGAGAGCTTGTTGTCAAGGTGGTTGCCAAAGGAGCTTTTATCTATAATGAGATTAAACTCCACAAGCAATTAAAGATGAGAAAATGCAAGATGAAAAGCTTTGAGAGATTTTTGGGACCAAATAGGTTTTCCATCTATTAATTTTCCTAAAGCAAGAAAAAGAAGAAAATATTCACCTTATAAACCTTTTCCAAAAGAAAAAAAAAACAGAATAGAAAAGGTGCATTTAAAAAAATAAGAAAAGCCTTATCAGCCAAAGAAAAAAAATCAAAGGAAAAGTCTAAAAAGACTTTAGTTTATTACAAATGTGAAAATTTGGCCATTATGCTAGTAAGTGTAAAGTCAGACAAAAAATCCAAAAATTATACAATGATGGGGATCTTAAAAGATCAATAATGCATATTTTCTTATCAAAAAGTGATTTTAAAAGAGAAGACTTGGAAGTGGATGTTATGCAAGATGATGATACTTCTAGTATATCTTTTAAAAAGAGTTGTAATAGTCAATGTGACTATTTTAAAACTCTCTATAAAAGTAATAACTTATTAATCCATACTAAAGAAGATAACTTAATATTTGGTCTCATTGATAAAACTTTAGATCCAAAATAAAAAAAAATAGAAAGAAATATTAGAAAAGTATTTGCATTTTTCAAAAGGAGATAATTTGTCTTCTTTTAAGTTGTTGCATCCTAATGAAGGTTACAATTTAAAAATTGTAAGAGAACATGCTAAAACTTCTACTTCTAAGGGAAAGAAAAAATGAAATGAACTGGAGCTTAAAGCTAACGTTAATGAGCTTAAAGTTGATATTAAATTGTTAAAAATAGGTTTATCATTTGAGAATCAATTTCTTTAGAAAGGAGAAAAGATAAGGAAGTTTTACCCTTAGTCAAAGAAAGTTATTTAAAGGAAGATGAGATTAATAATCTTCAGTTTGTAAATCTTATTAACTGAGTTATTAATCATGAATGGAATATGAAAATAACAATTTTTGTAAACAAAGAATATATATTTTCAATTGCTATACATGAATTACATCAATGAAGGTCTAGCGCCTTCTAAGTATTTTTCTAAAATAATAGAAGTATTAAACACTACTGATAAAAGTAGTATTATTTAAGCTATCACTTGCAACTATCTGTAACCATGTGATGTGATCCATGGAGAAGCCAATGCATAGAGTGTTTTTAAGGATCCATTAAGTATTCATGAAGGGCTAATGACACATTCAAGAGTTAAAAGGATAAAAGATGCACTTAATGGGTTGATTAAAGACATTCCGGTCAAGAAGTAAATTCAAGCTTGAAGCACAACAAAGTATATCTCAATGTGGGACAAGGCTTTATTATTTGTATAACTATGCTCAATCAGCCTAAGTTAGCTAATTGTGAAGAGTTGAGGCAACAAAGTAATGAAATTAGTGAGTTGGACGTATCGCAAAGTCTGAAAAATGTAGGACAAGAAGTGGACTGGTTGTAAAATTGGTTATAGGATCACTTTGCTGTTGGAAAGTTGAATTGACATTGGTCATAAGCCTATTGGCCAACCAATTTGATACTAAACATATGGCTTTAGGAATTTGACTGAACTAACCTTAATTTGTTAGCTATTAGCTTATTTAGAAAGTTTTTCTTATTCCAAGGGTTAGGGTTGTTATTTCAGCCTATAAATAGTTTTCATTTTATTTTTAAAAGATATAGATGATCAACGAAAAAAATGTGAGAATTTTCTCTTTTGATTCTTATTGAACTTTATGAACTTATCAAGGTCATGGTTGAAGGTTAAATCTTATAATTATTTCAAAGAAATTGTATTCTAACTTTAAGAAATGTTCCTTTTGCACTAATCAAATCATATTTCTTGGTTGTATTATGAGTGCTAAAGGCATTAAGGTTGATAAGGAAAAAGTTATCCCAATCCATGATTGGCCTACACCTAAGTTAGTTAGTGACCTTTTGGAATGTGTAATGGATCTCTTGCATCCTTTGAAGCCTTCCATGCATCATCTCTAAGCTTCTCATCATTCCATCCTCTCCTTGGAAGGATTTGTCCTTCAATTATCACCTACAATAAAAGGAGAAAGATCAGAAATATTAAATGTTGCACTCACATTATACTCATCGGGAAGGTCCAACTTATAGGCATTATCATTAATATATGCTACTACTTGAAATGGACCATCTCCTCTAAGCTGGGAACCATTTCTTGCACATATACACCCAAACCTAATTACTAGGTTCAAACACCACTTTCTTTCACCCTTTGTTGATATGGGATGCATATTGCTCAATTCCTTCATAATATGTTACCACACCTTTTCATGCAATTTCTTCACTATGTCAGTCTTGCATTCACCATCTAATCTAGCATACTTATCGATAGGTATAGGCACCAAATTCAAATGAGTCAAAGGATTAAAACCATTCTCAATTTCAAAATGGAAAGTAACTAGTAGCAAAACAAACATTTTTATTATATGCAAACTTGATATGCAGTAAACAATTTTTTCATATTTTCAAATTCATTCGAATAAGAACACGTAAAAGAGTAAAAAGAGTTCAATTAACCACCTCAATCTACCCAGTAGTTTGTGGATGACAAGTAATTAACAACAATAGTTTAGTATCTTACTTACCCTACAAAGTCTTCTAGAAGTAGCTTAAGAACTTTGAATCCCCATCTAAAACAATGCTCTATAGCATGCCATGCAAATGTACTACTTCTCTAAAGAATAAGTCAACCATATGGCTTGCATCATTAGTTTTATGGAACAAAAGAAGCAAGGATCTATTTTTTATTGCTGCAACTCTAGTACAAAGTCATACAAAGTCCATAGATAAATCAACCCAAGGATGGCTAGGTGTGGGTAAAGGGGTATGTAAGTCATGGGGTAAAACAATAGATTTAGCCTATTTGCATGCTATGCATTTCTCACATATCCTCTCAACATCTCATTTCATATGTGGCAAAAAGAAATGTTCAACTAGGACATCTAGGGTTTTCCTAACTCCAAAATGACCCATTAGACCACTCCCATGAGCTTCTCTCACAACCAACTCCCTTAAAGAAGTCATAGGCACACATAAATGATTTTTCCTAAATAAGAAACCCTTATGCCTATAAAACTTTTCAAAGTCTGACTTCTCACATGCTCCATACACATTAGCAAAGTCAACATCTTTCATATATAAATCTTTAATATATTCAAATCCTAATCATTTTGCAGTAAGTGTAGAAATAAGGACATACCTATGAGGTAATGCATCAGCTACCACATTTTCCTTACTTTATTTATATTTGATGATGTAAGGAAAGGTCTCAATGAATTCAACCCACTTAGTATGTCTTTTGTTCAACTTTCCTTGTCCCTTCAAGTGCTTCAAGGATTATGGATGAAAACTCCTTGGGCCAAAGGTAGTGTTTCCATGTCTCCAAAGTCTATACCAATGCATACATCCCTTTGTCATAAGAAGGATAATTAAGACTTGCTTTCCACTTAGCTTTTCACTAAAGCAGGAAATTGGATGCATTTCCTATATCAAAACAGCTCCAATGCAATGACTTGAAGCATCACACTCAATCTTAAAAGTTTTTGCAAAATCAGGTAAAGCAAGTAACGGTGCAAAACTTGATTTTTCATTAATGCAATTAAAAACCTTGTCTTGATCACTACCCTAATTAAGACCCCTTTTGATAACCTTAGTGCAACAGCAATGGTGCTAAAGTCCCTAATAAAGTGTTTATAGAAACTAGCTAGACCATGACAATTGCACATATTGCTAACTAACTTAGGCGTAGGCCAATCACAGATTGCCCTAATGTTTTCTTCATCAACCTTAATACTATTAGCACTAACAACATAGTCAAGAAATATGATCTGGTTGTACGAAAGGAACATTTCTTGAAATTAGCATACAATTTCTAAGAATGTAAAACAATTAGAATAAAATGTAAATAATCAAGATGCTCTTTTAGAGTTTTTTTATAAACCAAAATATTATTAAAATACACAACCATAAATTTATGAATGAATGGACACAAAACATGATTCATTAATTGCATAAAAGTTCTTGGTGTATTAGTGAGACCAAATGGCATAATCATACAGACCATACTTAGTTTTGAAAGTTTTTTTTCCATTCATCTCCCTCTCTCATCCTAATCTAGTGATATCCACTTGTCAAACCAATCTTAGAAAAGACACATGAACCATGCAATTCATCCAACATGTCATTTAACCTTGGTATGGGGTGAAGATACTTTATAGTGATTTTGTTGATTGCTCAACAGTCAACACTCATCCTCTAAGTTCCATCTTTCTTAGGTATAAGTAAGATAGGAACTACATAGCAACTCATGCTTTCCCTCACATATCTCTTCAAAATAAGCTCCTTAACCTACCTTTGAAGCTCTTTTGTCTCCTTAGGATTACTCCTATATGTTGGTCAGTTTGGGTTGGATGCACCAGGTATAAAATCAATTTAATGCTCAATTCCTCTCTTAGGTGGTAATTTACTTCAAACATTCTCAAGGAACACATCTTCAAATTCCTAAAAAAGAGAACAACACTAAGAAAAAATGGGTCAAACTTGTTAAAGTTAAAATATGCCTCTTTGTACAAAAGTACGATCATAGGCTATTTGGCATAAAATACTCATTTGACATCATTGTCTTTTGCATAGAAACTTTCTATTTTCTTCTCTCTTGTGTCCTCACTTTTTGATAAGAAGCTTGGAGATGATACATGGAAGGCTTCAAAGGATGCAAGAGGTCCATTGCACATTCTAAAAGGTCCAATAACATAAGCTATAGCCAAAAAGATGAAAGAAACACTAAATGAGTTAATTGAGGACATTTAGGCCAACCAAGTTACTAATGGAGTAAATTCAAGCTTGAAAGAGAGTCAAGACCTTATTAATATGATTGGAGTATTAATGGACCAGGGCTAGTTTATCCTAAATAAGTGATTGTTATAAAAGTGGAAGTTTTCTACATATGAATTTATCGTAGATAGGAATTTGTCCTAAATAGGAATTTATGCCTCTTTAGGATTGCTATCTTAGCATATAAGTAGGCATCACCTTGTAACCTCTGAAAAATCAGAAAATATGAGAAATAAAAAGTGAGAGTTTTCTCCTTTGGTTCTTTCAAGAACTAAAGAACTTATAAAGAAGTACCTCTTCTTGTGGCATTCAACTCATCTTATCACTTCTAATTCCCTTCTTTTCTACTATCCTAGGCTAGATGATATGCTTGATGAGTTACATGGTTCTAAAGTGTTTTCAAAGGTAAATTTGAAGAGCAGTTATCATCAAATTCAGATAAAAGACGAAGATGAGTGGAAAATTGTATTCAAGACAAAGTATAACATGGGTTGCATGAGTGACTGGTCATGCCCTTTGCCTTGTCTAACGCGTTAAGTACTTTCATGCAATTGATGAATCATGTGCTTCGTAAGTTTATTGGTATATTTATTATGGTTTATTTTAATAACATTTTAATTTATAAATCATGAGGAACAAGTGAAGCACCTTTGGGAAGTCTTTGGAGTACTACAACAAGAGAAATTGTTAGGCAACTTAAAGAAGTATGAATTATGCCAAGACTAGGTCATTTTCTCAATTATGTATTTGCACAACATGGGGTTAGTTGATGGGGAGAAAGTGAAAGCTATAGAGGAGTGGCCTATACCTACTAGTGTTTTGAAGGTATGGAGTTTCCACGAGTAGCATCCTTCTATAGGAGGTTTGTGATAAATTTCAGCACTATCCTTGCTCCTTTGACTGAATGTATCAAGAAAGTGGTGATTTTAGGTAGAAAGAGGGTGCCCAAAAATAGTTTTGAGCAAATTAAGGAGAAGATGTGTTCAACAACTATCTTAACTCTTCTTGATTTTTCAAAAACTTTTAAAGTGGAGTGTGATGCTTCGAGAGTGGGATTTGGGGTTGTTTTTATGTAAGATAAATGTCCCATGGTCTATTTTAGTGAGAGGTTAGGGGGGACAATCCTAAATTATTCAATATATGAGGAGTTCTATGCACTAATTCAAGTTTTAGAGAGTTATCAGCACTACTCGTTGCCCAGGGAGTTTGTTGTACACACTGATTATGAATCCTTGAAGCATTTCAAGGGACAAAGCAAACTAAATTGAAGGCATGCTAAATGGGTGGAGTTCTTGGAGGCCTTTCCATATGTCATCAAGTATAAAAAGGAAAATGTAAATGTAGTCAAAGAGGTATGCTTCAATCTCATTATTGAATGCTAAGTTAATGGGTTTTAAATTTATTATGAGTCAATATTTGGATGATCTAAAGTTTGCTTCTATTTAGTTGGCTTGTAAGAAAGGGGCAGTCCATGGCTTTTATAGGCTTAAAGGGTGCTTGTTTAGATTTGGAAGGCTTTGTATTCCTAAGGAATCTATTAGGAAACTTTTAGTAAGGGAGGGGCATGGTGGAAGTTTAAGTAGACACAGTGAAAAAAAGACTTTAGGAGCTGGTTAAAGAGCATTTTTATTGGTTAGGGATTATTAGAGATGTATATCATGTGATAGAGAGGTGCATGGTTGGTAAGAAGACAAATAGTAAAGAGGTTGCTCTGGGGTTGTATATGTCATTACCTATTCTAGACCAGCCTTGGGTTGATGTATGGATTTTGTACATGGGTTGCTAAGAGCACAAAAAGGGAAGGATTCAATTATGGTAAGTGTTGATAGGTTCTTAATGGTGTCTCACTTTGTACCTTATCACAAAACTGATAAGGTGGTAGATTAGTTCTTTCAAGAAATTGTGAGATTACATAGAATACCAAAGAGTATGGTGTCTGATCTAGTATGCCAAGTTCTTGAGTTACTTTTGAAAAACCTTGTAGAAGAAGCTTAGCACAAGGCTGCTCTTTAGCACAGCATGTCATCCACAAACATATGGGCAGACTAAAGTGGTAGATGGTACACTTTCTTTATTTCTTAGAACTATTGTTAATAAGAATTAGAAGAATTGGGATGATTGCTTGGCTTTTGTTGAATGTAATGTATCAGCCATTCAATATGAGGGATCTATTGCCTTACTCAAAGGACAGTGAGGTGTTGGATTTGAAGGCAAATCCTATTCAACAGGGGGAAGGATGATGTGCTCCATAGTTATAGGGGCTGCCTAAGATCATGTGGTTCATAGTTTCTTCTTGTTTGTAGTGAATTTCTTATCAAACAAGTGGCTACTAGTTTTTCTTTCTATTTCGTTTCTTTTCATTGAGTCATAAACTGCCTTAGACAAAACAATCATAACTTGAAATTTCCCTAAACATAAACAATCAGTCTCTAATTCTTTGACCCATCAACTCCACTACTAAAAAAGAACTTTTAGTTGTTGGTTTTACTTTATAAAATTTTGTTCTTATTTACTTAGCTCTAAAGTGATTGTTTATCCTAACCATGTTACTTTATGGTATTTATTATCAAAGAAAGATGCCAAGCCAAGGTTGACTTGATGGATTCTTCTACTGCAGATTTTGATTTAGAGATCAAAGACAAGAAAGCTATGGAGAACCTAGCTGCAGATCATCTAAGTCATATGGTTAAGGAAGAGGATACATTTCCTTTACAAGAACTCTTTCCAGATGAACAAATGCTTGCAATTAAGGCAAATGCCCTTTGCTATTTAAATATCAACTACTTGACCAAAGGACTTTTCCAAATCACTTGAAGAAAGCTCAAAAGGAGAAGAAGATCAAGAGTGGTGCAAAAAACTATGTACAGGATGTGTCCTACTTGTGGAAGCAATGCTCATATCAGGTGATAAGAAGGTGTGTACTAGAAGCTGTGTCTTTAATTCTCACCTTTTATTATTTTTATGCTTGTGGAGGACGCTTTGGATAGAAAAGACTAGCAAGAAAGCTAGCTGGATATGGTTTCTTTTAGCCATCACTGTTTCATGATTCTTACAGGTTTTCAAAACCTGTGCACATTGTCAAAGGACAAGTAAAGTCTTCTAGAGATCAAATGCCACAAACTCCCATGCTAGTTCATGAAATTTTATTGTGTTTGGGGCACTGATTTCATGGCTCTTTTTCCTTTTCTTTTCATAGTGAATATATTCATTACTAGTTCTTGTTATTAGATGTGTTTCCAAGAGGGTGGAAGCTAAAGCCACTAGGACTGATGATCTCAAAGTTGTAAGTTATAGATTTTGTCAAGTGTCACATTTTCGTTAAGTATGAACACCAAGAGCTTTGATCAGTTATAAAGGCACACATTTTTGCAAACAAATGGTAGAGGCTTTGTTGATGGAATATCATGTCACTAACAAGGTGTCAACTGCATATTATCCACAAATAAGTGGACAAGCCAAGGTGTCCAAATAGGAAATTAAGAGTAGTCTTGAGAAGACATTGAATCTAAGTAGAAAGGATTGGAGCATGTGGCTTGAGGATGTGCTATTGGCCTATATATAACATATAAGACACTGATCGGCATGTCATCCCATCATTTGGTGTTTAGCAACTAGAGTACAAGGCATATTGGGCTATCAAACAATGCAATATGAAGATGAATGAAGTGCATGGACATAGGAAATTGCAATTGCAAGAGCTTGAGGAAATTCGCAATGATGCCTATGAGAACTCCAAGATTTACAAGGAAAGAACAAAAGTCATTCATGATAAGATGATCTCTAAGATGACTTCTGTTGTTTGTCAAAAGGTTATTGTCTATCATTCAAGATTAAAGTTGTTTTCGAGTAAGTTTCACTCTTGTTGGATTTATTCTTTCAACAACTAATGTCTTTCCACATGGTGAAGTTGCAATTCAAAGTGTAGAAGGAAATTCAAAGTGAATGACCAAAGGTTAAAAGCTTCTTATGAAGGGTTCAAAGTAAGGGAGATGGAGCTAGAAGACCATATTTGTACCTCATGACATGCTTTGGAGTCGAGCTAATTGCATTAAGCAAATGAACTTGGGAGACAACCCAAGAATTAGATTTTCTTTTCTCTTCCCTTCCATCTTTATTTTTGTTTTCATGTGTGATTTTGTGTTTTTGTTTTCTTTATTCTTCTATACATTTAAATCTTACATTCAGACAATGTAAGGTTCCAATTTGGGGGAAGGGAAATTTTCCGTTTTTCAATTTTGTTCAATCTTTTATCTTTATTTTTCACGAAGACGATTAAAAGAATTACAAAATTTAATTTTAGTTGAGTATTCACGAAGAATTTCTCCCTATAAGACTTTAAAATTTTGAAAATTAAAACAATGCAATGTTTTTATTTTTAAAAATTTCTTAATACCATTGTATTTTGAATGGTGAGACAAACGTATTATTTGAATTTATTAATTGAACGCAAATAAAAGTAATGGACTCAATTTTACAAAATACACTTTAGTGGATGACTATTATAAATTTCAATCCCAAGTTTCAACGTTGGGTCAACCATATAACTCTACAACGTAGTGGGCTAATGTCTTATTAGAGTCCATTGCATTGGCTTTTATTTAATTAACACGTTTGTGTACTAAAATTATATAAATCATGTCAAATTGCATTGTGGTGATGAAGACAATTAAAAAGAATTACAAAATTGAAATGCACTCGAGTATTACCGAAGAATTTCTCCCTGTAAGACTTTAAAATTACAAAAATTAAAATATTGCAATGTTTTTATTTTTTAAATAATTTTGAATCCAATTGCATTTTCAATAGTGAGATAAACCTAATATTTGAATATGTTACTTCACCAAAATAAAAGCAATGGATTCAATTGTATAAAATACACTTTGGTGGATGACTATTATAAATTCTCATCCCAAACTTCAGTGTTGGGTTAAGCATATAACTCTATAACATTATGGGCTAACTTCTTATTAGAATCCATTGCATTCCCTTTTATTTCATTAACATGTTTGTATACTAAAATTATATAAACTGCGCCAAATTGCATTGTTGTGATGGACACAATTAAAAAAATAACAAAATTTATATTCACTTGAGTATTAACGAAGAATTTCTCCCTCTAAGACTTTAAAATTCTCAAAATTAAAATAATGTAAATAATGGACTAAAATGTATAAAATAAACTTTAGGGGATGGCAATTCTAAATTGTGATCTCAAGTTTTAATGTTGGGTCCAACATATAGCTCTAGAGCGTAGTGGACTAACTTCTTATTAGAGTTCATTGGATTCGTTTTTGTTTAATGAACATATTTGTATACTATAATTATATAAATCATGTCAAATTGCATTGTGGTAATGGAAACAATTAAAAAAATTATAAAATTTAAATTCATTTTAGTTTTAACAAAGAATTTCTCCCTTTAAAACTTTAAAATTCTAACAATTAAAAGAATGCAAGGTTTTTATTTTTTAAATAATTTTGAATCCAATTGCATTTTCAACAGTGAGATAAACCTAATATTTAAATATGTTAATTCACCAAAATAAAAATAATGGACTCAATTGTATAAAATCCACATTGGTGGATGACAATTATAAATTCCTATCCTAAACTTCAATGTTGGGTCAAACATATAACTCTAGAGTGTAGTGGACCAACTTCTTAATATAGTCCATTGCATTCACTTTTCTTTAATTAACATGTTTGTATACAAAAATTATATAAATCATGTCAAATTGCATTGTGGTAATGAAGAAAATTAAACAAATTACAAAATTTAAATTCACTAGAATATTAACAAGGAATTTCTCCTTGTAAGACTTTAAAATTATAAAAACTTTAAAATTATAAAAATTAAAATAATGCAATGCTTTTATTTTTTAAATAATTTTGAATTCCATTGCATTTTCAATGGCGAGTTAAACCTAATACTTGAATACGTTAATTCACCAAAATAAAAGCAATGGACTAAAATGTATAAAATATACTTTAGGCGATGACTATTATAAATTGCAATCTTAAGCTTCAATGTTGGGTCCATCATATAGCTCTAGAGCATTATGGACTAATTTCTTATTAGAGCCCATTGCATTCGCTTTTGTTTAATTAACACATTTGTATACTAAAATTATATAAATCATGTCAAATTGCATTGTGGTAATGGAGGCAATTAAAAAAATTACAAAATTTAAATTTACTTGAGTATTAATAAAGAATTTCTCCCTATAAAACTGTAAAATTATAATAATTAAAATAATACAAGGTTTTTATTTTTTAAATAAGTTTGAATCGAGTTGCATTTTCAATATTGAGACAAACCTAATATTTGAATATATTAATTCACCAAAATAGAAGCAATGGACTCAATTGTATAAAATACAATTTGGTGGATAACTATTATAAATTCTCATCTCAAGCTTCAATGTTGGATCAAGCATACAACTTTAGAGCATAATAGACTAACTTTTTAGTAAAGTCCCTTACATTCGCTTATATTTAATTAACATATTTGTAGACAAAAATTATATAAATTATATCAAATTGCATTGTGGTAATGGAGACAATTAAAAAAATTAGTAAATTTAAATTCACTAAACTATTAACAAAGAATTTCTCCCCATAAGACTTTAAAATTATAAAAATTAAAATACTGCAATATTTTTATTTTTTAAATAATTTTGAATTCCATTGCATTTTCAATAGTGATATAAACCTAACATTTGAATATGTTAATTCCACAAAATAAAAGCAATGGACTCAATTCTATAAAATACACTTTAGTGGATGACTATTATAAACTGTCATCCCAAGATTCAATGTTGGTTAAAGCATATACCTCTACAGCGTACTACGGTAACTTCTTATTAGAGTCCATTGCATTCCCCTTTATTTGATTAACATGTTTGTATACTTAAATTATATAAATTGTGCCAAATTACATTGTGGTAATGGACTTTAAAATTCTCAAAATTAAAATAATGCAATGCTTTTATTTTTCAAATAATTTTTAATAAAATTGCAATTTCAACGGTGAGATAAATTTAATATTTGAATATGTTAATTTAACGAAAGAAAAGTAATGGACTAAAATGTATAAAATAAACTTTAAGGGATGACAATTTTAAATTGCAATCTCAAGCTTCAAATTTGGGTCCAGCATATAGCTCTAGAGCATAGTGGACTAACTTCTTATTAGAGTCCATTGCATTCACTTTTGTTTAATTAACATTTTTGTATACTAAAATTCTATAAATCATGTCAAATTGCATTGTGTAAATGGGGACAATTAAAAAAAATTACAAAATTTAAATTCACTTAAGTAATAATGAAGAATTTCTCCCTGTAACACTTTAAAATTATAAGAATTAAAATAATGCAATGTTTTTAATTTTTAAATCATTTTGAAAGCAATTGCATTTTCAATAGTGAGATAAACTTAATATTTGAATATGTTAATTCACCAAAAATAAAAGCAATGGACTCAATTCTATAAAATAAACTTTAGGGGATGATTATGATAAATTCCAATTCCAAGCTTCAATGCTGGGTCAAGCATATATCTCTATAGCGTAATGGGCTAACTTCTTATTAGTGTCCATTGCATTCACTTTTGCTTAATTAACATATTTGTATACTAAAATTATATAAACCATGTCAAATTGCACTATGGAAATGGGGACAATTAAAAAAATTACAAAATTTAAATTCACTTAAGTAATAACGAAGAATTTATCCCTGTAAGACATTAAAATTATAAAAATTAAAATAATGCAATGTTTTTATTTTCTAAATAATTTTGAATTCCATTGCAATTTCAATAGTGAAATAAATTTAATATTTGAATATATTAATTTACCAAAATAAAAGCAATGGACGAAAATGTATAAAATAAACTTTAAGGGATGACTATTATAAATTGCAATCTCAAACTTCAATGTTGCATCCGACATATAGCTTTAGAGCGTAGTGGACTAACTTCTTATTAGGGTCCATTGCATTCGCTTTTGTTTGATTAACATATTTGTATACTAAAATTATATAAATCATGCATTGAGTAAATAGGGACAATTAAAAAAATTACAAAATTTAAATTCACTTGAGTAATAACGAAGAATTTTTCCCTGTAACACTCTAAGATTCTAAGAATTAAAATAATGCAATGTTTTTATTTTTTAAATAATTTTGAATTCCATTGCATTTTTAACGGTGAGATAAATTTAATATTTGAATATGTTAATTCACCAAAATAAAAGCAATGGACTTAATTCTATAAAATAAACATTATGGGTTGACTATGATAAATTTCAATCCCAAACTTCAATGTTGGGTCAAGCATATAGCTCTAAAGCGTAATGGACTAACTTCTTTTAGTGTCTATTGCATTTGTTGTTGTTTAATTAACATATTTGTATACTAAAATTATATAAACCATGTCAAATTGCATTGTGGAAATGGGGACAATTACAAAAATTACAATATTTAAATTGACTTGAGCAAAAACGAAGAATTTCCCCCTGTAACACTTTAAAATTATAAAAATTAAAATAATGCAATGTTTTTATTTTTTGAGTAATTTTAAATTCCATTGCATTTTCAACTATGAGATAAATTTAATATTTGAATATGTTAATTTAACAAAATAAAAGCAATGGATGAAAATGTATAAAATAAACTTTAAGAGATGACTATTATAAATTACAATCTCAAGTTTCAATGTTTGGTCCAGTATATAGCCCTAGAGCATAGTGGACTCACTTCTTAATAGATTCCATTGTATTTGTTTTGTTTAATTACCATGTTTGTATATGAAAATCATATAAAACGTGCCAAATTCCATTATGGTAATGGAAACAATTAAAAAAATAACAAAATTTAAATTCACTTGAGTAATAACGAAGAATTTCTCGCTCTAAGACTTTAAAATTCTAAAAATTAAAATAATGCAATGTTTTTATCTTTTAAGTAATTTTGAATTTCATTGCATTTTCAACTGTGAGATAAATTTAATATTTGAATATGTTAATTTACCAAAATAATAGCAATGAACTAAAATGTATAAAATAAACTTTAGGGGATGACCATTATAAATTTTAATCTCAAACTTCAATATTAGGTCTAGCATATATGTCTAAAGCGTAATAGGCTAACTTTTTATTAGTGTCCATTGCATTTGTTTATGTTTAATTAACTTTTTTGTATACTAAAATTATATAAATCATGTCAAATTGCATTGTGTGAATGGGGACAAATAAAAAAATTATAAAATTTAAATTCACTTGATTAATAATGAAGAATTTCTCCCCATTACACTTTAAAATTCTAAGAATTAAAATAATGCAATGTTTTTATTTTTTAAATAATTTTGAAAGCAAAATAATTTTCAATAGTGAGACAAACCTAATATTTGAATATGTTAATTCACCAAAATAAAAGCAATGGACTCAATCCTATAAAATAAACTTTAAGGGATGACTATAACAAATTCCAATCGCAAGCTTCAATATTGGATCAAGCATATAGCTCCATAACGTAATGGGCTAACTTCTTATTAGTGTCCATTGCATTTGCTTTTGTTTAATCAACATATTTGTATACTAAAATTATATAAACCATGTCAAATTGCATTTTGGAAATGGGGACAATTAAAAAATTACAAAATTTAAATTCACTTGAGTAATAACGAATAATTTCTCCCTATAAAGCAATGTTTTTATTTTTTAAATAATTTTGAATTTCATTGCATTTTCAACGGTTAGATAAATTTAATATTTGAATATGTTAATTCACTAAAATAAAAGCAATGCACTCAATTCTATAAAATAAATTTTAGGGGATGACTATGATAAATTCTAATCCCAAGATTTAATCTTAGGCCAAACATATAACTTTAAAGTGTAATGGGATAACATCTTATTAATGTCTATTGCATTGTGGAAACGGGGACAATTACAAAAATTACAAAATTTAAATTCACTTGAGTAATAGCGAAGAATTTCTCCTTGTAACACTTTAAAATTATAAAAATTAACATCATGCAATGTTTTTACTTTTTAAATAATTTTGAAAGCAATTGCCTTTTCAATAGTGAGATAAACCTAATATTTGAATATGTTAATTCACCAAAATAAAAGCAATGGACTTAATCTTATAAAATAAACTTTAAGGGATGACTATGACAAATTCCAATCGTAAGCTTCAATGTTGCGTCAAGCATATAGCTCTAGAAAGTAATAGGCTAACTTCTTCTTAGTGTCCATTGCATTTGCTTTTGTTTAATTAACATATTTGTATCCTAAAATTATATAAACCATGTCAAATTGCATTTTGGAAATGGGGACAATTACAAAAATTACAAAACTTAAATTCACTTGAGTAATAACGAAGAATTTCTTCCTGTAACACTTTAAAATTATAAAAATTAAAATAATACAATGTTTTTATTTTTTAAATAATTTGAATTCCATTGCATTTTCAATGGTGAGATAAAATTAATATTTGAATATGTTAATACACCAAAATAAAAGCAATGGACTCAATTCTATAAAATAAACCTTAGGGGATGACTATGACAAATTTCAATCGCAAGCTTCAATGTTGGGTCAAGTATATAACTCTAGAGCGTAATGGGTTAATTTCTTATTAGTGTCTATTGTATTTGCTTTTGTTTACTTAACATATTTGTATGCTAAAATTATATAAACCATGTCAAATTACATAATAGAAATGGGGACAATTACAAAATTTAAATTCACTTGAATAATAACGAAGAATTTCCCCCTTTAACACTTTAAAATTATAAAAATTAAAATAATACAATGTTTTTATTTTTTAAATAATTCTGAAAGCAATTTCCTTTTTAATAGTGAGACAAACCTAATATTTAAATATGTTAATTCACAAAAATAAAAGCAATTGACTCAATTCTATAAAATAAACTTTAGGGTATGACTATGACAAGCTCTAATCACAAGCCTCAATGTTGGGTCAAGTATATAACTCTAGAGCGTAATGGGCTAACTTCTTATTAGTGTCCATTGCATTCACTTTCAACATATTTGTATACTAAAATTATATAAAGGATGTCAAATTTCATTCAAATTATTTAAATTCACTCGAGTAATAATGAAATATTTCTTCCTGTAACACTTTAAAATTATAAAAATTAAAATAATGCAAATTTTTTATTTTTTAAATAATTTTGAATTCCATTGCATTTTCAACGATGAGATAAATTTAATATTTGAATATGTTAATTTACCAAAATAAAAGCAATGGACTTAAATGTATAAAATAAACTTTATGGGATAAAGATTATAAATTGCAATCTCAAACTTCAATGTTAGGTTCAGCATATAGCTCTAGAGCGTAGTGGACTAACTTTTTATTAAAGTCCATTGCATTTGCTTTTGTTTAATTAACATTTTTGTATACTAAAATTATATAAATGATGTCAAATTGTGTTGTGTGAATGGGGACAAATAAAAAAATAAAAATATTTAAATTCACTTTATTAATAACGAAGAATTTCTCCCTGTTACACTTTAAAATTCTAAGAATTAAAATAATGCAATTTTGTTATTTTTTAAATAAATTTGAAAGTAATTGTCTTTTCAATAGTGAGATAAACCTAATATTTGAATATGTTAATTCACCAAAATAAAAGCAATGGACTCAACCTTATAAAATAAAATTTAAGGGATGACTATAACAAATTCCAATTGCAAGTTTCAATGTTAAATCAAGTATATATTTCTAGAGCGTAATGGGCTAACTTCTTATTAGTGTCCATTGCATTTGCTTTTGTTTAATTAACATATTTGTATACTAAAATTATATAAACCATGTCAAATTACATTTTGGAAATGGGGACAATTACAAAAATTACAAAATTTAAATTCACTTAAGTAATAACAAAGAATTTCTCCTTGTAACACTTTAAAATTATAAAAATTAAAATAATGCAATGTTTTTATTTTTTAAATAATTTGAATTCCATTGCATTTTGAATAGTGAGATAAATTTAATATTTTATTATGTTAATTCACCAAAATAAAAGCAATGCACTCCATTCTATAAAATAAACTTTAAGGGATGACTATGATAAATTTCAATCCAAGTTTTAATGTTGGGTCAAGTATATAGCTCTAAAGCGTAATAGGCTAACTTTTTATTAGTGTCCATTGCATTCGCTTTTATTTAATTAACATATTTGTATACTAAATTTATATAAACCATGTCAAACAGCATTGTGGAAATGGGGACAATTAAAAAAATTACAAAATTTAAATTCACTTGAGTAATAACGAAGAATTTCTCCCTTTAAGACTTTAATATCATAAAAATTAAAATAATGTAATGTTTTTATTGCTTAAATAATTTTGAATTCCATTGCATTTTAAATTGTGAGATAAATTTAATATTTGAATATGTTAATTTACCAAAATAAAAGCAATGGTCTAAAATGTATAAAACAAACTTTAGGGGAAGACGATTATACATTGCAATCTCAAGTTTCAATGTTGGGTCCAACATATAACTCTAGAGCATAGTGGACTAACTTCTTATTAGAGTTCATTGCATTTGTTTTTGTTTAATTAACTTTTTTGTATATTAAAATTATATAAATCATGTCAAATTGTGTTGTGTGAATGGGGACAATTAAAAAAATTAAAATATTTAAATTCACTTCATTAATATCGAAGAATTTCTCCCCATTACACTTTAAAATTATAAGAATTAAAATAATGTTTTTATTTTTTAAATAATTTTGAAAGCAATTGCTTTTTCAATAGTGCGATAAACCTAATATTTGAATATGTTAATTCATCAAAATAAAAGCAATGAACTCAATCCTATAAAATAAACTTTAGGGGATAACTATGATAAATTCCAATTGCAAACTTCAATGTTGGGTTAAGCATATAGTTCTAAAGCATAATGGGCTAACTTCTTATTAGTATCCATTGCATCTGCTTTTGTTTAATTAACATATTTGTATACTAAAATTTTTTAAACCATGTCAAATTGCATTATGAAAATGGGGACAATTACAAAAATTACAAAATTTAAATTCACTTGAGTAATAACGAAGAGTTTCTCCCTATAAGACTTCAAAATTCGAACAATTAAAATAATTCAATGTTTTTATTTTTTAAATAATTTTTAAAGCATTGGATGAAAATGTATAAAATAAACTTTAAGGGATGTCAATTATAAATTGCAATCTCAAGTTTCAATGTTGGGTACAACATATAGATCTAGAGCATTGTGGACTAACTTCTTATTAGGGTTAATTACATTCACTTTTGTTTGATTAACATATTTGTATACTAAAATTATATAAATCATGTCAAATTCCATTATAGAGATGGGGACAATAAATACAAAATTTGAATTCACTTAAGTAATAACAAAAAATTTCTCCCTGTAAGACTTTAAAATTCTAAGAATTAAAATAATACAATGTTTTTATTTTTTAAATAATTTTTAAAGCAATTGCATTTTCAATTGTGAGATAAACCTAATATTTGAATATGTTAATTCACCAAAATAAAAGCAATGGACACAATTCTATAAAATACACTTTAGTTTATGACTATTATAAATTCTCATCCCAAGTTTCAATGTTGGGTCGAGCATATAACTCTATAGTGTAATGGGCTAACTTTTTATTTAAGTCTATTGTATTTGCTTTTATTTAATTAACATGTTTGAATAGTAAAATTATATAAATCATGTGAAATTAAATTGTGGTAATAAAGACAACTAAAAAAATTTCAAAATTTAAATTCACTTGATTATTAACCAAGAATTTCTCACTCTAAGATTTTAAAATTCTAAAAACTAAAATAATGCAATGTTTTTATTTTTTTAAGAATTTTGAATTCCATTACATTTTCAACGACAAGATAAACCTAATATTTGAATATATTATTTCACCAAAATAAAAGCAATGAACTCAATTGTATAAAATACACTTTAGTGGATAACTATTATAAATTCTCATCCCGAGCATCAATGTTAGGTCAAACATATAACTTTAAAGCGTAATGGGCTAACTTGTTATTAGAGTTAATTGCATTCGTTTTTATTTAATTAACATGTTTGTATACTAAAACTATATGAATTATGCCAAATTGCTTTGTGGTAATGGAGACAATTAAAAAAATAACAAAATTTAAATTCACTTGAGTATTAACGAAGAATTTCTCCCTCTAAAACTTTAAAATTATAAAAATTAAATACTATAATGTTTTTATTTTTTAAGTAATTTTGAATTTCATTGCATTTTCAATTGTGAGATAAATTTAATATTTGAATATGTTAATTTACCAAAATAAAAGCAATGGACTAAAATGTATAAAATAAACCTTAAGGGATGACTATTATAAATTGCAATCTCAAACTTCAATGTTGGGTTCAGCATATAGCTCTAGAACGTAGTGGGAGCGTAGTGGACTAACTTCTTATTAAAGTCCATTTGCATTTACTTTTGTTTAATTAACTTTTTTGAATACTAAAATTATATAAATCATGTCAAATTGCATTGTATAGATGAGGACAATTAAAAAAATTACAAAATTTAAATTCACTTGAGTAATAACATAGAATTTCTCCCCGTTACACTTTAAAATTCTAAGAATTAAAATAATGAAATGTTTTTATTTCTTAAATAATTTTGAATTCAATGTATTTTCAACAGTGAGATAAATTTAATATTTAAATATATTAATTCACCAAAATAAAAGTAATGGACTCAATTTTATAAAATAAAATTTAGGGATGACTAGGATGAATTCTAATCTCAAGTTTCAATATTAGGTCAAGCATATAGCTTAAGAATGTAATGGGCTAACTTCTTATTAGAGTCCATTGCATATTTGTCAAATTAACATATTTGTATACTAAAAGTATATAAATCATGTCAAATTACAATGTGGTAATAGAGACAATTAAAAAAACTTGAAAATTTAAATTCACTTGATTATTAACGAAGAATTTCTCCCTCTAAGACTTTAAAATTCTAAAAATTAAAATAATGTGTTCTTTTTACTTTTTAAAGAATTTTGAATTCCATTACACTTTCAATGATGAGATAAATCTAATATTTGGATATGTTATTTCACCAAAAAAAAAAAACAATGGACTCAACTATATAAAATAAACTTTAGTGGATGAGTATTATATATTCCCATCCCAAGCTTCAATGTTGGGTCAAACATATAACTTTAAAGCATAATGGGCTAACTTTGTATTAGAGTCCATTGCATTCCCTTTTATTTCATTAACATGTTTGTATATGAAAATTATATAAATCATGCCAAATTGCATTGTGGTAATGGGAAACAATTAAAAAAAAACAAAATTTAAATTCTCTTGAGTATTAACGAAGAATTTCTTCCTCTCAAACTTTAAAATTATAAAAATTAAAGTAATGTAATGTTTTATTTTTTAAATAATTTTGAATTCCATTGCATTTTCAAAAATGAGATAAATTTAATATTTGAATATGTTAATTTAGCAAAATAAAAGCAATGGACTAAAATGTATAAAAGAAACTTTAAAGGGTGACTATTATAAATTACAATCTCAAACTTCAATGTTTGGTCTAGGATATAGCTCAAGAGCTTAGTGGACTAACTTCTTTTTAGTGTCCATTGCATTTGCTTTTGTTTAATTAACATATTTGTATACTAAAATTATATAAACCATTTCAAATTGCATTGTGGAAATGGGGACAATTAAAAAAATTACAAAATTTAAATTCAATTGAGTAATAATGAAGAATTTCTCCCTGTAAGACTTTAAAATTATAAAAATTAAAATAATGCAATGTTTTTATTTTCTAAATAATATTTGAATATGTTAATTTACGAAAATAAAAGCAATGGACTCAATTCTATGAAATAAACTTAAGGGGATGACTATGACAAATTCCAATCTCAAGTTTTAATGTTGGGTCAAGTATATAGTACAAGAGCATAATGGGCTAAGTTCTTATTAGAGTCCATTGCATTCGATTTTCTTTAATTAACATGTTTGTATACTAAAATTATATAAATCATGGGAAATTACATTGTGGTAATAGGGACAATTAAAAAAATCTCAAAATTTAAATTAACTTGATTATTAACAAACAATTTCTCCCTCTAAGACTTTAAAATTCTAAAAATTATAATAATGCATTGTTTTTACTTTTTAAAGAATTTTGAATTTCATTGCATTTTCAACGGTGACATAAATTTAACATTTGAATATGTTAATTTACCAAAATAAGAGCAATGGACTAAAATGTATAAAATAAACTTTAGGAGTTGACTATTATAAATTGCAATCGCAAATTTCAATGTTGGGTACAACATATAGCTCTAGAGCGTAGTGGACTAACTTCTTAGTAGAGTCCATTGCATTCGCTTTCGTTTCATTAACATATTTGTAATCTAAAATTATATAAATCATGTCAAATTGCATTAGGGAAATAAGGATAATTAAAAAATTACAAAATTTAAATTCACTTAAGTAATAACGAAGAATTTCTCCCTCTAAGACTTTAAAATTCTAAGGATTAAAATAATGCAATTTTTTATTTTTTTAGATAATTTCTAAAGAAATTGCATTTTCAATAGTGAGATGAACCTAATATTTGAATATGTTAATTCACCAAAATAAAAGCAATGGACTCAATTCTATAAAATACACTTTAGTGGATGACTATTATAAATTCCCATCCTAAACTTCAATGTTGGGTCAAGTATATAACTTTACAACATTGTTGGCTAACTTCTTATTAGAGTCCGTTGAATTTGCTTTTATTTAATTAACATGTTTGTATACTAAAATTATATAAATCATGTGAAATTACATTGTGGTAATAGAGACAATTAAACAAATTTCAAAATTTAAATTCACTTTATTGTTAATTAATAATTTCTCCCTCTAAGATTTTAAAATTTTAAAAATTAAAATAATGCAATGTTTTTACTTCTCAAAGAATTTTGAATTCCATTGCATTTTTAACGATGAGATAAAACTAATATTTGTATATATTATTTCACCAAAATAAAAGGAATGAACTCAATTGTATAAAATACACTTTAGTAGATGACTATTATAAATTGCAATCCTAAATTTCAATGTTCGGTGAAAAATATAACTCTAGAGCATAATGGCCTAACATCTTATTAGAGTTAATTGCAGTCCCTTTATTTGATTAACATGTTTGTATACTAAAACTACATAAATCTTGCCAAACTGCATTATGGTAAGGGAGACAATTAAAGAAATATCCAAATTGAAATTCACTTGAGTATTAACGAAGTATTTCTCCCACTAAAATTTTAAAATTATAAAAATTAAAATAATGCAATGTTTTTAATTTTTAAATACTTTTGAAAGCAATTGTATTTTCAATAGTGAGATAAACCTACTATTTAAATATGCTAATTCACCAAAATAAAAGCAATCGACACAATTCTATAAAATAAACTTTAGGGGATGACTATGATAAATTTCAATCCCAAGTTTCAATGTTGGGCTAACTATCTATCTTTAGAGCGTAATGGGCTAACTTCTTATTAGTGTCCATTGCATTTGCTTTTGTTTAATTAACATACTTGTATACTAAAATTATATAAACTATGTCAAATTGCATTGTGGAAATGTGGACAATTAAAAACATTACAAAATTTAAATTCACATGAGTAATAATGAAGAATTTCTCTCTGCAAGACTTTAAAATTATAAAAATTAAAATAATGCAATGTTTTTATTTTTTAAATAATTTTGAAATCCATTGCATTTTCAATGATGAGACCAATTTAATATTTGAAAATGTTAATTTCCCAAA
The DNA here is from genome assembly GCA_020883675.1 of Bruguiera gymnorhiza. Lineage (NCBI taxonomy): Eukaryota > Viridiplantae > Streptophyta > Magnoliopsida > Malpighiales > Rhizophoraceae > Bruguiera > Bruguiera gymnorhiza. The sequence goes on from JAIRCJ010000050.1 coordinate 440,591, forward strand.
ATAAAAGCAATGGACGAAAATGTATAAAATAAGCTTTAAGGGATGACTATTATAAATTGTAATCTCAAGTTTCAATGTTGGGTACAACATATAGCTCTAAAGCGTAATGGACTAACTTCTTATTAGAGTCCATTGCATTCACTTTTGTTTGATTCACATATTTGTATACTAAAATTATATAAATCATGTCAAATTGCATTGTGTAAATGGGGACAATTAAAAAACTTACAAAATTTAAATTCACTTAAATAATAAGGAAGAATTTCTCTCTGTAACATTTTAAAATTCCAAGAATTAAAATAATGCAATGTTTTTACTTTTTAAATAATTTTGATTTCCATTGCATTTTCAACAGTGAGATCAATTTAATATTTAAATTTGTTAATTTCCCAAAATAAAAGCAATGGATGAAAATGTATAAAATAAACTTTAAGGGATGACTATTATAAATTGCAATCTCAAATTTCAATGTTAGGTACAACATATATTTCTAAAGCGTAATGGACTAACTTCTTGCTAGAGTCTATTGCATTCGCTTTCGTTTGATTAACATATTTGTATACTAAAATTATATAAATCATGTCAAATTGTATTGTGGAAATGGGAACAATTAAAAAATTACATAATTTAAATTCACTTAAGTAAGAACGAAGAATTTCTCCTTGTAAGACTTTAAAATTCTAAGAATTAAAATAATGCAATGTTTTTATTTTTTAAAATAATTTCTAAAGAAATTACATTTTCAATAGTAAGATAAACCTAATATTTGAATATGGTAATTCACCAAAATAAAAGCAATGGACTCAATTCTATAAAATACACTTTAATGGATGACTATTATAAATTCTCATCCCAAGCTTCAATGTTGAGACAAGCATATAACTCTACAATGTAGTTGGCTAACTTTTTATTAGAGTCCATTGCATTCACTTTTATTTAATTAACATATTTGTATACTAAAATTATATAAATCATGTGAAATTACATTGTGGTAATAAAGACAATTAAAAAAATTTCAAAATTTAAATTCACTTAATTATTGACCAAGAATTTCTCCCTCTAAGATTTCAGAAATCTAAAAATTAAAATAATGCAATGATTTTACTTTTTAAAGAATTTTGAATTCCATTGCATTTTCAACGATGAGATAAAACCAATATTTGAATGTATTATTTCACCAAAATAAAAGCAATGAACTCAATTATATAAAATACACTTTAGTATATGACTATTATAAATTGCAATCCCAAGTTTTAATGTTAGGTCAAGCATATAACTCTAGAGCGTAATGGTCTAACTTCTTATTAGAGTTAATTGTAGTTTCTTTTATTTGATTAACATGTTTGTATAGGAAAATTATATAAATCGTGCCAAATTGCATTGTGGTAATAGAGACAATTAAAAAAATAACAAAATTTAAATTCACTTGAGTATTAACGAAGAATTTCTCCCTCTAAAACATTAACATTATAAAAATTAAAATAATGCAATATTTTTATTTTTTAAATAATTTTGAATTTCATCGCATTTTCAACTGTGAGATAAATTTAATATTTGAATATGTTAATTTACCAAAATAAAAGCAATGGACTAAAATGTATAAAATAAACTTTAGGGGATGACTATTATAAATTGCAATCTCAAGTTTCAATGTTGGCTCCAGCATATAGCTCTAAAGCATAGTGGACTAACTTCTTCTTAGAGTCCATTGCATTCGCATTTGTTTAACATATTTGTATTGTAAAATTATATATATCATGTCAACTTGCATTGTGCAAATGGGGACAATTAAAAAAATTACAAAATTTAAATTCACTTGAGTAATAACAAAAAATTTCTCCCCATAACACTTTAAAATTATAAGAATTAAAATAATACAATGTTTTTATTTTTAAATAATTTTGATTTTCATTGCTCTTTCAACTGTGAGATAAATTTAATATTTGAATATGTTAATTTACCAAAATAAAAGCAATGGACTAAAATGTATAAAATAAATTTTAGGGGTTGACTATTATAAATTGCAATCTCAAGTTTTAATGTTGGCTCAACATATAGCTCTAAAGCATAATGGACTAACTTCTTCTTAGAGTCCATTGAATTCACTTTTGTTTAATTAACATTTTTGTATTGCAAAATTATATATATCATGTCAACTTGCATTGTGTAAATGGGGACAATTAAAAAAATTAGAAACTTTCAATTCACATGAATAATAACGAAGAATTTATCCCCGTAATACTTTAAAATTCTAAGAATTAAAATAATGCAATGTTTTTATTTTTTAAATAATTTTGATTTCCATTGCATTTTCAATGGTGAGATATTTGAATGTGTTAATTCACCAAAATAAAAGCAATGGATTCAATTCTATAAAATAAACTTTAGGGGATGACTATGATAGATTCTAATCCTAATCTTCAATGTTGGGTCAAGTATATAGCACGAGAGCGTAATGGACTAATTTCTTATTAGAGTCTATTGCATTTACTTTTCTTTAATTAACATGTTTGTATACTAAAACTATATAAATCATGTGAAATTACATTATGGTAATAGGGACAATTAAAAAAATTTCAAAATTTAAATTAACTTGATTATTAATGAAGAATTTTCCCCTCTAAGATTTTAAAATTATAAAAATTATAATAATGCATTGTTTTTACTTTTTAAAGAATTTTGAATTTCATTGCATTTTCAACGATGAGATAAATTTAATCTTTGAATATGTTAATTTACCAAAATAAGAGCAATGGACTAAAATGTATAAAATAAACTTTAAGGGATTACTATTATAAATTGCAATTTCAAGTTTCAATGTTGGGTTCAGCATATAACTTTAGAGCATAATGGGCTAACTTCGTATTAAAATCCATTGCATTCCCTCTTATTTCATGAGCATGTTTGTATACCAAAATTATATAAATCGTGCCAAATTGCATTGTGGTAACAGAGACAATTAAAAATATAACAAAATTTAAATTCACTTGAGTATTAAGGAAGAATTTCTCCCTTTAAAACTATAAAATTATAAAATAAAAATAATGCAATGTTTTTATTTTTTAAATAATTTTGATTTTCATTGCATTTTCAATAGTGAGATAAATTTAATATTTGAATGTGTTAATTCACCAAAATAAAAGCAATGGACTCAATTCTATAAAATAAACTTTGGGGAATGTCTATGATAAATTCCAATCCAAGCTTCAATGTTGGATTAAGCATATAACACTAGAGTGTAATGGGCTAACTTCTTATTAGAGTCTATTGCATTCGTTTTTCTTTAATTAACATGTTTGTATACTAAAATTATATAAATCTTGTGAAATTACATTGTGGTAATAGGGACAATTAAAAAATTTCAAAATTTAAATTCACTTGATTATTAACGAAGAATTTCTCCTGCTAAAACTTTAAAGTTCTAAAAATTATAATAATGCATTGTTTTTACTTTTTAAAGAATTTTGAATTCCATTGCATTTTCAACAGTGAGATAAATTTAATATTTGAATAAGTTAATTTACCAAAATAAAGATTATGGATTAAAATGTATAAAATAAACTTGAGGGGATGACTATTATAAATTGCAATTTCAAGTTTCAATATTGGGTCAAACATATAACTCTAGAGCGTAATGGGCTAACTACGTATTAGAGTTCATTGCATTCCCTTTTATTTCATTAGTATGTTTGTATGCGAAAATTATATAAATCATGCCAAATTGCATTATGATAATGAAGAAAATTAAAAAAATAACAAAATTTAAATTCACTTGAATATTAAGGAAGAATCTCCCCCTTTAAAACTTTAAAATTATCAAAATTAAAATAATGCAATATTTTTATTTTTTAAATAATTTTGATTTCCATTGCATTTTCAACAGTGAGATAAATTTAATATTTGAATGTGTTAATTCACCAAAATAAAAGCAATAGACTCAATTCTATAAAATAAATTTGGGGGATGTTTATGATAAATTCCAATCCAAACTTCAATGTTGGGTCAAACATATAGTACTAAAGCGTAATGAGCTAACTTCTTATTAGAGTTCATTGCATTCGCTTTTCTTTAATTTACATGTTTGTATACTAAAATTATATAAATGATGTGAAATTACATTGTGGTTATAGCGACAATTAAAAAAATTTCAAAATTTAAATTAACTTGATTATTAAGGAAGAATTTCCCTCTCTAAGATTTTAAAATTCTAAAAATTATAATAATGCATTGTTTTTACTTTTTAAAGAATTTTGAATTCCATTGCATTTTCAACGGTGAGATAAATTTAATATTTGAATAAGTTAATTTACCAAAATAAGGGCAATGGATTAAAATGTATAAAATAAACTTTAGGGGATGACTATTATAAATTGCAATTTCAAGTTTCAATATTGGGTCAAACATATAACTTTAGAGCGTAATGGGCTAACTACGTATTAGAGTTCATTGCATTCCCTTTTATTTCATTAGTATGTTTGTATATGAAAATTATATAAATCGTGCCAAATTGCATTGTGATAACGAAGACAATTAAAAAAATAACAAAATTTAAATTCACTTGAATATTAAGGAAGAATCTCCCCCTTTAAAACTTTAAAATTATCAAAATTAAAATAATGCAATATTTTTATTTTTTAAATAATTTTGATTTCCATTGCATTTTCAACAGTGAGATAAATTTAATATTTGAATGTGTTAATTCACCAAAATAAAAGCAATGGACTCAATTCTATAAAATAAATTTGGGGGATGTCTATGATAAATTCCAATCCAAATTTCAATATTGGGTCAAACATATAGCACTAAAGCGTAATGAGCTAACTTCTTATTAGAGTTCATTGCATTCGCTTTTCTTTAATTTACATGTTTGTATACTAAAATTATATAAATGATGTGAAATTACATTGTGGTTATAGGGACAATTAAAAAAATTTCAAAATTTAAATTAACTTGATTATTAATGAAGAATTTCCCCCTCTAAGATTTTAAAATTCTAAAAATTATAATAATGCATTGTTTTTACTTTTTAAAGAATTTTGATTTCCATTGCATTTTCAACGGTGAAATAAATTTAATATTTGAATGTGTTAATTCACCAAAATAAAAGCAATGGACTCAATTCTATAAAATAAACTTTGGAGGATGATTATAATAAATTCCAATCCAAGCTTCAATATTGGGTCAAGTATATAGCATAATGGGCTAACTTCTTATTAAAGTCCATTGCATTTCTTGTTCTTTAATTAACATGTTTATATACTAAAATTATATAAATCATGTGAAATTACATTGTGATAAGAGAGACAATTAAAAAAATTTCAAAATTTAAATTCAATTGATTATTAACCATAAATTTCTCTCTCTAAGACTTTAAAATTCTAAAAATTAAAATTATGCATTGTTTTTACTTTTTAAGAACTTTGAATTCCATTGCACTTTCAACAATGAGATAAACCTAATACTTGTATATGTTATTTCACTAAAATAAAAGCAATAGACTCAACTTTACTTGCAATCTCAAACTTCAATGTTGGGTCAAACATATAACTCTAAAGCATAATGGGCTAACTTTGTATTAGAGTCCATTGCATTCCCTTTTATTTCATTAACATGTTTGTATACAAAAATTATATAAATCGTGCAAAATTGCATTATGGTAATGGAGATAATTAAAAAAATAAAGCTAAATTCACTTGAGTATTAATAAAGAATTTCTCCCTTTAAAACTTTAAAATTATAAAAATTAAAATAATGCAATGTTTTTATTTTTTTAGATAATTTTGATTTCCATTGGATTTTCAGCGGTGAGATAAATTTAATATTTGAATGTGTTAATTCACCAAAATAAAAGCAATGGACTCAATTCTATAAAATAAACTTTAAGGGATGATTATGATAAATTCCAATCCAAGTTTCAATGTTGGCTCAAGTATATAGCACTATAGCGTAATGGGCTAACTTCTTATTAGAGTCCATTGCATTCGCTTTTCTTTAATTAACATCTTTGTATACTAAAACTATATAAATCATGTGAAATTACATTGTGGTAATAGGGACAATTCAAATAATTTCAAAATTTAAATTAACTTGATTTTTAAGGAAAAATTTCCCCCTCTAAGATTTTAAAATTCTAAAAATTATAATAATGCATTGTTTTTACTTTTTAAAGAATTTTGAATTCCATTATATTTTTAATGTTGAGATAAATTTAATATTTGAATATGTTAATTTACCAAAATAAGAGCAATGGACTAAAATGTATAAAATAAACTTTAGGGGATTACTATTATAAATTGCAATCTCAAGCTTTAATGTTGGGTCCAACATATAACTCTAGAGCGTAATGGGCTAACTTCATATTAGAGTCCCTTGCATTCCCTTTTATTTCATAAGCATGTTTGTATATGAAAATTATATAAATTGTGCAAAATTGCATTATGGTAACAGAGATAATTAAAAAAATAAAAAAATTTAAATTCACTTGAGTATTAAGGAAGAATTTCTCCCTTTAAAACTATAAAATTATAAAAATTAAAATAATGCAATGTTATTATTTTTTAAATAATTTTGATTTCCATGGCATTTTCAACAGTGAGATAAATTTAATATTTGAATGTGTTAATTCACCAAAATAAAAGCAATGAACTCAATTCTATAAAATAAACTTTGTAAGATGACCATAATAAATTCCAATCCAAGCTTCAATGTTGGGTCAAACATATAGTACTAGAGCGTAATGGGCTAACTTCTTATTAGAGTCCATTGCATTCGTTGTTCTTTAATTAACATGTTTGTATACTAAAATTATATAATTCAAGTGAAATTACATTGTGGTAAGAGAGACAATTAAAAAAATTTCAAAATTTAAATTCACTTGATTATTAACGGAGAATTTCTTCCTCTAAAACTTTAAAATTCTAAAAATTAAAATTATGCATTGTTTTTACTTTTGAAGAATTTTGAATTCCATTGCACTTTCAACGATGAGATAAACCTAATATTTGGATATGTTATTTCAGCAAAATAAAAGCAATGGACACAACTATATAAAATACACTTTAGTGGATGACTATTATAAATTGCAATCTCAAGTTTCAATATTGGGTCAAACATATAACTTTAGAGCAAAATGGGTTAACTTCATATTAGAGTCCATTGCATTCCCTTTTATTTCATTAACATGTTTGTATGCGAAAATTATATAAATCGTGCCAAATTGCATTGTGGTAACAGAAACAATTAAAAAAATAACAAAATTTAAATTCATTTGAGTATTAAGGAAGAATTTCTCCCTTTAAAACTTTAAATTTATAAAAATTAAAATAATACAATGTTTTTATTTTTTAAATAATTTTGATTTTCATTGCATTTTCAACGGTGAGATAAATTTAATATTTAAATGTGTTAATTCACCAAAATAAAAGCAATGGACTCAATTCTATGAAATAAACTTTAGGGGATCACTATGACAAATTCCAATCTCAATCTTCAATGTTAGGTCAAATATATAGCACGAGAGCGTAATGGGCTAACTTCTTATTAGAGTCCGTTGCATTCACTTTTTTTTAATTAACATGTTTGTATACTAAAATTATATAAATCATGTGAAATTACATTGTGGTAATAGGAACAATTAAAAAAATTTCAAAATTTAAATTCACTTGATTATTAACGAAGAATTTCTCCCTCTAAGACTTTAAAATTCTAAAACTTATAATAATGCATTGCCTTTACTTTTTAAGGAATTTTGAATTCTATTGCATTTTCAACAGTGAGATAAATTTAATATTTGAATATGTTAATTTTCCAAAATAAGAGCAATGGATTAAAATGTATAAAATAAACTTTAAGGGATGACTATTATAAATTGCAATCTTAAGTTTCAATGTTGGGTCCAGCATATAACTCTATAGCATAATAGGCTAACATCATATTAGAGTCCATTGGATTCCCTTTTATTTCATTACTATGTTTGTATACAAAAATTATATAAATTGTGCTAAATTGTATTGTGGTAATGAAGACAATTAAAAAAATTACAAAATTTAAATTCACTTAAGTATTAAGGAAGGATTTCTCTCTTTAAAACTTTAAAATGATAAAAATTAAAATAATGTAATGTTTTTATTTTTTAAATAATTTTGATTTCCATTACATTTTCAACGATGAGATAAATTTAATATTTAAATTTGTTAATTCACCAAAATAAAAGCAATGAACTCAATTCTATAAAATAAACTTTGGGGGATGACTATGATAAATTCGAATCCAAGCTTCAATGTTGGTTTAAGCATATAGCACTAAAGTGTAATGGGCTAACTTCTTATTAAAGTTCATTGCATTCGCTTTAGTTTAATTAACATATTTATATTGTAAAATTATATATATCATGTCAAATTGCATTGTGTAAATGGGGATAATTAAAAAAATTACAAAATTTAAATTCACTTGAGTAATAACAAAGAATTTCTCCCTGTAACACTTTAAAATTCTAAGAATTAAATAAATGCAATGTCTTTATTTTTTAAATAATTTTGATTTCCATTGCATTTTCAACAATGAGATAAATTTATTATTTGAATGTGTTAATTCACCAAAATAAAAGCAATGGACTCAATTCTATAATAAACTTTGGGGGATGACTATGATAAATTCCAATCCAAGCTTTAATGTTGGCTCAAGTATATAGCACTAAAGTGTAATCGGCTAACTTCTTATTAGAGTCCATTGCATTCACTTTTGTTTAATTAACATATGTGTATTGTAAAATTATATATATCATGTCAAATTGCATTGTGTAGATGGGGACAATTAAAAAAATTACAAAATTTAAATTCACTTGAGTAATAACAAAGAATTTCTCCCTGTAACACTTTAAAATTCTAAGAATTAAATAAATGCAATGTCTTTATTTTTTAAATAATTTTGATTTCCATTGCATTTTCAACGATGAGATAAATTTATTATTTGAATGTGTTAATTCACCAAAATAAAAGTAATGGACTCAATTCTATAAAATAAACTTTGGGGGATGACTATGATAAATTCCAATCCAAGCTTTAATGTTGGCTCAAGTATATAGTACTAGAGTGTAATCGACTAACTTCTTATTAGAGTCCATTGCATTCGCTTTTGTTTAATTAACATATGTGTATTGTAAAATTATATATATCATGTCAAATTGCATTGTGTAAATGGGGACAATTAAAAAAATTACAAAATTTAAATTCACTTGAGTAATAACAAAGTATTTCTCCCTGTAACACTTTAAAATTCTAAAAATTAAATAAATGCAATGTATTTATTTTTTAAATAATTTTGATTTCCATTGCATTTTCAACGATGAGATAAATTTATTATTTGAATGTGTTAATTCACCAAAATAAAAGCAATGGACTGAATTTTATAAAATAAACTTTGGGGGATGACTATGATAAATTCCAATGCAAGTTTCAATATTGGCTCAAGCATATAGCACTAAAGCGTAATGGGCTAACTTCTTATTAGGGTCCATTGTATTCATTTTTCTTTAATTAACATGTTTATATACTAAAATTATATAAATCTTATGAAATTACTTTGTGGTTAAAGGGACAATTAAAAAAATTTGAAAATTTAAATTTACTTGATTATTAACGAAGAATTTCTCCCTCTAAGAATTTGAAATTCTAAAAATTATAATAATGCATTGTTTTTACTTTTCAAAGAATTTTGAATTCCATTACACTTTTAACGGTGAGATAAATTTAATATTTGAAGATGTTAATTTACCAAAATAAAAGCAATGGACTAAAATGTATAGAATAAATTTTAGGGACTGACTATTATAAATTGCAATCTCAAGTTTCAATGTTGACTCCAGTATATAGCTTTAGAGCGTAGTGGACTAACTTCTTCTTAAAGTCCATTCCATTTACTTTTGTTTAATTAACATATTTGTGTTGTAAAATTATATATATAATGTTAAATTGCATTGTGTAAATGGGGACAACTAAAAAAAATATAAAATTTAAATTTACTTGAGTAATAATGATGAATTTCTCCCTGTAACACTTTAAAATTTTAAGAATTAAAATAATACAATATTTTTATTTTTTAAATAATTTTGATTTTCATTGCATTTTCAACAGTGAGATAAATTTATTATTTGAATGTGTTAATTCACCAAAATAAAAGTAATGGACTCAATTCTATAAAATAAATTTTAGGGGATGACTATGATAAATTCCAATCCCAAGCTTCAATGTTAGGTCAAGTATATAGCACTAAAGTGTAATGGGCTAACTTCTTATTAGAGTTCATTGCATTCGTTTTTCTTTAATTAACATGTTTGTATACTAAAATTATATAAATGATGTGAAATTACATTGTGGTTATAAGGACAATTAAAAAAATTTGAAAATTCAAATTCACTTGATTATTAACAAAGTATACTTCCTATAAGACTTTAAAATTCCTAAAATTATAATAATGCATTGTTTTTACTTTTTAAAGAATTTTGAATTTCATTGCATTTTCAACGATGAGATAAATTTAATATTTGAATATGTTAATTTACCACAATAACAGCAATCGACTAAAATGTATAAAATAAACTTTAGGGGATGATTATTATAAATTGCAATCTCAAACTTCAATGTTGGATCTAGCATATAACTCTAGAGTGTAATGGGCTAACTTCGTATTAGAGTCCATTGCATTCCTTTTTATTTCATTAATATGTTTGTATACGAAAATTATATAAATCATGCCGAATTGCATTGTGGTATTGGAGACAATTAAAAAAATAACAAAATTTAAATTCACTTGAGTATTAACAAAGAATTTCTCCCTTTAAAACTTTAAAATTATAAAAATTAAAATAATGCAATGTTTTTATTTTTAAAATAATTTTGAATTCCATTGCATTTTCAATGGTGAGATAAATTTAATATTTGAATATGTTAATTTACCAAAATAAAAGCAATGAACTCAATTCTATGAAATAAATTTTAGGGGATGACTATGACAAATTCCAATCCCAAGCTTCAATGTTGGGTCAAGTATATAATACAAGAGCGTAATGGGCTAAGTTCTTATTAGAGTCCATTGCATTCGCTTTTCTTTAATTAACATGTTTGTATACTAAAATTATATAAATCATGGGAAATTACACTGTGGTAATAAGGACAATTAAAAAAATCTCAAAATTTAAATTCTAAATTTCCATTGAATTTCTCCCTCTAAGACTTTAAAATTCTAAAAATTATAATAATACATTTTTTTACTTTTTAAAGAATTTTGAATTCCATTACATTTTCAACGATGAGATAAATGTAACATTTGAATATGTTAATTTACCAAAATAAGAGCAATGGACTAAAATGTATAAAATAAACTTTAGGGGATGACTATTATAAATTGCAATCTTATGCTTCAATATTTGGTTCAGCATATAACTATAGAGCGTAGTGGACTAACTTCTTATTAGAGTCAATTGTTGTCGCTTTTGTTTAATTAACCTAATTGTATACTAAAATTATATAAATCATGTCAAATTGCATTGTGTAAATGGGGACAATTAAAAAGATTACAAAATTTAAATTTACTTGAGCAATAACAAAGAATTTCTCCCTCTAAGACTTTAAAATTCTAACAATTAAAATAATTAAATGTTTTTATTTTTTAAATAATTTTGAAAGCAATTTCATTTGTAATAGTGAGATAAACCTAATATTTGAATATGTTAATTCACCAAAATAAACGCTATGGACTCAATTCTATAAAATAAACTTTAAGGGATGACAATTATAAATTGCGATACCAAGCTTCAATGTTAGGTCAAGCATATAGCTCTAGAGCATAATGAGCTAACTTCTTATTAGTATCCATTACATTCATTTTTATTTAATTAACATATTTGTATACTAAAATTATATAAATCATGTCAAATTGTATTGTTGAAATGGGGACAATTAAAAAAATTACAATATTTAAATTCACTTGAGTTTTAGCAAACAATTTCCTCCTATAACACTTTAAAATTTTAAAAATTAAAATAATGCAATGTTTTTATTTTTTAAATAATTTTTAATTTCATTTCATTTTGAGTGGTAAGGTAAACCTAATATTTGTATATATTAATTTGCCAAAATAAAACCAATAGACTCAATTGTATAAAATAAACTTTAGTGGATGATTGTTATAAATTCCAATCCTAAGCTTTAATATTGGGTCAAACATATAACTCTAGAGTCCATTACATTCGCTTTTGTTTAATTATCATGTTTGTACATTAAAATTATATTAATTATGTCAAATTGTATTGTGGTAATGGTGACAATTAAAATAATTAACAAATTTAAATTCACTTAAGTATTAATAAAGAATTTCTCCTTGTAAGATTTTAAAATTCTAATAATTAAAATAATGTAATATTTTTATATTTTTAATAATTTTTATTACCATTGCATTTTCAATGGTGAGATAAAAATAAGTTTTTAATATGTTAATTGAACAAAAATAAAAGTAAGGGACTCAATTATACAAAATAAACTTTAGCGGATGACTATTATAAATTCCAATCCCAAATTTCAATGTTGGATTAAGGATACAACTCTAGCACATAGTGGGTTAATTTCTTATTAGAGTCCATTGCATTCGCTTTTCTTTAATTAGCATGTTTGTATACTAAAATTTTATAAATCATGTCAAATTGCATTGTGGAAATGGAAAAAATTAAAAAAATTATAGAATTTACATTCACTTGAGTTTTAAAGAATAATTTCTCCTTGTAGGATTTTAAAATTCTGAAAATTAAAATAATGCAATGTTTTTATTTTTTAAATAATTTTTAATTCCATGTCATTTTCAATGGTGAGATAAATCTAATATTTGTATATGTTAATTTGCCAAAATAAAACCAATGGACTCAATTGTATAAAATAAACTTTAGTGGATGACTGTTATAAATTTCTATCTCAAGTTTCAATGTTGGGTCAAACATATAACTCTAGAGTCTATTACATTCGTTTTTGTTTAATTATCATGTTTGTACACTAAAATTATATTAATCATGTCAAATTGTATTGTGGTAATGGAGACAATTAAAATAATTAACAAATTTAAATCCACTTGAGTATTAACAAAGAATTTCTCCTTGTAAGACTTTAAAATTCTAATAATTAAAATAATGCAATGTTTTTATATTTTTAATAATTTTTATTACCATTGCATTTTCAATGATGAGATAAATATAATTTTTTAATATATTACTTGAACAAAAATAAAAGTAAGGGACTCAATTGTACAAAATAAAGTTTAGCAGATGATTGTTATAAATTCCAATCTCAAGCTTTAATGTTGGATCAAGCATATAGCTCCAGCGCATAGTGGGCTAATTTCTTATTAGAGTCCATTGTATTCGTCTTTTTTTAATTAGCATGTTTGTTTACTAAAATTTTATAAATCATGTCAAATTGCATTGTGGAAATGGAGAAAATTAAAAAAATTACAGAATTTACATTCACTTGAGTTTTAGCAAATAATTTCTCCCTGTAAGACTTTAAAATTCTAAAAGTTAAAATAATGCAATGTTTTTATTTTTTTAAATAATTTTTCATTCGATTTCATTTTTAGTAGTGAGATAAACCTAATATTTGTATATGTTAATTTGCCAAAATAAAGCCAATGGACTTAATTGTATAAAATAAACTTTAGTGGATGATTGTGATAAATTCCAATCCCGAGTTTTAATGTTAGGTCAAGCATATAAGTTTAGAATTCATTGCATTTGCTTTTGTTTAATTATCATGTTTGTACACTAAAATTATATTAATCATGTCAAATTACATTATGGTAATAAAGACAATTAAAATAATTAACAAATTTAAATTCATTGGAGTATTAAAAATAATTTCTCCATATAAGACTTTAAAATTCTAATAATTAAAATAATACAATGTTTTATATTTTAATAATTTTTATTACCATCGCATTTTCAATGGTGAGATAAACATAATTTTTTAATATGCTAATTGAACAAAAATAAAAGTAAGGGACTTAATTGTACAAAATAAAGTTTAGTGGATGACTGTTATAAATTCTAATCCCAAGTTTCAATATTGGATCAAGCATATAGTTCTAGCATATAGTGGACTAATTTCTTATTAGAGTTCATTGCATTCGTTTTTCTTTAATTAGCATGTTTGTATACTAAAATTTTATAAATCATGTCAAATTGCATTATGGAAATGGAGAAAATTAAAAAAAATTACAAAATTTACATTCACTTGAGTTTTAGCGAACAATTTCTCACCTGTTTGCCACTAGTGACCTTAAAAAATGGTTGAAAGTTAAAACTTACAACTATTTTGACTATAATAAAAACATGGAAAAGAACACTGTTAAATGAAAACAAGCAAAATAAATTCAATTGGTTCATTTAAATCCACTTTTTGAATGACCTAAAGAGTCTTCCCAATTGGTTTAAAATCTAGTTCATCAAATGGGGATTGCATGTCATAACCTTACCCAATAAGGTAAGAAATGTTTATGATAGTTTTGTGAAAAAAATAATGAGGTTAAAGACCTCTTATTATTGTTCATCTCTTAGTTTCATGTTTAGAGGATTATTAAGTGGGAGTCTACTATTATGACCAAATAAGCCAGCATGTTAGATATGGAAATTAAACATGTCCCACGGTTAGCCAAACACATTAATATTTGCTGGTAGAAAAAATTTGACTTCTTTGAAGACAGTGTTTATACCACTAAGGGAATAATTAGCCTAAATAGTCTTAAGACTACACCAAAACCTATAGCATTTGGTAATCCAAAACAATTACTTAAGGCTTTGTTTAAGTCCATGTACAAGGAGAAAATACTTGAGATGATGATGTCATTACTTCAAACTAAACCCACTCTACATGATAGTTATACTTAATAAAAAGTAGTTTGAATCAAAAGGATGATATGATGCAGGATTCATAAGACCTTTATGAGTTGTAAAAGTGACAAAACTACTTTCAATGATAAAGCTACAAAATACTTGACATTGAAAGCTTTTATAAAGCAAAAAACCTTTTGGAACCCACCTTAACACAATCATTACCTTTTCTCCTAATATAATAAAAGATGCTTAAGTAAGGAAAGCTAAAGTTTAGTTTTCTTTTATTTTTCTTCTTTTGAAAAGTTTGTATCCTCTATAAAATATATGAACTTGTATCAACAATCAATGAAAGCTATTTTTTTATAAGTTCTATAACTTTTACCTTAAATTTTATAATATTGTTATTTATTATTTAACATTGTTGTTTGATATATTGTTAATGAATTATTGAATTAATGAATGGTATTAGAGCCATTGGTATCATAATTAATACCCCTAAGTCATGTTGTTGTTGTTTGCTCATTATAGTTAAGGAAGATGTATAGAGCATTGGTGTAAATTGTTGTTAGTGATATTATAAGGATCAATGGATAGGTTAAGACCTATATAGCTGATGTGAAATCCAAAAGATGTGGCTTAGGGACACAATGCATGTAAAGAATCAAACAATACACAAGAAAGCTAATTTAGACTTTAATCATACAAACCTTATAACTAATATTCAAAGGAATATGAACCTAAGGTATTAAGAAGAATATGAACGCCACACTCTAGAAGAGAAAGAAATAAAGAAGGATAAGTTGAGTTGAACACCATAAGATTTACTTCTTAAACTGAAGGAGAAAACTCTTACTCTTTATTTCTTGCAAATTGTTTGATTTTAGAGCTTAAAAGGAGGTGCCTATTTATAGGCTAAGATAGTAACCCTAATAGTGAAATAAATTCCTATTTAGGACAAACTCCTGTTTAAGAGTGAATACTATTACATAACCTTTTCCTATTAACCACTTCAATCATACTAATAAAACCTTGACTCCCTTTCAAGCTTGAATTTTCACCATTTGTAGCTTGGTTGCCCTGAATATCTTTAATCAGCCCATATAGTACTTCTTCCATCTTTTTGGCTCTAGCTTGCATTATTAGACCTTTTAGAATATGCAATGGATCTCTTGCACCCTTTGAAACTTTCCACACATCATCTATAAGCTTCTTATCGTTCCCCTCCCCTCGAAAAGATTCATCCTTGAATCAACACTTATATCAAACGAGAAAGATCAAAACATTAAATTTGTTGCACTCATATTATACATCCGCAAGAGAAGTTTTCAACTTATAACCATTAGATCAATAATCCAGTTACTACTTGAAATGGTGACCATCTCTTATAAGTTGTAGCTTTTGGATCCGCCTCTGCAGTTGGGAACCATTTTCAATACACATATACACCTAACCCAATCATTAGGTTTAAAATACTACCGTCTTCGCCTTTGTGCTAAAATGGGATGTATATTGCTCAATTTGTTTTGCAATATGTTGCCACACCTTCTCATGCAATTTCTTCACCATGTTAGCCTTGCTCACCATTTAAGAGCATACTCATCAGTAAGTTAAGCAATAAATTGAAAGGAGTCAAAGGATTAAAATATATATATATCTTAAATAGAGAGTAACTAGTAGTAGAATGAACACTCTTATTATATGTAAACTCAAACATGTGGTAACAAATCTTCTTATGTGTTTTCAAATTCATCAAAATAATGGCATATAACAAAGTAGAAATAATTCAATTTATTACCTCAATTTGTCCATCAGTTTATGGATGGAAAGTAGTTGAAAACAATAGCTTAGTACATAACTTACCCCA
>JAIRCJ010000050.1:457454-733336 GCA_020883675.1 Bruguiera gymnorhiza
TTTGAAAAATTGGTCAACAACAAATACAAAATTCCTACCCTTTTTGGTTGTAGCAACCTTAGTACAAAGTGTATAGATAAATCAACCCAAGGATGGTTAGGTATAGGTAAAGGGGTGTACAAGCCATGGGGTAAAAACTCTAGATTTAGCCTATTTGTATGTTATGCATTTTCACATACCCTCTTCGACATCTCGTTTCATGTGTGGCCAAAAGAAATGTTCAACTAAGACATTTAGGATTTACCTAACTTCGAAATGACCCATTTGACTACCCTTATGAGCTTCTTTCACAACTAACTCCCTCAAAGAACTTATAAGTATGCATAAATGATTTTCCTTAAATAAGAAATCCTTATGCCTATTAAATTTCTCAAAGGTTGATTACTCATGTGCTCTGTCCACATTAGTAAAGTCAAGATCTTTCACACACAAATATTTAATATATTCAAATCTTAATAATTTTGCATTAAGTGTAGAGATCAAAGCATCCTTGTGAGATATTGCATTAGCTACCAAATTTTCCTTACCTTGTTTATATTTGATGATGTAAGGAAAGGTCTTAATGAATTCAACCCACTTGGCATGTAATTTGTTCAACTTTCTTTATCTCTTCAAGTGCTTCATGGATTCACGGTTATTATGGATAACAAACTCCTTGGGCCAAAGGTCGTGTTGCCATGTCTCTAACGTCGGTACCAATGCATACATCTTTTATTATAAAAAGGATAATTAAGGCCTGCTCCATTTAGCTTTTCACTAAAGTAGACTATTAGATATGTTTCTTGGATTAAAATAGCTCCAATGCAAATACCTAAAGTATCACACTTAATCTCAAAATTTTTTGTAAAGTTAGGCAAAGCAAGTAAGAGTGCAAAATTTAATTTTTCCTCAATATAATTAAAAGCCTTGTCTTGATCACTACCCCACTTAAAACTCATGTTCTTTTTAATAACCTTAGTTAGTGGTGTATCAATGGTGCTAAAGTCCCTCACAAAGTGTCTATAAAAACTAGTTAGACCATGAAAGCTACACATTACTAACTAACTTAAGTGTAGGCTAATCATAGATTGCCCTAAGTTTTTCCTCATCAACCTCAAAACCTTTACCACTCACAACATAGTCAAGAAATATGATTTGGTTAGTACAAAAGGAACATTTCTTGAAGTTAGCATACAATTTCTTAGAATATAAAATGATTGAACATAAATGATCAAGATGCTCTTCTAAATTTTTGCTATAGATCAAAATATTATCAAAATACATAACCAAAAATTTACCAATGAATGTATGCAAAACATTATTCATCAATCATATAAAATTGCTCAATGCATTAGTCTGACCAAATGGCATAACAAGCCATTCATATAGATCATACTTAGTTTTGAAAGCTATTTTCCACTCATCTTTTTGTCTCATCCTAATTTGGTAATGTCCACTTTTCAAATCAATTTTAGAAAAGACATATAAACTATGCAATTCATCTAACATTTCATCTAACCTAAGTATAAGGTGACAACACTTTATAGTGATTTTGTTGACTGCCCAATAGTAAACCCACATCCTTTAAGTCCCATCCTTCTTTGGTATAGAAAGACATGAACTGTAAAGAGACTTATGCTTTCTCTCACATATCCTTTCAATATAAGTTCCTCAACCTACCTTTGAAGCTCCATTGTCTCCTCAAGATCACTCTTACATGCTAGCCAGTTTGGAATAGATGCACTAGGGATAAAATCAATTCGATGCTTAATTCCTCTTTTAGGTAGTAATCCACTTAGAACATCTTTAGGAAATACATCTTCAAGTTCCTACAAAAGAGAAATAACATCACTAAACAAAAAAGGGTTAAACTTGTTAGTGTTAAAATAAGCCTCATTATATGAAAATACAATTATATGTTGTGTGGCATAAAATGCTCTTTTGTCATCACTTTCTTTGGCATAAAAACTTCCTTTTTCCTCCTCTCTCTCTTGTGTCCTCAATTTTTCTCCTTTCTTTTCTATTTTGGTTACCCCTCTCTTTTCAATCTTTCTTTTTTATTTGCTCTCATTTTTAATCTTTAATTGATCCTAATAAACTTATTGAGGTGTTAATGGTACAATAGTGACAGATTTTTCATTCATTACAAAGGAATATCTATTCTTAAAGCCTTCATGCATAACTCGTCTGTTAAACTACTATGGCATTTCTAATAGAATATTACCCTCCTACTAAAGTATGGCTCGTATGCATAGGTATAACATCACATATAATGTGAACTCTAACAGACCACACATAGAAGAAATCAAACAATACCCAGTAAAGCTAAGTCAAACTTTAATCACACAAACCCTAAGTTGAATATTCAATGGAACTTGAACCTAGGGTATTAATAAGAATATAGATGCCATATTTTAGAAAGAAAAGGGAATTAAGAGTGATAAGTCGAGTTAAACACCATAGGAAGAGTTACTTCTTGATAAGTTTTTTAGTTCATGAAAGAACCAAAGGAGAAAACTCACTATTTATTTCTCTCAAATTAATTGATTTTAGAGCTTACAAAGAGGTTCTATTTATAAACTAAGATAGCAAACCTAAAAGAGACATAAATTCTTATTTAAGAAAAATCCCTATTTAGGACAAACTCTCATCTAAGACAAATTCTTATTCAGAAAACTTCCACTTTAATAACAAACACTTATTCAAGACAAACTCCTATTTAAGAGTGAATGCTATTACTTAACCTTACCCCATTAAGTACTCCAATCATATTAATAAGGCCTTGACTCTCTTTTCAAGTTTAAA
Organism: Bruguiera gymnorhiza; assembly: GCA_020883675.1. Lineage (NCBI taxonomy): Eukaryota > Viridiplantae > Streptophyta > Magnoliopsida > Malpighiales > Rhizophoraceae > Bruguiera > Bruguiera gymnorhiza. The sequence goes on from JAIRCJ010000050.1 coordinate 460,239, forward strand.
TTCACACCATTTATAGCTAGTTTGCCTAAATCTCTTCAATCAACCCATTTAGTACTTTTTTTTTTTATCTTGTGGGCTTTATCTTGCATTGATGGACCTTCTAGAATGTGCAATGGATTTCTTACATCTTTTGAAACCTTCCACGTATTATCATTAAGCTTCTCATCATTCACCTACTCCTTGAAAGGATTCGTCCTTAAATCATCACTTACATTAAAAAAAGAAAGATAAAAAATATTAAATATTACACTCACATTATACTTACTAGGAAGGTCTAACTTATAAACATTGTCATTAATCCATGCTACTACTTGAAATGAACCATATCCTTTAGGCCATAACTTTGAATGCCTTTGAGCTAGAAACTATTCCTTGCACATAAGCTCCCAAACCCAATTATTAGGTTCAAACGCCACCTCTTATTGCCCTTTCGTTGACATGGGATGCTTATTGCTTAATTCGTTTTACAATATGTTGCTATACTTTCTCATGTAATTTCATCACCATGTTAGCATTATGTACACCATCTAAGTTGGTATACTCATCAACAGGTATAGGCACCAAATCCAAAGGAGTCAAAAGGTTAAAACCATATACAATTTCAAATAAAGAGTAAATAATAGCAAAATGAACACTTTTATTATATGTAAACTTGACATGTGGTAAACAATCATCCCATGTGTTGAAATTCATTTAAATAATAACACACAACAAAGTAGAAAGAGTTTGATTAATCACCTTAGTTTATCCATTAGTTTGTGGATGACAAGTAGTTGAAAACAATAGTTTAATACCTAACTTACCCCATAATGTTTGTTTATGGAGTGTACAAATTATGGGGTAAATTTCTAAATTTAGCCTATTTGCATGGTATGCATTTCTGACATACCTTCTCAACATCTTGTTTCATATGTTGCCAAAAGAAATGTTTAACTAAGATATCTAGGGTTTTCCTAACTCCAAAATGACTTATTAGACCACCTCTATGAGCTTCTCTCACAACCAACTCCCTTAAAGAACTCCTAGGCACACATAAACGATTTTCCCTAAATAAGAATCCTTCATGCCTAAAATATTTCTCAAAGGCTGACTTCCCATATGCTTCATACACATTAACAAAGTTAGGATCTTTCACATATAAATCTTCAATATATTCAAATCCTAATTATTTTGTACTAAATGTAAAAATTAAGGGCACACTTACAAGATATCGCATCAGCTACTACATTTTCCTCACTTTGTTTACATTTGATGATGTAGCGAAAGGTTTCAATGAATTGGACCTACTTAGCATGTCCTTTGTTCAACTTTCCTTGTCCGTTAAAGTGCTTTAAGGATTTATGGTCAGTATAGGTGAGAAACTACTTAGGCCAAAGGTAGTGTTGCCATGTCTCCAAAGCTCAAACTAATGCATACATCTCTTTATCATAAGTAGGATAATTAAGGCCTGTTCCACTTAACTTTTCACTAAAGTAGGAAGTTAGTCACCTTTCCTACATCAAAATTGTTCCAATGTCAATACTTGAAGCATCACACTCAATCTTGAAAGTTTTTGCAAAGTCAAGTGAAGTAAGTAAGGGTGCAAAACTTAATTTTTCTTTAATGTAATTAAAAGCCTTGTCTTGATCACTACCCCACTTAAAACCCATGTTCTCTTTAATAACCTCAATTAGTGGTGCAGCAATGGTGCTAAAGTCCATGAAAGTTACACACATCATTAATTGGCTTAGTTGTCAGCCAATCACGGATTACTCTAACTTTTTCCTTGTCAACCTCAATACCTCTAGCACTCACAACATAGCTAAGAAATATGATCTTGTTAGTACAAAAGGAATATTTCTTGAATTTAGCATATGATTTCTCCAAACGTAAATGATCAAGGTGCTCTTTTAAGTTTGTGTTATAAACCAAAATATCATCAAAATATACAACCACAAATTTATCAACACACATAAGGAATCAGATAACACCAAGGAAAGCTATGTCAAGCTTTAATCACACAATTCCTAGAATTAAAATTCCAAGGAACATAAACCTAGGGTATTGAGAAAAATATGGATGCCACACTTTAAAAAACAAGGAAATTGGGAGTGATAAGTTAGGTTAAATGCCACAAAAAAAGTTACTTCTTGATAAGTTCTTTAGTTCTTGAAAGAACCGAAGGAGAAAAGTATCGCTTTTTATTTCTCTCAGTCTATATAATTTTAAAGTGTACAAGGAAGTGCCTATTTAGGCTAAGATAGCAACCCTAAAAGAGAAATAAATTCCTATTTAGGATAAATCCCTATTTGGGACAAACTCTTATCTAGGACAAATTCTTATTCAAAGAACTTTCATTTTAAAAACAAGTGCTTATTTAGGAAAAACTCTTATTTATGAATGAATGTTATTACTTAACCCTAGCCTATTAAGCACTCCAATTATATTAATAAGGCCTTGACTCTCTCTCAAGCTTGAATTTGCACCATTTATAGCTTGGTTGGTTTGTATGTTTTCAATTAGCCTATTTAATGATTCTTTTATCTTCTTTTTTCTTTTTGGCTCTAGCTTACGTTATTGGACCTTTTGAAATGTGTAATGGATCTTATGCATCATTTGAAGCCTTCCACACATTATCTCCAAGCTTCTCATCATAAGATACGACAATAAATTGCACAATGAATTGAGCAATATGCATCCCATGCCAACAAAGGGTGAAAGAAGTTGGTGTTTGATACTAGTGATTGCGTTTAGGTGTATATGCATAAGGAAAAGTTCTTGGCTTAGAGGCATCTAAAGCTATATCCTAGAGGGGATGGTCCATTTCAAGTGGTGGCACAAATTAATGATAATACCTATAAGTTGGACCTTCTAGGTGAGTATAATGTGAGTGCAACATTTAATGTTACTAATCTTTCTCTTTTGATACAAGTGTAAAATCCTTTTAAAGAGAAGGAAAATAATGAGATTTATAGAGGTGCTAATGCATGGAGTGTTTCTAAGATCCATTAAGCATTCATAAAGGGTGAATGACACATTTTAGAGATAAAAGGATGAAAGAGGCACTAAATAAGTTGATTAAAAACATTTAAGCCAAAGAAGCTAATTCAAGCATGAAGGGCAACAAAGTATGTCTTAATTCAGGCCAAGATTTTATTAATTGTATAAGTATGCTAAATCAGCCTAAGTGATGTGATTGTGAAGAGTTATAGCAACAAAGTAATGGAATTGATTAGTTGGACTTATCATTATGTCTACAAAATGGAGGATAGAGAGTGGACTAGTTGCAAAACTAGTTATAAGACTAGTTTCCTAGTAGAAGGTTGGATTGGCACTTATCATGAAGCAGTTGGTGAACTAGTTTTATGCTAAATGCATGGCTCTATGAATCTAACCAAACCAAATTTGACCAAATTGACCCCAACTCATTTAGAAATTTTTTCTTGCTTTTAGGGTTATGGTTGTTATTTTAGCCTATAAATAGGCTTGATTTCATTGTTAAAAGATATAAAACATTGGTGAAAAGAAGTGTAAATTTTCTCTTTTGTTTCTTCAATAAACTTTGTGAACTTATCAAGATTATTGTTTTGTAGCATTCTAACTTGACTTACCACTCACAAATCTCCTTTTTAAAGAGTGTGCCACTTATATCTTTTTTTATACTTTTCGTTCATGTTCTTTTGAATGTTAGGTCTAGGTTTATACCTTATGTTCATGTTCCTTTGAACATTAGGTCAAGGTTTTACTTTTGTTAAACCTTATTTAACTTTTTTGGGGTTTTGAATTCCTTATTTTGCTTATGGGTTTCATTGTACTCTTTGAGGTTCCCATCAATTTTATTTGAATGAGTCCTTACAATAAAAGGAGAAATCTTGCTTGAGAAGATGTGACAATCACATCTTACAAGCAATGAACAACTGAAACCATGTGATAAAAGCTAATCAAAATCATGACTCCTATTATGCACTCCAATGGATTCAAATTATCAAAGGTGTATTGACATGCATTTGCATTAAATCTAATGGAAGATATAGTTACAAAAGTTAATTTCATGTTTATTTTTTGTGAATGAGTCCTTTCTATGATAGGACATTACTTATTCAAAGGAAAATAAATGTCAAACTCATATTTTCAGTAATAAACCATTATAACCATGCAAGCAAATGCTAATCAAGATTTATATTTAATGGAATTCAATTGATTCAAACTATCAAAAGTTGACATGCTTGTCACATACAATATAATCTTTGGTGTAGACACAAAGGTTAATTCCATTTTTATTTTGTGCAAACAACTCTTTGCAAAGAAAGGAGAAGTGTTGTTAACAAAAAATGAAGTGATAGTCTCACCTATCAAGAAAAGCTAATCAAGATCAATGACTTATATATTTGATGCACTTTAATGCAGTTAGACTACCTAAGGTTTACTGAAGTGCTTGTCATATAGTTTGGTATAGATACAAAAGTTTATTTCGTGATCATTTTATGTGAATAAGTTCTTGTAACAAGAGGATAAGCCTTGCTAGTGAGAAATGAAGTGTCAGTTTCTTCTTTCAAACAATCAACTATTCAAACCATGTAAGAAAAGCTAATAAAGATAAATGACTCATATGATGTACTCCAATGAACTCAAAATATCAAACATAAATTAACATGCTTGTTGCATTAAATGTAACAATTATGAGAGTTAATTTCATATTCAATTTTTTTGAATAAGTCCTTTCAACTATATTATATGCCTTGTTATAAAGAAAAGAAGTGATGGATGCATCTTTTAGACAATAAACCATTCTAACCATGTAAGAAAAGCTAATCAAGATAGCCTCTCCTTATAGGGCTAAAGCAACCAAAAATGTTGTAATTTAGTAGGAAATTATACTAATCTTTATTTTCAGTTGGTTGGAAAACAACTAAGCCATATGGAAGAAGAAATTGAAGCAATCTTTTTAAAGGAGGATTATGTCCTAAGACCTCTAGTTAAACTAGAAGTAGAAAACAAAGTTTTATTTAAACTATTGTCTTTAAAAAAAAAAATAGATTACAACATGACTAGTATAAATCCTAAGAAGACAAAATTAATAGATGAAAAATAGTCAAGAGGTTAAAAAACCTCGGGTTGAAAGAAAAGGAAGAACCTATTAAAGAAGAAATTGAAGAATAAAGTGATGTTGAGGAATATATAAATATAATTCAAGAAATGTTCTTATTAGAACAAAACTTGATACAAAAGTATCCATCACCTTCTTACAAGAAGAAAACTATGAATATTAATAAGATGACTTTTAATAAGGTTCTTACAAACTTATAGTATACTAAGACAACCCTGGTCAACCTCTTATTAAAGGAACAATCTAATTATAATTATGTTTAATTGGATGGTAGCAATATAGTAGAATGGAATCTAGATGGGATGACTAAACATCAAATTCTTATTCCACTTCATTATCTAATGATATTTGCAACTGCTACAAAATTAAATGGTAATTTTAATGAAAAATTCATCACCAATGGGTTTACTAGACAGTTTAAAGGGTGGTGGGATTTCTATCCAAAGAAGTGAAAGTTTAGATCTTTTCTCCTATAAAAATAGAACAAGGAGTTCAACTCTCCAATTATGTTAATACATTGATTTATATAATTACCAATCATTCTACTGGTATAACAACCTTATTAATTGATAAGATATACAAGCAACTCATTAATTTGAGATGCCTAAATCTATCTCATTTTTGGTGGTATAAGATGTATTTTTCTCTAAAGTTTTCATTAAAGGAAAAAGCTAGAGTATTTTTTCGGAAGAAAAACTTCTCATTAGGTTACCTACATTGTTTGAAAAAAAAAGTTAAAAATAAGGGGGTGATTGATTATGCTAACTATAGTTATGAAGAATTGGCTACCAATGTAATAGCTAAAAGGGTTAAACTGTATAATGACATTAAATTGCATAAATAGTTACAAAGAGTAAAGCTCAATGTAAAAGAGTTTGGGGATACTTCTAAAATTTCATGGATTATCCACATATATATTATCATGAGAAAAATAAGAAAAATGGTTATAAATTGTTAGCTCAAAAGAAAACCTTTTATTTAAAGGGAAAGAATGAAGAAAAAAAAAAAAAAGAAGAAACCTAATCTACAAAGAAAACAAAAAAAGGTAATATGTTATTTAAGCTAAGAGAAAACCGTAATCTATCATTAAATCTCTACATACTAAAGTAAAAAATAAATAATTGCATGAAAAAAATTAATACTCCTATTATTTAAGTACAAATATAGGAAACACAACAAAAATTAGAGACATTAGCTTGTTTGGAAATTCCTACGACTTTTTGAAGTAGAAAAAAACATGCAGAGACATTAGTCTCTTTGGAAATTCCTATGATTTTTTGGAATAGAAAAAAACATGCAGTACAATTGTTGTATGAAACAACTTTTAATGAAAGTTAGATTCCAACCAAAGCCTGACCTATAGTTATAGGACCAAGGTATTTGGAAATAGTTAAAAAGAAATAAAAGATTTTTTGAAAAAGGGACTTATCAAAAAATGTGCTAATCCTTGGAGTTATCTTGCATTTTGTGTAGAAAATGTAACAGAACTAGAAAGTGGAGTTCTAAGGTTAGTTATTAACTATAACTCTTTAAATAAGATATTAAGATGGATTGGTGTCCTATACCTAATAAAAAGGAATTGTTAAACATGCTTTATGAAGTTTAAATATATTTAAAGTTTGATATGAAATCTGGTTATTGGCAAATTCAAGTTTAGCAAAAGGATAAGTATAAGACTATATTTACAATTCCGTTCAAACCTTATGAATCAAATGTAATGTCCTTCAGATTAAAGAATGCACCTCTTGAATTTTAGAATATTATGAATGAAATATGTAATGCTTATTCAACATTCATAATTGTTTATATTGATGTTGTATTACTACTTTTTAATACTATCAAACAACATTTTAAACATTTAAACCTTTTCCTAAAGGTTATGGAAAAGGCTAGTTTAGCAACATTTGCTAAGAAAATAAAGTTTCAAACTAATGTTTGATTCCTTAGACACTTCATAAAAAATGACATTATAATTCCTATTGATCGAGCAATTGCATTTGCCTTGGCTCTAAATTTCCTAATGAAATTAGAGGTAAACAATAACTACAAAGAATGTTAAGAAGTCTAAATTACATTTCAAATTCCTATAGAGATTTAGCTTATGACATTAAGCCATTATTCAAAAGGCTTTAAAAAAAATCTGTTAGAGTGGACAAATGAACATGTAAAGGTAGTTAAGAAGATTAAAATTAAAGCAAAAGCACTTCTATACTTAACCCTTTCTTGTCCTAATACTTCTAAAATAGTTAAAATTGATGTGTTAGATAAAGGATATAAGGGTATTACTAAATAAAGAATTGCTTAATCTCAAGAGTATAACGAGGAGTTAGAGTTAATTACTCTACCACTAAAAAAAAAATAGTAGTTATAGTATTATGTATTAAAAATTTTGAAGGTGATCTAGTAAATCATAAATTTCTTTGAAAAATTAATTGTAAGATAGTAAAGACGTTCTTACAAAAGATGTTAAAAACATAGCCTTTATACAAATTTTTGCCTTTTGATTTTAATATCAAATTTATTTAAGGAACATCAAATTCTTTACCTAATTTTTTAACTCGTGAATTTTTGTAGGGAACTTCAAGGATTAAAGAAATTCCTTCAAATGAGGTCAAAAGCTAATGTAATGGTTCCTAAAATGATTACTTGGGATTAGGTTAAGTTACCTAATCAGTGGGCCTTAGAAAAGGTTGTCGAACCTATTAAACAAGTAAATTGACAATTGGAAGAAATAATTAAATATAAAGATAAAGATTTCAAAATTCAATTTACTTTTCCTCAAAAGGGGAAAAGAAAAGGTTAAATGAAGGTACTCTATCTCTTTAATATCAATTACTGAATTGGAAGGTATAAGAAAAATTAGGGAATAAGTGAGTCAACCGTAATACAAAGTTGACTTCCTTCCTTTGACTTCTACCTAGATGGTTAATGAATCACTAGAAACTTCCAATCAGACTTATAAGCCTAGATCTCATTTTTTATCTAATATGGAATGTAAGGTCAAAGCTAGGCATAGTTATTTTCAATAGCACACATAAAGTCAATGTGCTTTGCAATTAAAGGCTATGTTAAAGTTTTATCTAGTGCACACTTATGAACATCACATCTACTTCTTTCGTTTTTAAACCAAAGGCATCTTTAGCTAGTGAAATAATTGACTTAGCCAAGGACAAAGGTCCCTACATTAAGGGAGATTCATCTTCTACATGATCCAATGAAATTTCTTAATTGCTTCAAAATATTTTACAAAAACTATGAATATGTTAAACACTGTAGATAAAAGTAAACTTGTTAAAAAATATAAATTATCACAAACTACTATTTGTAACAAGGTAATTTCTATTGAAATTCCTTTTGTTTTGGTTAAGAACCTTTCTCAAGGTATTATTTTAGGAAATCCCTTTTTGCATATGTTATATCCTTTAAAAAAGATTAGTGATTAAGGTATTTACTCAGAACTAAATGGGAAGTTTATTAATTTTAAATTTATATCTATCCCTTAATATAAAAAGATAGACATACTTCAAAATACCATTAAGGGAAAAGAGAAATTTATTCAATCTCTATATACTAAAGTAAAAAATAAATACTTATACGAAAAAATTAATACTCTTTTTATTCAAGTAAAAATATAGGAAATACAATAAAAATTAAAGACATTCATTTGTTTGGAAATTCTTATGGATTTTTGGAAAAGAAGAAGGCATGTGGTAGAATTATTGTACAAAGTGACTTTTAATTCAACATTTATGATTGTTAGTACTAAAATGAGCCTCTTTGTACAAAAATACAATCATAGGCTATTTTGAATAGAAATCTCTCTTAACATCATTCTCTTTTGTGTACAAACTCTCAATTCTTCCCTCTTTCCCTTTTCATTCCTTCATCTCCTTTCTTTCCCTCCCTTCTCCTCTCAGCCTCAATTTATTTTTCCTCTCACTCTCTTTTTCAATCTTTATAAACTTACAAGGGTGTCAAAGGTATAAAAATAATAGGTTTATCATTTATTACAAAAGAATACCTATTCTTAAACCCATCATGCATTACATTGCAATCATATTTCCATGACTTTTCCCATAAAATATGTCCAACTTACATGGATACAACATCACATAAGGCCTCATTTGTATATCTCCCAACAGTAAATAATACTAACACCAACTTATTTATCTTAACTTCACCACATTCATTCAACTATAGAAGTTTATATGGCTTAGGATGCTTCATGGTAGGTAAATTAAGCTTTCAACTAATGTGAACCCTAAAAGACGTGGCTTAAGGACCCAATACACACAAAGAATCAAATAAGAAGCCAAGAAAGCTGAATCCAATTTCAATCACGTAAATTCTTAGGAGCGATAAGTCAACTTGAATGTCACAAGAAAAGTTAGTTCTTGATAAATTCATTACTTCTTAAAAGAATTGAGGGAGAAAATTCTCACTTTTCAATTCATATAATCGTTTACCCTTTAACAATGAAATCAAGCCTTATTATAAGTTGACATAACAACTCTAAAACCTTAAAAATAGAAATAATCATTAGCTATTACTAAGTGGACTAATTATGTTGTTATTTAGTGGAATAAACTTGTTTTTGACTAAGGGAAGGAATCATGAAAGGCTTATTAATATATGGGAGGAGATGAAGGCTATCATGAGGAGGAGGTTCATTCTTAATCATTATATAGGGGTTTATACCAAAGGCTACAAGGGTTCGCTCAAGGCACCAAAAGTGTGAAGGACTACTACCACAAAAAGATGGAGATTGCCATGATTTGAGCTAATGGAAAAGACTAGAGAAGCAACCATGGCTTGATTCTTGTAAGGGTTGAATAGGTACATTGCCAATGTAGTTGAATTGCAGCATTATGTGGAGTTAGAGGACATAGTACACATGGTTGAAAGGCAACTCAAATAGAAGGGTTTTACATGATTTGAACAAGATTTGGGTTCCACTTAATGTTGGAAACCTAATTAGAGTAAGACATAGCAGAGGGTGATGAGAAGCTTGGAGATGATGCATGGAAGACTTTAAAGAATGCAAGAATTCCATTGCACATTCCAAAAGGTCTACTAACACAAGTTAAAGCAAAAAAGATGAAAGAAGCAATAAATGGGCTAATTGAGGACATTTAAGCCAACAAAGTAACAAATAGTGCAAATTCAAGCTTGAAAGAGAGTCAAGGTTTTATTAATATGATTGGAGTACTTAATAGGTCAGGGCTAAATAATAGCATTTACTTTTAAATATGAGTTTCTCCAAAATAAGTGATTGTTATAAAAGTAGAAATTTTTAGTATAAGAATTTGTCTTAGATAAGAGTTTGCCCTAAATAGGAATTTATGCCTCTTTGGGATTGTTATCTTATCTTATAAATAGACACCTCCTTGTAAGCTCTAAAAAATTAGACAATTTTAAGAGAAATAAAAAGCAAGGGTTTTGTCCTTTGGTTCTTTTGAGAACTAAAGAACTCATTAAGAAGTACCTCCTCTTATGATGCAAAAAACCCCAAAAAGATATGGTTTAGGGACCTAACACACATAAGGAATTAAAGAATATCTAAGAAAGTTATATGGATGCCACACTCTAGAAAAGATAGGAATTAGCAATCAAGTTAAATGCCACAAGAAGAAATACTTCTTGATAAGTTCTTTAGTTCTCAAAAGAACCAAAAGAGAAAACCCTTGCTTTTAATTTCTCTTAAGATTGTTTCATTTTTTAAAGTTTACAAGGAGGTGCTTATTTATAAGTAGGCCAAGATAGCAATCCTAAAGAGACATAAATTCCTATTTAGGACAAATTCTTATTTAAAAAAGTTCCACTTAACAAACATGTATTTAGGAAAAACTCCTATTTAGGAGTGAATGCTATTACTTAGTCTTGGCTCATTAAGTACTTCAATCATATTAATAAGGCCTTGACTCTCTTTCAACCTTGATTTCACACCATTTGTAACTTGGTTGGCTTGAATGTCCTCAATTAGCCCATTTAGTGTTTCTTTCATCCTTTTGGATCTAGCTTATGTTATTGGGCCTTATGGAATATGCAATATACCTCTTGCATCCTTTGAAGCTTTCCATGCATCATCTCTAAGTTTCTCATCATTCCCTCTCTCCTTGAAAGGATTTGCCCTCAAATCATCACCTCCATCAAAAGGAGAAAGATCATAAATATTAAATGTTTCACTCATATTATACTCACCATAAAGGTCTAACTTATAGTCATTGTCATTAATTCATGCTACTACTTGAAATGGATCATCTCCTCTAGGTTGTAGCTTTGAATACCTTTGAGTTAGGAATTGTTCTTTGCTCATATGCACTCAAACCTAATCATTAGGTTCAAACACCATCTTCTTTCATCCTTTGTTGACATGGGATGCATATTTCTCAGTTTGTTTTTCAATATATTGTCACACCTTCTTATGCAATTTCTTCACCATGTCAGCCTTGCGTTCACCATCTAAGTTAGCATACTCATTGACAGGTATAGGCACCAAATCCAAAGGAGTCAAAGGATTAACACCATATACAATTTCAAAATGAAGAGTAACTAATAGAAAAAAGAACACTCCTATTATATGCAAACTCAACATATGGTAAATAATCTTCCTATATTTTCAAATTCATTCAAATAATAGCATACAAAAGAGTAGAAAGAGTTCATGTAACCACCTCAGTCTGCCCATTAGTTTGTGGATAACAAGCAGTTGAAAACAATAACTTAGTACCTAACTCACCCCACAAATTCTTTCATAAGTAGCTTAAGAACTTTGTATCCTAATTTGAAATAATGCTTCATGGCATGCCATGCAAATGTACTACTTAACTAAAGATTAAGTCAATCACATTGCTTGCATCATCAGTTTTATGGCATAAGATGAAGTGTGCCACGTTGAAAATCTATCAACAACAATAAATGCAGAATCCCTACCCCTTTTGGATTGCAGCAACCCTAGTACAAAGTCTATTAATAAATCAACCATGGAATGGCTAGATATGGGTAAAGGGGTATACAAACCATTAGGTAAAACTCTAGATTAAGCCTATTTGCATATTATGCATTTCTCACATACCTTTTCAACATCTTGTTTCATGTGGAGCCAAAAGAAATGTTTAGTTAGGAAATTTATGGTTTTCTTAACTCTAAAATGACCTGTTAGACCACCCCTATGAGCTTCTCTCACAACAAACTCCCTAAAAAAACTCATAGGTATGCATAAACAACTTTCCCTAAATAAAAAACCTTGTGCCTATAAAACTTCTCAAAGGCTGACTTCTCACATGCTCTATACACATTAACAAGTTAGGATCTTTAACATATAAATCTTTAATATATTCAAATCCTAATAATTTTGTAGTGAGTGTAGAGACAACAACATACTTATGAGATAATGCATCAACAACCACATTTTCCCTACCTTGTTTATATTTGATGATGTAGGGAAAGGTCTCAATGAATTCAATCCACTTGGAATGTCATTTGTTCGACTCTCCTTGTCCCTTCAAGTGCTTCAAGATTCATGGTCAATATGGATGACAAACTCCTTAGGCTAAAGGTAATGTTGCCATGTCTCCAAAACCTGTACCAATGCATACATTATCATAAGTAGGATTATTAAGTCTTGCTCTATTTAGCTTTTCACTAAATTAGGCAATTGGATACCTTTCTTGCATCAAAATAGATCCAATGCCAACACCTGAAGCATCACACTCAATGTCAAAAGTTTTTGTAAAGTCAAGTAAAGTGAGTAAGGGTGCAGAATTTAATTTGTCCCTAATGCAATATGGACTCTAATAGTTCAACCCTCTTATACGAACAACAAACCTAAAACTTGGGAACCACTTGATCGACAATACACTAAAATCAATATTGATGCCTCTTGTCATGGCAATATAAGGGGGTATTGGTTTGATTTTCCTTGATAGTTCTAGCATTCCTATTTTTATGTCCACCAAGAATCTTCCAAATTCTTTTGATCTAAAAATTTTAGAACTATTGGCAATAAGTCTGGCAGTCCAAAGAGCTCAAGACATATCCTTATCTATTATTTTTGTGGAGTTAGATTATCTACTTGCAATTAAGGCCATCTTAAATCCTTCAGTGGAGGTCCCTTTAGTTGGTTAGATTATAGGGCACCATTACGCTTGGTTTTACTTTTTTTAAGATCAAATATATTTGTTGGGAGTTGAATGTTGTTGCTTATACTATTGCTCAACATGCTTTATCTTGTGTGGAAGAGACCATATGGCAAGAAAATAGTATTTTGGCTATGAATATCTTATTAATCATGATGTAAATCATTTGTGGACTTGAATGAATTGCCACTTATTCTAAAAAAAAAAAAAAAAGAGTACAAGAACCTGGTGGTAGAATAAGGAATTTTATGGCTTAAATCTTTATTATATTCTTATTTATTACTTATGTCTATTCTTTTTGTAGAATAAAAGTTCAAAGCAATATTCTTTAATATGTCATGATCTTATCATTTAAGCACATGACTTGTGTGATATGCTTATTCTCCTTGTTTAAGCATTATATGACAAATTGGTTATCCATATTTTAAAGACAATTTAGTCAACATAAAAAATTTAAAATAACTCTTATGCTTGTTAAAGGTGAAGTCTATAAACAAAGTTATTCCTTTTATCATTTATCCTTGATTAATGTAGCCTTATATGCTTTGATTGTCAAATTTAGCATTAAGTGAAAGGTTATAACTATAGTTATGGGTTTTTTATTTCAGATCAACCCCACTCCACCAGTACCAATAGGTGGTATAAAAGAAGAAGCATTACACTCAGAAGTCAACAACACACTAAAGCTTTATTATAAATTATCCATTTACCATACTAGGATCAAGAATAAGAAGAGTGGTTAGGACAACAAACATCCACCTTGTTCACACTTTGGATACCTATATAATCATCGAAGACTGTTGAAATGCCTAATTCTAGAAAGTAAGGAACATTGAAAGCAAAAAAATTGTTGGAGCTAACTTAACAAAGAAAGGGGTGATTAGAAGGGAAATATTGGTAGCAGTTACTAGGGATTCAAACAATCAGATATTTTCTATTATATAGAGGGTTATTATAATTGAGTCCATAAATGCTTGGACCAAGTTTTTGAAAATTTTGAAAGCTAATTTAGGCATCAAAGATGGACAGGGTTGGGCCATCATTTTAGATCAACAAAAGGTAATAATAATAGCTTGCTTTAATTTGTTTATTAGACACATATTGTTTTATGTTGTTAATTACTATTTCCATGATGTTAATGTTTCATTTGTAACAATTACTTAATGCAGTTGGCATTGTACTTTTAAGAGTAAAACAAAGATGTTGTGGCAAACACCTTTTTGCTAACTATAGGAAGAAACATAAGGGCTTAAAGCAACAAAGATAAGTTTGGCAATGAATAAAGGACAAAAATGAGGTTGAATTCAATGTATGGATGGCTAGATTGAAAGAGCAGAATCTTACTACTCATGATGATATGTTGAAGACTAATTAAGAGAAATGGTGTGAGGCATTCTTCAACCCTAACCTTAAATGTGATATAGTTAATATTGTAACAGGCCTCCCAACAAGGGGAAGGGCTTGGTGAACTCAGAAGCAAGAAAGTGTTATGATGCATGCATGTTAACTTTGGAGTCATCACCAATCATTTTTAGTGTGATTGGAACACTATTAATGATTTGGCCTACATTATCAAGATTCTATAAGGCCTAAAAACTTAGTTACACTTGGTAGAGGTTGCAACTAACCCAAGCATTTGTCACATGCAATGGTACCACTATTCACCCATTTTTCTTTCCATACTTTTCCTATCAACATTTTTTTGGAATACCTCAAATAACCCTTTTTAGTATTTATGCCTTTAAAAGACAAAAACTGGAATAGAAATTACATTATTTTGTATACTGAGTTCATTTGGGACACCTAAAAATAGTGCTATTATCAAGAATTTTGCATACCTATTTATTTATTTTGATTTTGTTTCCATATTTTCTTTTTTCTTTCTTTCTTTTCTTTTCCTTTTCCCTTTCTTTTTTTCTTTTTTCTTTTCTTTCCCTTTTTTTCACACCATTTTTCTTTTTCTCCCTTTCCACACCATTTTCCTATTTTTCATTTTTTCTTTTTCCCTTTTCCTTTTTCCTTTATTTTCCACGTTGCTTTTCCTTTCTTTTTCTTGTCCTTTGATTGCCAACCCCCCCCCCCAATTTCTATAACAAACCTTTTTGTCCACTAATTTTTAGATTTTTTAATCTACAAACACCTCTATGATAATTTTTAAAAATAGAAAAAAGTTAAAGGAATAGCAACGTGGAATGCCACTAGTCTCCGATCTAACTTCAAAACTGTGTTTTCTAAGTGATTTTGGTCTGAGCAATTGTGGTGGGAGAAAGGTGGTTAGCTACTAGTGGTGGGATGCCACTAGTTTCCAATCAGTGCAGGATTATGTCAACGGATTGATCGTGGGATGCTGAGCTCTCTAATGTCAGTTTTGTGTTGTAGTGATCGTCAGAAGGAAGCCAATCAGAGGACAAAATTGACGAAAGCATCCGCCTTTAAGCCTTTGATTGGAAAGATCTAGGGCTCCTTTGGGCGAGTGGAGTCACCATTGGGATGAACAAAATGAGACGCACTGACCTATGGTAATTTCAGGTGAAAATGTTGTCGGCTAGCGGTGAGAGTGGTAGCAATGCGGCAATATAGTCAGTTCGCACGTTTCCCAACCTATTTTCATTATGTTGTCTTCATGGGTGAGTAAATTGGCTCGTGGAGATTCCAAAAATGGTGTTGATAGCAAATTTCGATGGTTGGCGGCCACCACCAATGATTCTCCAACAATAAAAGGCAAGTTTTTTTTTAGGTATTCTTCCGTTTCTCTTACTAATGTTACATTTATATTGACATTTTAACAAAATAATAAAAATAAGGATAAGACAGAAAAATAAGTTACCTCTTTTGGTGCTCTTGGCAATGTAAGGGACAAGAAAAAATGGATCAAGGAATGTTATAATCTCCAAATAAGTGATCTTTTGTCAAATTTTTAGTGATTGTGTGTGTAGTTGTGTATGTGGATGTGCTAATATTTTCTGTTGATGGAGAAATTGCTGCCTTGCTATGCTAAATTGACTGACTATATTTACTTGTGCCAATTTTCTTGCTCATCAATGAAACAATGAGATTGATTAGATGTTTAACCATTAATACTTGATTTTATTTGATCTAGTTATAATTGAGGGCTGCATTTGGGATTATTTATATAATTAGGTTCTTAAAAATACAGATAAAATAAATAGATCTTCAAAATCAGGTTATAGGTACTTTTCCCAACATTATTGACTCAAGGGAGAAATTTATCAACTTAATTTGATACATGTGCATGTTTATTAAATATTTGATGGTTTCTAATTTACCTTAATAAGTGTTATATTTATTGCTAACACTTATTCTCTTTATCTTAAAGTTTCTTTTAGTCTCTTAAATTCTAATTGTCTCTCTTTGTCATGAGCCCATTTTCTTTTTATGTTTATTTTAGCTATCTTTGTTTGACTTTCTCCCTACTTCTTGAATGTGGACTCTTTTCAAACCTATATTTACTTTAATAAATATTGGCTTTTTCCAGAAAAACTGACTTGATTTCAATCATCAATCTCTAACTATTTTTTCCTTGGATTATTTTAATATCATGTGAACTTTTGACTCATAGGATTTATACTTGGATTGGGCAACTAGGCTTTGAAAATAGGATTGAGCATATATTTTTACTTGGCTTAAAGCCTTTGATAAGGAGTTAACCCCCTTGATGGTTCAATAATGGATTGGTATCTAGAAGAAAAATTTTAACTTTGAATTTAGTTTGAAAGTTGCATTGATCATCGACTCTTCTTTTAAGAGATAAGATTATATATTAGATTCTTAATTACATATTAAATATTAGTAGTAGTTCAATTATTATTTGTGTTATTTTTCATTCTTTTCTTTATTTTATTAGGTTCTTTATTTACTTTTTTGCATACAAATAACAATTTATGATTTAAATTTATAAAATTAATCTCACACAAGAGTGTGTAAATAAAGTGAACAAAAAAATAAGGGTACATTAGTTGACAATAATTTTTGTAAAGCATTTAATGAAAAAATTGTTTTTGCAAGGGCTAAGTCCATAACTTTTATACCTAAGGATATTAGAATTTATATAATGAGGAGATTAAAGAAGATTAGGTACTTGGAAGCCAAGTGGAAGTAGAGCATAAGACATAAATATGTCAAGAGTTGGACAGAAGATGACTTGTCAGGTTTGCAAGAACCAAGTCCACAACAGGAGAACTTACCCAAAAAAGGAGACGGTCCAAACTAATGAAAACAACACAGAAATTGATGTTGATGGTACCAGCCGACCAGCTGAAGACATATCTGGCACAGTAAACCTAGTCAACCTATTGCATCACCCAATGAGTCATTCCTTCCAAGTCAAGTCACATATTCATGCACCTTTAGGGCAAACACAAGAAACTAAACAATATTGATGATCCACCATCAAGCCAATGTCACATGCCTGTTGTTAGCAATTATAATGTGATCACACCACAAAAATTTTTGGTATGTTGATGTGTTGTTTTTTACCGACCACTGTTTACTTGTTTTCTAACTCTAATATTTTTGAGCAGAGTCAAATTGAGTCCCAAAAGAAGAAAATGAAGATTAAGATTGGAAAGAAAGGGCAACAGTAAGAAAAGAAGGATAAGAAAGGTAAAAAGCAGTGAATATCATAGGGTTTTAAAGCATGGTTACGTCTTTTGTGATACCCTTTTTGTGACAAAAGCAATGAGCCATTTACTCCTATCTTGTGTTGTCAAATCTATAAAATTCGGCCTTTATTGATATTTTGATGCTCTTCTAATGAATCACTACATTAATGGGAAACTTTTAGTTTCTATCATAAGTTGTTTTCTCGACTTTGCTTGGCAATAGACATGACAGATTAGGTTCACTAAACAACTTGCAAAAGTCTCTTCGATACATACATAGATAAGCAAGTTACAAAGTACTGCCAATGGTAGTATAGCTCCAGAAGTACATAGAACTGCCACAAGCAGAAAAAAATCCATTACAAAATGACTTTTATCTATTAAAAACACTACAGTTATATATCTCGCTTTGTATTTCGTGTTTTTTTCTTTTATTTTTTTCTCAAAACACATTTGCATTAAGTCAAATACGCTAGTGAACTGGTTGATGACATTTTCATCCAAATGTGCTCGTAAGTGGAATGAATCTCTAAGGTATATGATTGATTTGGAATGGCTAAAAGGTATAGGAATTAATTGTAAAAATTTGAAAAGCTTTGAGACTTTGTTGATACTTATCTTATTGTTTTAAAGGTTCAACTTTAAAAAAATTGAATCTTAACTGAAACACACCATCCCCAATTATGGTTAGAATTGAAACAGGAGGGGTTGGGTTGGCTCCCCCACTGAAGGATTATTGCACAAAAATGAATTGATCAAAAGGACCTAAGTGAACGCTTCTCACCACCAATCAGTAAATTCTTTTATGTTTTTAATTTTTTTATTCAGAATTAAAGCCCACATTATATGTGGATTTGGCAGAATAAGGGTTTGGAACTATTAATCTCTTGTGAAAACTTTACTAATATAGTCAATCAAGATAAGTCTAGTTGGTTTATTGTTTCATTCTTTAACCCAATACTCCTACTGCATGTTGCTCCTAAATATTGTTAATAGTCAAGTGTTAATCATTCATTAAAAATTGAAACTAGCTTGTGTACTAATAACTAGAACTATATTTATGACAATAAACACATCTATACTCCCTTGGAGCATGAAATCCATTGAATTTCATTAAACAAGGAGTCTTTGATGATGACTAGCATTTCCTACAAGTATTTTCTACTTAATTACTGACTAATGAAACCTTCTCTTGATTTCCTCCTATGAAGGCTCCAATTTCTGTTCTAATTACTCATTCCCACTTAATGATCTTAAAAATAGCTTATGTATAAACAATAGGACCTATATTCATGGCAACAAGCACATTTATAGTCCCTTGGATCTCGGAATCCATTGAATTTCATTAAACAAGTAGTCTTTGAGATGACTGGCATTTCTTACAAGTATTTTCTACTTAATTACTGACTAATGAGACCTTCTCTTCATTTCTTCCTAACAAGGCTCCAAATTTTGTTGTAATTACTCATTTACACTTAATGATGTTGAAAATAGCTTGTGTACTAACAACAGGAACTATATTCATGGCAACAAGCACATCTATACTCCCTTGGATCTAGGAATCTATTGAATTTCATTAAAAAAGGAGTCTTTGATGATAACTAGCATTTCTTATAAGTATTTTGTACTTAATTATTGACTGACAAGACCATCTCTTGATTTCTTCCTAACAAGTGTCTATAGCAATTAAATGATAAGAAGAAAATAAAACCTAGATAAGCTTGTACAAAATAGAGCCGCATATAGAAAGAAGAAAACAGAGCCTATAAGAAATAGTCAATAAGAAGAAAACAAAGTTTAAAGCAAATAGATTTTAGGAGTAGGTACTAAAATAGACATTTTATCACTTCATGCACTCTTGTTCCTTTCATACATCAAAAAAAATTATACGGTAAATTAAATTTTAGGGAATAGATTCTATTTTACATTACATGGTTAAAATACCCATGAACTTTATGTATGTGAAAATCAAGCTACTTCTTTCAAAATTATGTGCACAGGCAACCTTTGGTAATTAATCCTCTTCCTCATTTTGTTGCTTTCCAACTGTTGAAAACTCATGTGATTGTTAGCTACCATTAGAGTGAAGGGCCTAAGATTGGGAGGACTCTCAATCCACTTGTCCAAATAGAGTAGCCTATGGTAGGAAGAAAGTAGAGCATCTAACAAATAGACGGTAAGAAGAAAATAGGGCTTCTAGCAAATAAACAACAAGAAGAAAACAGAGCTTGTAGGAGCCTTTAGAAAATAGAGTAGCCTATTGTCACGGGGAAACTTCTTCTCCAGCCCATCAAACATGTGGGAAGACAAAAATCGGGCTAGGATGAACTTCCCTGGGCTGCCAACATTGCCCAGCCCTCTTTGCTGCCCAAATCCAGCAGGAGAAGGTTCTGGAAGCATGCAGAAAAGTCTACATCTAGAGACTTCCAGCAGATTACAATATGGCAGCCTAGAAAATTCCGGAAGGGGGCAAATCTCCAAGGCACTAGAACTTTCTTGAAGGGACTTCTTGGATGCCTTTTCTAGAACATTCATTGTAAATATTCTAGATAGCCATTTGTAGCCACACATTGAGGAGGTGGAGCAACTATAAATAGGCCACTCCTCTCATTTGTAAAAACACCTCTGCATATCTTTACACACCTTTGCATACTCAATACAAGCTCACTTGCAAATCTCTCTTGTGCTCTCTCTTCATATGGCTATCACAAGTCCTTACTTGCCACCCGACGCTTTCCACTGATTCTCTCAAACTCTCAAAGGCTTACTTAGCTCGTCTTCGCACGCAAGATCAACTAAGTGCCGCGCGGGTTAACACGTCCAAAGCCTAACTCCGTGACACTATGCTAAGAAGAAAAGAAAACCTATAGCAAATAGATGATAAGAAAAAAAAAACAAAACCTGAAAGAGCCTGTACAAACCAGAATAGCTTACGGAATAAGTAAAATAAAACCTGTAGCAAATAGATTTAGATTTTAGGATTAGGTATCAAAATAGACATTTTATCTATTTGTGCACTCCTCTTCCTTTCATCCATCAAAAAAGATTATCCGACAAATTAAGTTTCAATGAATAGACTATGTTTTACATTGCATTGTTGAAATACCTGTGGAGTTTATGAATTTGAAAATCAAGTTACTTCTTTCAAAATTATGTGCATAGGCAACCTTTGGTAATTAATTCTCATCATCATTTGTTGCTTTTTAACTTGGATTCTATTGTGATTGTTGGCTACCATTAAAGTGTATGGGCTAAGATTGAAAGGACTGTCAATCCACTTGTCCAAACAAAGCAGCCTCTAGTAAGAAGAAAATAAAGCCTCTAGCAAATAGACAGTAAGAAACAAATAGAGCCTTTAGCAAATAAAGGGTAAGAAGAAAATAAAACCTAAAGGAGCCTGTAAAAAACAAGGCAGCCTACAGAAAGAAGAAAACAGAGCTTATAGCAAATAGATGGTAACAAGAAAATAGAGCTTGTAGCAAATAGATTTTAGGAGTAGGTTCTAAAATAAACATTTTATCTGTTTGTTCACTCCTCTTCTTTTCATCCATCAAAAAAGATTATATGACAAATTAAACTTTAATGAATAGATTATGTTTTGCATTACATGGTTGAAATACCTGTGGAGTTTATGAATTTGAAAATCAAGTTATTTCCTTCAAAATTATGTGCACAGGCAACTTTTGGTAATTAAACCTCATCCTCATTTATTGCTTTCCACCTATTAGAAACTCATGTGATTGCTAAATACCATCAAAGTGTATGCCCTAAGATTGGGAGGACTATCAATCCATTTGTCCAAATATAGTAGTCTATGGTAAGAAAAAAAAAAAAAGCCTCTAACAAATAGACGATAAGAAGAAAATAGAACCTCTAGCAAATAAACGGTAAGAAGAAAACAAAGCATTTAGCAAATAAATAGTAAGAAGGAAATAGAGCCTGTTGTAGCCTGTAGAAAATAGAGAAGTTTATAGCAAGATGAAAATAGAGCCTATAGCCAATAGCCACTAAGAAGAAAATAGAGCATGTATGAACCTATAGAAAACAGAGTAGCTTAGGGTAGGAAAAAAACAGAGCTTGTAGTAAATAAATGATAAAGACAAAAAAAGAACCTAAAGGAGCATGTAAGGAAAAGAGTAGCCTATGGGAAGAAGAAAACTGAGCCTGAAGCAAATAGACAGTAAGAAGAAAACAAAACCTGTAGCAAATAGATGGTAAAAAGAGAATAAAGCTTGTAGCAAATAGATTTTAGGAGTAGGTACTAAAATAGACATTTTATCTATTCATGCACTCATTTTCCTTTCATCCATCAAAAAATTATACGATAGATTAAGCATGAATGAATAGATTATGTTTTCTTTTACATGGTTGAAATACCTATGGAGTTCACAAATTTGAAAATCAAGCTACTTCTTTCAAAATTATATGCACAGGTAACCTTTGGTAATTAATCATCATCCTTATTTATTGCTTTCCAACTGTTAGAAACTCATGTGACTACTAGCTACCATCAGAGTGTATGGGCTAAGGTAGAAAATAAAGTAGCCTAAGGTAAAAAAAAAAAAAAATAGAGCCTATAGCAAATAAATGGTAAGAAGAAAACAGAACTTAGAGGAGCCTATAAAAAACATAGCAGCCTACGGAAAGAAGAAACAAAGTAGCCTATGGTAAGAAGAAAATAGAGCTTGTAGCAAATAGACGATAAGAAGAAAATAGGGTTTGTAGGAGCCTGTAGAAAGAAAACAAAGCCTATAGCAAATAAACGGTAAGAAGAAAACAAAACTTGAAGGAGCTTGTAGAAAACATAGTAGCTTATGGAAAGAGGAAAACAGAGCTCGTAGCAAATAGACGATGAGAAGAAAACAAAGCTAGTAGCAAATAGATTTTAGTAGTAGGTAATAGAATAGACATTTTATCTGTTTGTACACTCCTCTTCTATTCATCCATTAAAAAAATTATACGACAAATTAAATTTTAGTGAATAGATTATGTTTTGCATTACATGGTTGAAATATCCACGAAGTTTACGAATTTGAAAATCAAGATACTTCTTTCAAAATTATGTGCACAGGTAACCTTTGGTAATTAATCCTTGCCCTACTTTGTTGCTTTCCAATTGTTGGAAACTCATGTGACTACTAGCTACCATTAGAATGCATGGGCTAAGATTGAGAGGACTATCAATCCACTTATCCAAACAGAGTAGCCTTTAGTAAGAAGAAAATAAAGATTCTAGCAAATAGATGGTAAGAAGAAAATAGAGCCTCTAGCAAATAAAGGATAAGAAGAAAACAAAGCTTGTAGAAAACAGAGTAGTTTATGGCCAGAAGAAAATAGAGTTGTAGCAAATAGCCATTAAGAAGAAAATAAAGCATGCAGGAACCTATAGAGAATATAGCAACCTAGGGTGGGAAAAAATAAGGCCTATAGCAAATAAACGGTAAGAAAAAAATAGAACTTAGAAGAACATGTAGAAAGTATAGCAGCCTATGGAAAGAGGAAAACAAAACCAATAGCAAATATACAGTAAGAAGAAAACAAAACCTATAACAATTAGATTTTAGGAGTAAGTACTAGAATAAACATTTTATCTGTTCATGCACTCCTCTTTTGTTCATGCACTCCTCTTCTATTCATCCATAAAAAGAATTATACAACAAATTAAGTTTCAGTGAATAGAGTTTGTTTTTCATTACATGGTTGAAAGACCCATGGAGTTTACGAATTTGAAAATCAAGCTACTTCTTTTAAAATTATGTGCATATGCAACCTTTGGTAATTAATCCTCATCCTTATTTGTTACTTTCAACCTAATGGAAACTCATGTGATTGTTGGCTACCATCAAAGTGTATGGCTAAGATTTGGAGGACTGTCAATCAACTTGTCCAACTAGAGCAGCCTCCGGTAAGAAGAAAGTAGAGCTTGTAGACAATAGAGCAACCTATGGTAAGAAAAAAAAAAGCTTGTAGCAAATAGCCGCTAAGAAGAAAACAGAGCATGTAGGAACCTGTAAAAAATAGAGTAGCCTAAGGTAGGAAAAAAATAGAGCCTATTGTGAGTAGACAGTAAGAAGAAAACAAAATCTAGAGGAGCATGTAGAAAATAGAACAGCCTACAAAAAGAAGAAAACGAAGGTTGTAGCAAATAGATGGTAAGAAGGAAATAGAGCCTGTAACAAATAGATTTTAGGAGTAGGTACTAGAATAGACATTTTATCTATTCGTACACTCCTCTTCCTTTCATCCATAAAAAAAAATTACACTGCAAATTAAGTTTCAGTGAATAAATTTTGTTTTGCATTAGATGGTTGAAATACCCATGAAGTTTACGAATTTGAAAATCAAGCTACTTCTTTCAAAATCATGTTCACAGGCAAACTTTGGTAATTATTCCTTGTCCTCATTTGTTGATTTCTAACTATTGGATTCTTAAGTGACTGTTGGCTACCATCAGAGTGTATGGGCTACAATTGGGAGGATTGTGAATCCACTTGTCTAAACAGAGTAGCCTTTAGTAAGAAGAAAACAAAGCCTCTAACAAATAGACGGTAAGAAGAAAATAGAGCCTCTAGTAAATAAACGGTAAGGAGAAAACAAAACTTGTAAAAAATAGAGTAGCCTATGGTATGAAGAAAAAAGAGCCTGTAGCAAATAGCTGCTAAGAAGAAAACAGAGCATGTAGGAACTTGTAGAAAACAGAGCAGGCTAGGGTAGGGAAAAAATAGAGCATGTAGCAAATTGACAGTAAGAAGAAAAGAGAACCTAGTGGAGCATGTAGAAAATAGAGTAGCATATGGAAAGAAGAAAATAGAGGTTGTAGCAAATACACGGTAAAAAGAAAATAGAGCCTGTAGCAAATAGATTTTAGGAGTATGTACTAGAATAGATATTTTATCTGTTCGTGCACTCCTCTCCCTTTTGTCCATAAAAAAAAATTATACAGTAAATTAAGCTTTAGTGAATAGATTTTGTTTTGCATTACATGGTTGAAATACCTGTGGAAATTACAAATTTGAAAATCAAACTACTTCTTTCAAAATTATATGCATAGGTACCTTTGGTAATTAATCCTCGTCCTCATTTGTTGCTTTCCAATTATTAGAAACTCATGTGATTGTTGGCTACCATTATAATGTAAAGGTTACGATTGGGAGGACTGTGAATCCACTTGTCCAAATAGAGTAGCATCCGATAAGAAGAAAGCAGAGCATTTAGCAAACAAACGGTAAGAAGAATACAGAGAATGTAGGAGCCTGTAGAAAATAGAGCAGCTTATGAAAGGAAGACAATAGAGCTTGTAGCAAATAGATTTTAAGAGTAGGTACTAAAATAAACATTTTATCTATTCGTGCACTCCTTTTCCTTTCATCCATAAGAAAAGATTATACAAAAAATTAAGTATCAATGAATAGATTTTGTTTTGCATTACATGATAGAAATACCCGTAGAGTTTTCGAATTTGAAAATCAAGCTACTGCTCTCAAAATTATGTGCACATGCAACCTTTGTTAATTAATCCTCGTCCTCATATATTGTTTTCCAACTGTTGCATTACATGGTTGAAACACCCATGGAGTTTATGAATTTGAAAATCAAGCTACTTCTTTCAAAATTATGTGCCCATGTAACTTTTAGTAATTAAACCTCATCCTTATTTGTTGCATTCCAACTATTGGAAACTCATGTGACTGTTGGCTACCATTAGAGTGTATGGGCTAAGATTCAAAGGACTATCAATCTACTTTTCCAAATAGAGCAGCCTTTGGTAAGAAGAAAACAGAGCTTCTAGCAAATAAACGGTAAGAAAAAACAAACCCTCTAGCACATAAACAGTGAGAAGAAAAATAGAGCTTGTAGAAAATAAAGCAACCTATGGTAAAAAGAAAATAAAGCCTATAGCAAATAGATGATAAGAAGAAAACAGAGCTTGTAAAAGGCAAAGCAGCCTAAGGTAGGGAAAAGAAACATAGCCTGTATCAAATAGATGGTAAGAAGGAAAAAGAACTTGATGGAGCGTGTAAAAAATAGAGCAGCCTACAAATAAAAGAAAAAAGAGCCTGTAACACATAGACGGTAAGAAGAAAACAAAGCCTATAGCAAATAGATTTTAGAAGTTGGTACAAAAATAGACATTTTATTCGTTTGTGCACTCCTTTTCCTTTCATCCATCAAAAAAGATTATACAACAAATTAAGTTTCAATGAATAGATTTTATTTTGCATTACATGGTTGAAATACTTATGGAGTCTATGAATTTGATAATCAAGCTACTTCAAAATTATATACACAGGCAATCTTTGGTAATTAATCCTCATCCTTATTTGTTGCTTTCCAACTATTGGAAACTCATGTGACTATTGGTTACCATCAGATTGTATGGGCTAAGATTGGGAGGACTGTTAATCCACTTGTCCAAACAGAGCAGCCTCTAGTAAGAAGAAAACAGAACCTCTAGCAAATAGACGATACGAAAAAAATAGAGCTTCTAGCAAATAAACAGTAAAAAGGAAATAAAGCCTATAGGGGCTTGTAGAAAATAGAGCAGCCTATGGTAAAAGGAAAATAGAGCTTGTAGCAAATAGATGGTAAAAAGAAAATAGAGCCTATGGGAGCCTATAAACAATAAAGCAACTTACGGTAGGAAGAAAACCCAGCTTGTAGCAAATAAACGGTAAGAAGAAAACAAAACTTGTAGCAAATAGATTTTAGGATTAGGTTCTAAACTAGACATTTTATCTATTTCTACACTCCTCTTCCTTTCATCCATCAAAAAAGATTATACAGAAAATTAAGGTTCAATGAATAGATTTTGTTTTGCATTACATGGTTGAAATACCCATGGAGTTAAAGAATTTGAAAATCAATCTACTTCTTTCAAAATTATGTATACAAGCAACCTTTGGTAATTAATCATCATCCTCGATTATTGCTTTCTAGCTGTTGGAAACTCATATAACTATTGGCTACCATAAGAGTTTATGGCCTAAGATTGGGAGGATTATCAATCCATTTGTCTAAATAGAGCAGCCTACAGTAAGAAGAAAATAGAGCCTCTAACAAATAGACGATAAGAAGAAAATAAAACCTGGAAGAGTCTATAGAAAATAGAGCAACTTATGGAAAAAAGAAAACAAATGCCATAGCAAATAGATGTTAAGAAGAAAACAGTGGCTATAGCAAATAGATTTTAGGAGTAGGTACTAAAATAGACATTTTATCTATTTGTGCACTCCTCTTCCTTTCATCCATGAAAAAAGATTATATGGCAAATTGAGCTTCAATGAATAAATTTTGTTTTGCTTTACATGGTTAAAATAGCTGTGGAGTTTAGGAATTTGAAAATCAAGCTACTTCTTTCAAAATTATGTGCACACACAACCTTTGGTAATTAATCATCATCCTCGATTGTTGCTTTCTAAACGTTGGAAACTCATGAGACTGTTGGCTATCATCAAAGTTTATGGCCTAAGATTAGGGGGACTATCAATCCACTTGTCCAAATAGAGTAGCCAACAGTAAGAAGAAAATAAAGCCTCTAGCAAATAGATAATAAGAAGAAAACAGAACCTAGAGGAGCCTATAGAAATAGAGCAGTCTATAGAAAGAAGAAAACAAATGTTGTTGGAAATAGACGTTGAGAAGAAAATAGTGCCTAAAGCAAATAGATTTTAGGAGTAGGTACTAAAATAAACATTTTATCTATTTGTGCACTCCTCTTCCTTTCATCCATAAAAAAAGATTATACGATAAATTAAGCTTTAATGAATAGATTTTGTTTTGCATTACATGGTTGAAATACCCATAGAGTTTAGGAATTTGAAAATCAAGCTGCTTCTTTCAAAATTATATGCACATGCAACCTTTGGTAATTAATCCTCGCCCTCATTTATTACTTTTCAGCTATTGGAAACTCATGTGATTGTTGGTTACCATCATAGTGTATTGGTTAAGATTAAGAGGACTCTCAATCCACTTGTTCAACATTACTGCCCATTCTTAAGAAGCCTAATTTTTGCTATTCAGAGATGGTGGTTGAGATAAATAACCAAAGAAAAGAATGGAGAAACCCAACATTACTTTGTTTTCATTGGTTGTTGAATGTTGAGCTTAATGACTCTAGACCGTAAGGAAGTAAATTCACCGATGACATGAATGTAGGTGAAAAAAAGGCTAATTGGCGAGGGTTATAATATATTAACGATGAAACGATGTTGGAAAAAATGAGTGGGTCGTATCCTACAATTAGGGACAACAAACACATTGTATGGACTGATCAAATTCAAATTGAGTTATTTTATGTTTCAGATATTTTAAATTATGAATTTATTAAATTAGGATTTACATTTGCTGACTTATTGAAAAAAGAAAAGAAAAGAATAGAAAAAATGTGAAAAAGAAAAATGATGTTATTAAGGTTAGCAAGTTATATCAATCCATTCTAAGTCTTAAACTTTTGATTATTGAATAACCAACATTTCTCTCTACATTTTCATTTTTAGCCAATTCCATTCAGAATTTTGTTCTTATAAATTTCCTTTTTTTTTCCTAATTTCCTCTAGGCATATGTCATTCCTTAAACAACTCTCTTTGTATTAATCTCTCAACAATTCTTGTTGCTCCCCATCTTATGTTGTAATGTATGATAAGATATGTGACAACAATTAATCATGTAACATTAGGGATACTATTAATTCACTCGTATGAAAGAAATTCCTTTCTCCAATAATATCTATCTCCTTATTTGTGTTTAGAGCTTAAATTGGTTGAATAATTTACTCTTCTAACTTATTAAGTTTAATAATTGTTTTGGTGGGCTCATTTGTTAAATACAATGTTTATAACAAGAAACTTAAAGCATTTTCTCTAGATTGTCCGACAAATTAAAACAAGTGTGAGCGATGACATCCATCAACCATCAACCATCAACAATTTTAAGCTTTTAATTCTTTGTCGAATCACAATCATTAGAACGAACAATAATAAGTACCTAACCTATGATGTTTGCATTTACACCATAAAAATCTCCTTTTTCTTCTTACCATCTACTTCTTAAAGGCTCAGTTTTCATCAAATTGTAGGTTGTTTTGTTTGGACAAGTGTATTAACAATCCTCCCAATCTTAGCCCATACACTCTAATGGTAGCTAGTAGTCACATAAGTTTCCAACAGTTGGAAAGCAATAAATGAGGACAGGTATTAATTACCAAAGGTTGCCTATCCACATAATTTTGAAAGAAGTAGATTGATTTTCAAATTCATAAATTCCACGAGTATTTCAATTATGTAGTGCACAACAGAATCTATTCACTGTAGCTTAATTTGTTATATAATCTTTTTTTATTGATGAAAGAAAGAGGAGTGTACAAACAGATAAAATGTCTATTTTAGTACCTACTCCTAAAATCTATTTGCTACAAATTTTGTTTTCTTTTTACTACCCATTTGTTACATGCTCTATTTTCTTCTTTTCATATGCTGCTTGGTTTTCTATAGGCTCCTTAAGGTTTTGTTTTCTTCTTACCGTATATTTGCTATAGGCTCTGTTTTCTTCCTACTTGAGGCTGTTATATTTTCTACAGGCTCCTATAGGCTCTGTTTTCTTCTTACCATCAATTTGCTACATGCTTTTTTATCTTCTTACCGTAGGTTGCTCTGTTTGGACAAGTAGATTGACAATCCTCCCAATATTAGCCCATACACTCTGTTGGTAGTCAACAGTCACATGAGTTTCCAACAATTGAAAAGCAACAAATAAGGACAAGGATTAATTACCAAAGGTTGCCCGTGCACATAATTTTGAAAGAAGTTACTTCATTTTCAAATTTGTAAACTCCACAAGTATTTCAACCATGTAATGCAAAATATAATCTATTCATTGAAGCTTAATTTTCCATACAATCTTTTTTGATCGATGAAAGGAAAAGGAGTGCATGAACAGAAAAAAAGATTATTTGAGTACCTACTCCTAAAATTCATTTGCTGCAAGCTCTGTTTTCTCCTTACCGTCTATTTGTTATAAGCTCTATTTTCTACAAGCTCCTTCAGGTTTTGTTTTCTTTTAACTGTCTATTTGCTATAGACTTTGTTTTCTTTCCACCTTAGGCTGTTTTGTTTTCTACAGGCTTTGTTTTCTTCTTACCATTTATTTACTACAGGCTCTTTTTTTCTTACCGTAGGCTACTTTGTTTTCTTCTTACCATTTACTTGTTAGAGGCTCAGTTTTCATCTTATTGTAAGTTGTTCTGTTTGGACAAGTGCATTAATAGTCCTCCTAATCTTAGCCCATACTCTTTGA
Source organism: Bruguiera gymnorhiza (assembly GCA_020883675.1). Classification (NCBI taxonomy): domain Eukaryota; kingdom Viridiplantae; phylum Streptophyta; class Magnoliopsida; order Malpighiales; family Rhizophoraceae; genus Bruguiera; species Bruguiera gymnorhiza. The sequence goes on from JAIRCJ010000050.1 coordinate 490,380, forward strand.
TGGTAGCTAGCAATCACATGAGCCTCCAACAATTGGAAAACAATAAATGAGGATAGGTATTAATTTCCAAAGGTTGTCTATCCACATAATTTTGAAAGAAGTAGCTTGATTTTCAAATTCATAAATTCCACGAGTATTTCAATTATGTAATGCACAACATAATCTATTTATTGTAGCTTAATTTGTTGTATAATCTTTTTTTATTGATGAAAGGAAGAGAAGTGCACGAACAGATAAAATGTCTATTTTAGTACCTACTCCTAAAATCTATTTGTTGCAAGCTCTATTTTCTTCTTACTGCCCATTTGCTACATGCTTTGTTTTCTTCTTTTCGTATGCTACTCTATTTTCTACAAGCTCTTTAAGGTTATATTTTCTTCTTAGCATCTATTTGCTATAGGCTCTGTTTTCTTCCTACTTAAGGTTGCTATATTTTCTACAGGCTCCTTAAGGTTCTATTTTCTTCTTTGCATCTATTTGCTATAAGCTTTGTTTTCTTCCTACTTGAGGTTGCTACAAACTCTGTTTTCTTCTTACCATTAATTTGCTGTAGGCTGTTTTATCTTCTTACCATATGTTGCTTTATTTTCTTTTTACCGTTTATTTGCTAAAGACTTTGTTTTCTTCGTACTATAGGCTGCTCTATTTGGACAAGTAGATTGACAATCCTCCCAATCTTAGCCCATACATTCTAATCGTAGCCAGCAGTCACATGAGTTTCCAACAGTTGAAAAGCAACAAATGAAGACGAGGATTAATTACCAAAGGTTACCTGTGCACATAATTTTGAAAGAAGTATCTTCATTCGCAAATTCATAAACTTCATGGGTATTTCAACCATGTAATGCAAAACAGAATCTATTCATTAAAGCTTAATTTGTCATATAATCTTTTTCATGGATGAAAGGAAGAAGAGTGCACAAATAGATAAAATGTCTATTTGAGTACCTACTCCTAAAACCTATTTGCTACATGTTTTATTTTCTTTTTTGCGTTGGCTACCCTATTTTCTATAGGCTCCTCTAGGTTTTGTTTTCTTCTTACCGTTTATTTGCTAGAGGCTCTATTTTTTTCATACCATTTATTTGTTATAGACTCAGTTTTATTCTTACCATAGGCTGCTCTGTTTTCTATAGGCTCTATTTTCTACTTACCATCTATTTGCTAGAGGCTTTATTTTCTTCTTACCATTTATTTGCTAAAGGCTTTATTTTCTTCTTACTATAGGCTGCTCTCTTTGGACAAGAGAATTGACAATCCTCCCAATCTTAGCCCATACCCTCTAATGGTAGCCAGCAGTCACATGAGCTTCCAACTGTTGGAAAGTAACAAATGAGGACAAGGATTAATTACCAAAGGTTTCCTATGCACAGAATTTTGAAAGAAGTAACTTGATCTTGACATTCGTAAACTCCATGGGTGTTTCAACCATGTAATGAAAAACAAAATCTATTCATTAAAATTTAATTTGTCATATAATTTTCTTTTTGTAGGCTATTCTGTTTTTTTACATGCTCCTATAGGTTCTGTTTTTTTCTTACCATCTATTTGCTACAGGCTATATTTTCTTCTTGCATTAGACTACTACGCATCCTATAGGCCCCTATAGGCTCTGTTTGATTTTTACCATAGGTTGCTCTGTTTTCCATAGGATCCAACAAGCTATATTTTCTTCTTGTCATCTATTTGCTAAAGGCACACTTTTCTTGTTACTATCTATTTGCTAGAGGCTCTGTTTCTTTTTATCGTAGGCTGCTCTGTTTGGACAAGTGGATAGACAATCTTGCCAATCTTAGCCCATACACTTTGATGGTAGCCAGCAGTCATATGAGTTTCCAATAGTTCGAAAGCAACAAATGAGGACGAGGATTCATTAACAAAAATTGCTTGTGCACATAATTTTGAAAGTAGTAGCTTGATTTTCAAATTCATAAACTCCATGAGTATTCCCACCATGTAATGCAAATCATAATCTATTCATTGAAGCTTAATTTGTCGTATAATCTTTTTCGATGGACGAAAGGAAGACGAGTGCATGAACAAATAAAATGTCTATTTTAGTACTTACTCCTAAAATCTATTTGCTAAATGTTTTGTTTTATTCTTTCCATAGGCTGCTCTATTTTTTACAAGCTCCTCTAAGTTTTGTTTTTATCTTATTGTCTATTTGCTATAGGCTACATTTTCTTCATACCTTAGGTTGCTATGTTTTCTAAAGGCTCATACAGGCTCTGTTTCTTCTTATTGTCTATTTGCTATAGCCTCTATTTTCTTCTTATCATTTATTTGCTAGAGGCTTTATTTTCTTCTCTCCTTCTATTTGCTAAAGGCTCTATTTTCTTCTTACCATAGGCTACTCTATTTGGACAAGTGGATTGATTATCCTCCCAAACTTAGACCATACACACTGATGGTAACAAACGGTCACATGAGTTTCCAATAGTTAGAAAGCAATAAATGAGGACGAGGATTCTAAATCAAAGGTTGCCTGTGCACATAATTATGAAAGAAGTAGCTTGATTTTAACATTCGTAAACTCCATGGGTATTTTAGCCATGTAATGCAAAACAGAATCTATTCATTGATACTTAATTTTCTGTATAACTTTTTTTGATGGATGAAAGGAAGAGGATTGCATAAATAAATAAAATGCCTATTTTAGTACCTACTCTAAAAATCTATTTGCTATAGCCTCTATTTTCTTCTTATTATTTATTTGCTATATCCTTTATTTTCTCCTTTCTATAAGCTATTATGTTTTCTATAGGCCCCTCCAAGTTTTGTTTTCTTCTTACTGTCTATTTACTATAGGCTCTATTTTCTACCTACATTAGGCTCATATATTTTCTACAAGCTCCTACAAGCTATGTTTTCTTCTTACCGTCTATTTGTTACAGACTTTATTTTCTTCTCACTATAGGTTGCTCTATTTTCTATAGGCTCTGTTTTCTTCTTACCATTTATTTGCTAGAGACTCTATTTTCTTCTTATCGTCTATTTGCTAAAGGCATTGTTTTCTTGTTACTGAAGGCTACTCTGTTTGGACAAGTGGATTGATAGTCCTCCCAATCGTAGCGCATACACTCTAATGGTTGCCAATAGTCACATGAGTTGCCAGCAGTCATATGGGTTTTCAATAGTTAGAAAGCAACAATTAAGGACTAGGATTAATTACCAAAGGTTGCCTGTGCACATAATTTTGATAAAAGTAGCTTCATTTTCAAATTCGTAAACTCCACCGGTATTTCAACCATGTAATGCAAAATAGAATCTATTCATTAAAGCTTCATTTGCCATATAATCCTTTTGATGGATGAAAGGAAGAGGAGCGCACGAACAGATAAAATGGCTAATTTAGTTAACCTATTCCTAAAACTTATTTGCTACAGGCTTTATTTTATTCATTCTGTAGGCTACTTTGTTTTCTACATGCTCCTCTAGGTTCTATTCTCTTCTTATCGTCAATTTGCTAAAGGCTCTGTTTTGTTCCTAACTTAGGTTGCATTATTTTCTACAAGCTCCTACAGGCTCTATTTTCTTCTTACCATTTATTTGCTATAGACTCTGTTTTCTTCTTACCATAGGCTACTCTGTTTTTTACATGTTCTGTTTTCTTCTTACTGTTTATTTGCTAGAGTCTCTATTTTCTTCTTATCGCAAGTTACACTATTTGGTCAAGTGGATTGGCAATCCTCCCAATCTTAGCCCATATACTCTGATGGTAACTAGCAATCACATTAGTTTCCAATAGTTAGAAAGCAACAAATGTCAATGAGGATTAATTACCAAAGGATGCTTGTGCAAAAAATTTTGCAAGAAGTAGCTTGATTTTCACATTCATAAACTCCATGGGTGTTTCAACCATGTAATGCAAAACAAAATCTATTCATTAAAGCTTAATTTGTCATATAATCTTTTTTTATGGATGAAAGGAAGAGGAATGCACAAACAGATAAAATGTCTATTTTAGTACTGACTCCTAAAATCTATTTGCTACAAGCTCTGTTTCCCTCTTACTATCTATTTGCTACAACGTCTGTTTTCTTCTTTCCATAGGTAACTCTGTTTTCTACAGGCTCCTCTAAGATATGTTTTCTTCTTACTGTCTATTTGCTACAAGCTCTATTTTCTTCCTAGCTTAGGCTGCTCTATTTTTTACTGGCTCCTGCAGACTCTATTTTCTTCTTACCATAAGCTGTTATGTTTTCTATAGGCTCTTACAAGCTCTATTTTTTACTTACCATTTATTTGCTAGAGGCTCTGTTTTCTTTTTACATCTATTTGCTAGAGGCTCTATTTTCTTCTTATCGAAGGCAGCTTTATTTGGACAAGTGGATTAATAGTGCTCCCAATCCTAGCCCATACACTATGATGGTAGCTAGCAGTCACATGAGTTTTTGATAGTTGGAAAGCAACAAATGAGGACAAGGATTAATTACCAAGGGTTGCATGTGCATATAATTTTGAAAGAAGTTGCTTCATTTTCAAATTTGTAAACTCCATGGGTATTTCAACTCTGTAATGCAAAATATAATCTATTCATTGAAGCTTAATTTGTTGTACAATCTTTTTTTTTTTTATTGATGAAAGGAAAAGGAGTACATGAATATCTATTTTAGTATCTACTCCTAAAATCTATTTGCTACAGGCTTTGTTTTTTTCTTATTGTCTATCTGCTACAAGCTCTGTTTTCTTCTTTCCGTATGCTACTCTATTTTCTACAGGCTCCTTTAGGTTTTGTTTTCTTCTTATCCTCTATTCGCTACAAGCTCTATTTTCTTCCCACTATAGGCTGCACTGTTTTCTACAGGCTCCTATAAACTCTATTTTCTTCTTACTATGTACAACTCTACTTTCTAAAAGCTACTATAGGCTCTGTTTTCTTCTTACCGTTTATCAGTTAAAGGTTTTGTTTTCTTCTTACCGTTTATCAGTTAAAGGTTTTGTTTTCTTCTTACCGTATATTTGCTAGAAGCTCTGTTTTTTTCTTACTATATGGTACTTTGTTTGGAGAAGTGGATTGATGGTAGCTAGCAGTCACATAAGTTTCCAACAGTTGGAAAACAACAAATAAGGATGAGGATTAATTACCAAAGGTTGTATGTGCACATTATATTGAAAGAAGTTAGTTGATTTTTAAATTTGTATACTCCATGGGTATTTCAAACATGTAATGCAAAACAGAATCTATTCATTGAAGTTTAATTTATCGTATAATATTTTTTGATGGATGAAAGGAAGAGCAGTACAAGAACAGATAAAATGTGTATTTTAGTACCTACTCCTAAACTCTATTTATAACAGGCTTTATTTTCTTCTTATTGTCTATTTGCTACAGGCTCTATTTTCTTCTTTCCATATGCTGCCCTATTTTCTACAGGCTCCTCTAGGTTATGTTTTCTTCTTACCATCTATTTGTTACGAGCTCTCTTTTCTTCTTTCCGTATGCTGCCCTATTTTATATAGGCTCCTCTAGGTTCTGTTTTCTTCTTACCGTATATTTCCCATAGACTCTTTTTACTTCTTACCTTCTTACAGTTTATTTGCTAAAGGCTTTGTTTTCATCTTATTGTAGGTTGCTCTCTTTGGACAAGTGGATTGATAGTCCTCCTAATCGAAGCCCATCCACTCTAATGGTAGCTAACAGTCACGTGAGTTTCCAACAGTTGGAAAGTAATAAATGAGGATGAGAATTAATTACCAAAGGTTACCTGTGGACATAATTTTGAAAGAAGTAGCTTGATTTTCAAATTTGTAAACTCCACTGGGATTTCAACCATGTAATGCACAACAAAATCTATTCATTGAAACTTAATTTTTCGTATAATTTCTTTTGATGGATGAAAAGAAGAGGAGTGCACGAACAGATAAAATGTCTATTTTAATACCTACTCCTAAAATCTATTTGCTACCGGCTATATTTTTTTCTTTTCGTAGGCTGCTCTATGTTCTACAAGCTCTTCTAAGTTCTACTTTCTTCTTACCATCTATTTGTTATTGGCTCTATTTTCTTCTTACCATAGGCTACTCTATTTTCTACAGGCTCCTACATGCACTGTTTTCTTCTTATCATCTATTTGTTAGAGGCTTTATTTTCTTCTTATTGTCTATTTGCTAGAGGCTATGTTAGGACAAGTGGATTGACAGTCCTCCCAATCTTAGCCCATACACTATGATGGTAGCCAACAGTCACATGAGTTTCCAACAATTGGAAAGCAACAAATGAGGACGAGGATTAATTACCAAAGGTTGCCTGTGCATATAATTTTGAAAGAAGTAGCTTGATTTTCACATACATAAATTCCATGGGTATTTCAACTATATAATGGAAAAGAAAATCTATTCCTTGAAGCTTAATTTGCCATTTAATCTTTTTCTATGGATGAAAGAAAGAGGAGTGTATGAATAGATAAAATGTGTATTTTAGGACTTACTCCTAAAATCTATTTGCTCTAGACTTTGTTTTCTTCTTATCATCTATTTCCTACAGGCTCTATTTTCTTCTTTCCATATACTGCTCTCTTTTCTTTAAGCTCCTCTAGGTTTTGTTTTCTTCTTACTATGAATTTGCTACAGGCTCTATTTTCTTCCAACCTTAGGCTACTTTACTTTATATAGGCTCCAACAGGCTCTATTTCTTCTTACCATTTATTTGCTATAGACTTTGTTTTCTTTTAACTACTTATTTCCTAGAGGTTCTATTTTTTTCTTACCTTCAATTTGCTATAGGCTCTATTTTCTTCTTACCTTTGGCTGCTCTATTTGGACAAGTGGATTGACAGTCCTCCCAATCTTAGGTCATACACTTTAATGCTAGTCAATAGTCACATGAGTTTCCAACAATTGGAAAGCAACCAATGAGGGCATGGATTAATTACCAAAGGTTACCTGTGCACATAATTTTGAAAGAAGTAGCTTGATTTTCACATATGTAAACTCCATGGATATTTCAACCATGTAATGCAAAACAAAATTTATTCCTTGAAACTTACTTTGTCGTATAATCATTTATGATGGATGAAAGGAAGAGGAGTGCACGAATAGATAAAATGTGTATTTTAGTACCTACTCCTAAAATCTATTTGCTCCAGACTCTGTTTTCTACAGGCTCTATTTCTTCCTATTGTCTATTTGCTACAAGTTCTTTTTTCTTCTTACTGTTTATTTGCTTAAGGCTCTATTTTCTTCTTACCTTCTACTTGCTACAAGCTTTATTTTGTTCTTACCACAGGCTACTCTATTTGGACAAGTGGATTAGCAGTTCTCTCAATCTTAAGCCATACACTCTAATGGTAGCCAGCAGTCTCATGAGTTTCCAAGAGTTAGAAAGCAACAAATGACGATAAGGATTAATTACCAAAGGTTGCCTATGCATATAATTTTGAAAAAGGTAGCTTGATTTTCAAATTTGTAAAATCCACGGGTATTTCAACCATGTAATGCATAATGGAATCTATTCATTGAAGCTATATTTGCCATATAATCTCTTTTGATGGATGAAAGGAAGAGGAGTGCACGAACAAATAAAATGTCTATTTTATTAACTACTCCTAAAATCAATTTGCTACAGGCTCTATTTTCTTTTTTTCCCTAGGCTACTCTATTTTCTATAGGCTTCTCTAGGTTATGTTTTCTTCTTACTATCTATTTGCTATAGGCTCTGATTTTTTTCTTACCATAGGTTGCTTTCTTTTCTACAAGCTTCTACAGGCTCTATTTTCTTCTTATCGTTTATTTGCTAGAGGCTCTATTTTCTTCTAACCATAAGATGCTCTGTTTGGACAAGTGGATCAACAATCCTCCCAATCTTGGGCCATATACTCTGATGGTAGCCAACAGTCACATGAGTTTCCAATAGTTAGAAAGCAACAAATGAGGACAAGGATTAATTACCAAAGGTTTCTTGTGCACATAATTTTGAAAAAAGTAGTTTGATTTTCATATACATAAACTCCATGGGTATTTCAACGATGTAATGCAAAACAAAATCTATTCCTTGAAGCTTAATTTGTTGTATAATGTTCTTTGATGGATGAAGGGAAGAGGAGTGCACGAATAGATAAAATGTCTATTTTAGTACCTATTCCTAAAATCTATTTGCTCCAAACTCTATTTTCTTCTTACCGTCTATTTCCTACAGGCTCTGTTTTCTTCTTTTCGTATGTTGCTCTATTTTCAAAAAGCTTATCTAGGTTCTCTTTTCTTCTTATATTCTATTTGCTACAAGCTCTATTTTTTCCTACATTAGGCTGCTCTGTTTTCTATAGGCTCCTACAATCTCTATTTCTTCTTACCATTTATTTGCTACAATCTTTATTTTCTTCTTTTCATATGCTGCTCTATTTTTTACAAGCTCTTTTAGGTTTTGTTTTCTTCTTATTGTGTATTTGATACAGGCTATGTTTTCTTCCTACCTTAGGTTGCTTAGGTTTCTATAGGCTCCTATAGTCTCCGTTTCATCTTACCATTTATTTGCTATAGGCATTGTTTTCCTTTTACTGTTTATTTGGTAGAGGCTCTATTTTCTTCTAACCTTCTATTTGCTAGAGGCTCAATTTTCTTCTTACCTTCTATTTTCTAGAGGCTCTATTTTCTTCTTACCATAGGCTGCTCTGTTTGGACAAGTGAATTGACAATCCCCCCAATCTTGGGCCATACAGTCTGGTGGTAGCCAACCATCTCAAGAGTTTTGAAGAGATGGAAAGGAATAAATGATAACCAAGATTAATTGCCAAAGGTTACCTGGGCACATAATTTTGAAAGAAGTAACTTGATTTTCACATACGTAAACTCCATGGATATTTCAACCATGTAATGCAAAACAAATTTATTCCTTGAAGCTTACTTTGTCATATAATCATTTTTTATGGATGAAAAGAAAAGCAGTGCACGAATAGATAAAATGTGTATTTTAGTACCTACTCCTAAAATCTATTTGTTCCAAACTCTATTTTCTTCTTACAGTCTATTTCCTATAGGCTCTTTTTTTTTCTTTCCGTATGTTACTCTCTTTTCTACAATCTCCTCTAGGTTCTACTTTCTTCTTACCGTCTATTTGCTACAGGCTTTGTTTTCTTCCTACCTTAGGTTGCTCTATTTTCTACAAGCTTTGTTTCTTCCTACCATCTATTTGCTACAAGTTCTTTTTTCTTCTTACTGTTTATTTGCTGAAGGCTCTATTTTCTTCTTACCTTCTATTTGCTATAGGCTCTATTTTGTTCTTCCCATAGGCTACTCTATTTGGATAAGTGGATTAGCAGTTCTCTTAATCTTAAGCCATACACTCTGATGGTAGCCAGCAGTCTCATGAGTTTCCAAGAGTTGGAAAGCAACAAATGACAATAAGGATTAATTACCAAAGGTTGCTTATGCATATAATTTTGAAAAAAGTAGTTTGATTTTCAAATTTGTAAAATCTACGGGTTTTTCAACCATGTAATGCACAATAAAATCTATTCATTGAAGCTATATTTGCCATATAATCTCTTTTGATGGATGAAAAGAAGAGGAGTGCACAAACAAATAAAATGTTTATTTTAGTAACTACTCCTAAAATCAATTTGCTACAAGCTCTATTTTCTTCTTTCCTTAGGCTGCTTTATTTTCTACAGGCTCCTCTAGGTTATGTTTTCTTCTTACTGTTTATTTGCTATAGGCTCTGATTTTTTCTTACCATAGGATGCTCTATTTTTTACAAGCTTCTACGGGCTCTGTTTTCTTCTTATCGTTTATTTGCCAGAGGATCTATTTTCTTCTAACCATAAGCTGCTCTGTTTGGACAAGTGGATTGACAATCCTCCCAATCTTAGGCCATACACTCTGATGGTAGCCAACAATCACATAAGTTTCCAACAGTTAGAAAGCAACAAATGAGACAAGGATTAATTACCAAAGGTTTCCTATGCACATAATTTTGAAAGAAGTAGTTTGATTTTCACATACATAAACTCCATAGGTATTTCAACCATGTAATGCAAAACAAAATCTATTCCTTGAAACTTAATTTGTCGTATAATGTTCTTTGATGGATGAAAGGAAGAGGAGTGCACAAATAGATAAAATGTCTATTTTAGTACTTATTCTTAAAATCTATTTGCTCCAAACTCTGTTTTCTTCTTACCGTCTATTCCTATAGGCTCTGTTTTCTTCTTTCCATATGTTGCTCTATTTTCAAAAAGCTCATCTAGGTTCTCTTGTCTTCTTACAATTTATTTACTACAAACTCTATTTTTTTTTCTACATTAAGCTGCTTTGTTTTTTATAGGCTCCTACAGTCTCTGTTTCTTCTTACCTTCTATCTGCTACAAGCTTTGTTTTCTTCTTTTCGTATGCTGCTCTATTTTTTACAAGCTCCTCTAGGTTTTGTTTTCTTCTTATTGTGTATTTGTTACAAGCTTAGTTCTTTTCCTACCTTAGGCTGCTCAGGTTTCTACAGGCTCTTATAGTCTTCGTTTCATTTTACCATCTATTTGCTACAGGCTTTGTTTTCCTTTTACCGTTTATTTGCTAGAGGCTCTATTTTCTTCTAACCTTTTATTTGCTAGAGGCTCAGTTTTCTTCTTACCTTCTATTTTCTTCTTACCATAGGTTGCTCTGTTTGGACAAGTGGATTGACAATCCTCCCAATCTTGGGCCATACAGTTTGATGGCAGCCAACCATCTCATGAGTTTTAAAGAGCTGGAATGGAATAAATGATGACCAAGATTAATTACCAAAGGTTGCATGTGCACATAATTTTGAAAGAAATAACTTGATTTTTAAATTCGTAAACTCCAGAGGTATTTCAACCATGTAATGCACAATAGAATCTATTCATTGAATCTTAATTTGCCATATAATCTTTTTTGATGGATGAAAGGAAGAGGAGTGCATGAACAAATAAAATGTCTATTTAAGTACTTACTCCTAAAATTTATTTGCTACAGGCTCTATTTTCTTCTTACCATCTATTTGCTACAGACTCTTTTTTCTTTATACCATTTGCTACTTTGTTATCTTCTTACTATCTATTTGCCAGAGGCTCAGTTTTCTTCTTATTGTAGGCTGCTATGTTTGGACAAATGGATTGACAGCCCTTTCAATCTTAGCTCATACACTCTGATGGTAGCTAGTAGTCACATGAGCTTCCAACAGTTGGAAAGTAACATATGAGGACAAGGAGTAATTACCAAAGGTTGTTTGTGCACATAATTTTGAGAGAAGTGACTTGATTTTCAAATTCGTAAACTGGACGGGTATTTCGACCATGTAAAACACAACAAAATTTATTCATTAAAGGTTAATATTTTGTATAATCTTTCTTGATGGATGAAAGGAAGAGGAATGTACGAACAGATAAAATGTCTATTTTAATACCTACTCCTAAAATCTATTTGTTATAGGCTTTATTTCCTTTTTTTCATTGGCTACTTTATTTTCTACAAGCTCCTCTAGGTTCTACTTTCTTCTTACCTTCTATTTGTTATAGGCTATATTTTCTTTCTACCTTAAGCTACTCTATTTCTTCTTACTGTCTATTTTCTAGAGGCTTTGCTTTCTTCTTACCATAGGTTGCTCTATTTGGACAAGTGAATTGACAATCCTCCCAATCTTAGCCCATACACTCTAATGGTAGCCAGCAGTCACATGAGTTTCCAACAGTTGGAAAGTAACAAATAAGGATGAGGATTAATTACTCAAGGTTGCCTGTGCATATAATTTTGAAAGAAGTAGCTTGATTTTCAAATTTGTAAATTCCATAGGTATTTCAACCATGTAATGCACAATAGAATCTATTCATTGATGCATAATCTGTCGTATAATCTCTTTTGATGGATGAAAGGAAAAGGAGTGTATGAACAAATAAAATGTCTATGTTTTCTTCTTACTGTTTATTTGCTATAGGCTCTGATTTTTTCTTACCATAGGTTGCTCTGTTTTCTACAAGCTTCTACGGGCTCTGTTTTCTTCTTATCATTTATTTGCTAGAGGCTCTATTTTCTTCTTACCATAGGCTATTTTGTGTTTTGTAAGCTCTTACAGGCTCTCTTTTTTTCTTGCCTTCTATTTGCTGGAGGTACTATTTTTTTTTTACTGTCTATTTGCTAGAGGCTCTGTTTTCTTCTTACTGTAGGCTACTCTGTTTAGCCAAGTGGATTGACAATCCTCCCAATCTCAGGCTATACACTCTGATGGTAGCCAACAATCACAAGAGTTTCCAATAGTTGGAAAGCAACAAATGAGGATAAGGATTAATTACCAAAGGTTGTCTGTGCACATAATTTTGAAAGAAGTAGCTTGATTTTCAAATTCGTAAACTCCACGAGTATTTCAACCATGTAATGCAAAACAGAATTTATTCATTGTAGCTTAATTTTTTGTATAATCTTTTTTGATGGATGAAAGGAAAAGGAGTGCACAAACAAATAAAATGTCTATTTTAGTACCTACTCCTAAAATCTATCTACTATAGGCTTTGTTTTCTTCTTTTCGTAGGCTTCACTGTTTTCTACAAGCTCCCCTAGGTATTGTTTTCTTCTTACCGTCAATTTGCTACAGGCTCTATTTTCTACAGGCTCCTCCAAGTTCAATTTTCTTCCTACTGTTTGTTTGCAATAGGCTCTATTTTCTTCCTACCTTATGCTGTTCTGTTTTCTATAGGCTCCTATAGGTTTTGTTTTCTTCTCACTATCTATTTGCTACAGGCTCTATTTTTTTCTTACCCTAGGAAATTAGAAAAAAAATAAGGGAAATTTATGAGAACAAAATTCTGAATGGAACTGGCTAGAAATGAAAATGCAGAGAGAAATATTGGTTGTTCAATAATTAGAAGTTTAAGACTTAGAATGGACTGATATAACATGCCAGTCTTAATGACATCATCTTTCTTTTTTCTTGTTCACATTTTTTTGTTCTTTTCTTTTCTTTTTTCAATAAGTCATCAAACGTAAATCCTAATTTAATAAATTCGTAATTTAAAATATTTGAAATATAAAATAACTTGATTGGAATCTGATCAGTCCATACCATGTGTTTGTCGTCCCTAATTGTAGGATACAACCCACTCGCTGTATCTGGTGTCATTTCATTGTTAATATATTATAACCATCGCTAACTAACCTTTTTTTCACTTGTGTTCATGTCGTCGATGAATTTACTCCCCTACGGTCTAGAGTCACTAAGCTCAACATTCAACAGCCAATGAAAACAAAGTAATGTTGGGTTTCTCCATTCTTTTTTTTGGTTATTTATCTCAACCACCATCTCTAAACAGCAAAAATTGGGTTTCTTAAGAATGGGCAGTAAAGTTGGACAAGTGGATTGACAGTCCTCCTAATCTTAGCCCATACACTCTAATGGGCATTCCAACAGCAGGAAAGCAATAAATGAGGAGGAGGATTAATTACCAAAAGGTTGCCTGTGCACATAATTTTGAAAGAAGTAGCTCAATTTTCAAATTCTTAAACTCCACTAATATTTCAACCACGTAATACAAAACATAATCTATTTATTAAAGCTTAATTTATCATATAATCTTTTTTATGAATGAAAGGAAAAGAACTGCACGAATAGATAAAATGTCCATTTTAGTACCTACTCCTAAAATATATTTGCTACAGACTTTATTTTCTTCTTTCCATAAGCTGCTCTATTTTCTATAGGCTCAACCCAGTTCTATTTTCTTCTTACCATATATTTGCTACAGGCTTTATTTTTTTTTACCTTAGGTTGCTTTGTTTTCTACAGACTCTATTTTCTTCTTACCGTCTATTTGCTTCATGCTCTATTTTCTTCTTACCATTTATTTGCTAGAGGCTCTATTTTCTTCTTACTATCTAATTGTGAAAGGCTTTATTTTCTTTTTACTGGAGGCTACTCTGTTTGGACAAATGGATTGATAGTCCTCCTAATCTTAGCCCATACACTCTGATGGTAGCCAACAGTCACATGAGTTTCCAACAATTGGAATGCAATAAAGGAGGACAAGGTTTAATTACCAAAGGTTGTCTGTGCATATAATTTTGAAAGATATAACTTGATTTTAAAATTTGTATACTCCACAGGTATGTCAAACATGTAATGCAAAATAGAATCTAGTCATTAAAGCTTAATTTGTTGTATAATCTTTTTTGATGGATAAAATGAAAGGGTGTGCACGAACAGATAAAATCACTATTTTAGTACCTACTCCTAAAATCTATTTTCTACAAGCTCTGTTTTCTTCCTTTCATAGACTGCTTTGTTTTCTACAGGCTCCTCCAAGTTTTTTTTTTCTTACCATCTATTTGTTATAGGCTCTGTTTTCTCCCTACCTTAGACTGTTATGTTTTCCAAAGGCTCTTGTAGGCTCTATTTCTTCTTACTGTCTATTTGCTGCAAGTTTTATTTTCTTCTTACCATTTGTTCACTAGAGGCTATATTTTCTTATTACTTTCTATTTACTAGAGGCTCTATTTTCTTCTTACTATAGGCTACTCTATTTGGACAAGAAAATTGACTATCCTCCCAATCTTAGCCCATACACTCTAATGGTAACAAACAGTCACATGAGTTTCCAATAGTTAGAAAGCAACAAATGAGGATAAGAATTCAAAACCAAAGGTTGCCTATGTACATAATTTTGAAAAATCCAGCTTGGTTTTCACTTTCATAAACTCCATGGGTATTTTAGCCATGTAATGCAAAACAAAATCTATTCGTGGAAGCTTAATTTTCTGTATAATCTTTTTTTATGGATGAAAGGAAGAGGATTACATGAATAGATAAAATGCCTATTTTCGTACCTACTCCAAAAATCTATTTGCTATAGCCTATGTTTTCTTCTTTTTGTAGGCTACTCTGTTTTCTATAGGCTCCTCAAAGTTCTATTTTCTTCTTACTGTTTATTTACTATAGGTTCTATTTTCTTCCTACCTTAGGCTACTATATTTTTTACAGACTCCTACAGCCTATGTTTTCTTCTTGCCGTCTATTTGCTACAAGCTTTGTTTTCCTCTTACCATAGGCTGCTTTATTTTCTACAAGCTCTATTTTCTTCTTACTGTTTAATTGCTAGATGCTCTGCTTTCTTCTTATCATTTGTTTGCTAGAGGTATTGTTTTCTTCTTATCGTCTGTTTGCTAGAGGTATTGTTTTCTTCTTACTAAAGGCTACACTATTTGGACAAGTGGATTGACAGTCCTCCCAATTGTAGCCCATATGCTCTGATGGTTACCAGTAGTCACACGAGTTTCCAATAGTTGAAAAGTAACAAATGAGGATGAGGATTAATTACTAAATGTTGCTTGTGCACAAAATTTTGATAAAAGTAACTTCACTTTCAAATTCATAAACTCCACGAGTATTTCAACCATGTAATGCAAAATAGAATTTATTCATTGAAGTACCTTAATTTGCCATATAATCCTTTTGATGGATGAAAGGAAGAGCAGTGTACAAACACATAAAATTTCTATTTTAGTACCTACTATTAAAATCTATTTGCTAAAGGCTCTATTTTATTCTTTTTGTAGGCTACTTTATTTTCTACATGCTCCTCCAAGTTCTGTTTTTTCTTATCGTCTATTTGCTACAGGCTCTATCTTCTTCCTACCTTAGGCTACTCTGTTTTATAAAGGCTCTTATAGACTTCATTTCTTCTTATCGTCTATTTGCTATAGACTCTGTTTTCTTCTTACCATTTATTTGCTAAAGGCTTTGTTTTCTTATTACCTTCTATTTGCTAAAGGCTTTGCTTTCTTCTTACCATAATCTGCACTATTTGGACAGGTGGATTCACAATTCTCCCAAACTTAGGTCATACACTCTAATGGTAACAAACACTCACATGAGTTTCCAACAGTTGGAAAGTAACAAATGAGGATGAGGATTCAAAACCAAAGGTTACATGTGTACATAATTTTGAAAGAACCAACTTGATTTTCACTTTTGTAAACTTTATGGGTATTTTAGCCATGTAATGCAAAATAAAATCTATTCGATGAAACTTAATTTTCTGTATAATCTTTTTTGATGGATGAAAGGAAGAGCATTGCATGAATAGATAAAATGCCTATTAGTACTTACTCAAAAAATCTATTTGCTATAAGCTCTGTTTTCTTCTTATCGTTTATTTGCTATAGTCTTTGTTTTCTTCTTTCAGTAAGCTACTATATTTTGCACAAGCTCCTCCAAGTTCTATTTTCTTCTTACCATTTATTTATTACAGGCTTTATTTTCTTCCTACCTTAGGTTACACTATTTTCTATAAGCTCTATTTTCTTCTCATCGTCTATTTACTACAGGCTTTGTTTTCTTCTTGCCATAAGCTGTTCTATTTTCTATAGGTTCTATTTTCTTCTTATTGTCTATTTGCTAGAGTTTTTATTTTTTTCTTACTATCTATTGCTATAGGCTCTGTTTTCTTCTTACTATTTATTTGCTAAAGGCTTTATTTTCTTCTTACTATTTATTTGTTGGAGGCTCTATTTTCTTCTTACCTTTTATTTGCTAGAGGCTCTACTTTCTTCCTACCATAGGCTACTCTATTTGGACAAGTGGATTGATAGTCCTCCCAAACTTAGACCATACACTCTAATGGTAACAAACAGTCACATGAATTTTCAACAGTTGGAAAGTAATAAATAAGGACGAGGATACAAAACCAAAGGTCGCCTGTGCATATAATTTTGAAAGAACTAACTTGATTTTCACTTTTGTAAACTCTATGGGTATTTTATCCATGCAATGCAAAACAAAATCTATTTGTTGAAGCTTAATTTTCTATATAATCTTTTTTTATGGATGAAAGGAAGAGAATTGCATGAATAGATAAAATGTCTATTTTAGTGCCTACTCCAAAAATCTCTTTACTATAGCTCTATTTTCTCTTACCATATATTTGCTATAGCCTCTGTTTCTTTCTTTTTGTAGGCTACTCTATTTTCTACAAGCCCCTCCAAGTTCTATTTTCTTTTGACCATCTATTTACTATAGGCTCTATTTTCTCCCTACCTTAGGCTGCTCTATTTTCTACAGGCTCCTATAGGTTATGTTTTCTTATTATCATCTATTCACTATAAGCTTTGTTTTCTTCTTACCATAGGCTGCTCTGTTTTTTACAGGCTCCGTTTCCTTCTTACGGTTTATTTGCTAGAAACACTGTTTTCTTCTTATCGGAGGCTGCTCTATTTGGACAAATGGATTAACAGTCCTCCTAATCATAGCCCATACACTCTGATGGTTGCTAACAGTCACTTGAGTTTCCAACAATTGGAAAACAATAAATGAGGACAAGGATTAATTACCAAAGGTTGCTTATCCATATAATTTTGATAGAAGTAGTTTCTTTTTCAAATTCATAAACTTCATGGGTATTTCAAACATGTAATGCAAAATAGAATCTATTCATTGAAGCCTAATTTGCCGTATAATCCTTTTGATGGATGAAAAGAAGAGAAGCGCACGAACAGATAAAATGTCTATTTTAGTTCTTACTCCTAAAATTTATTTGCTACTGGCTTTATTTTCTTCTTTTTGTAGGCAACTTTGTTTTCTACATGCTCCTCCCGATTCTGCCTTCTTCTTATAGTCAAATTGCTACAAGCTCTATTTTCTTCCTACCTTAGGCTGCACTATTTCTACAAGTTCTTATAGGCTCTGTTTTCTTTTTACCGTTTATTTCCTACAGGCTTTAGTTTTTATAGGTTATATTTTCTATAGGTTCTATTTTCTATAAGTTGCTTTGTTTTCTATAAGTTTTATTTTCTTCTTACTGTCTATTTGCTAGAGTCTTTATTTTGTTCTTACCGTAGGCTACATTGTTTGGACAAGTGGATTGACAATCCTCCCAATCTTAACCCATACACTCTGATGGTAGCCAATAGTCATATGAATTTCCAACAATTGGAAAGCAACAAATGTGGACGAGGATTAATTACCAAAGATTGCCTGTGCAAATAATTTTGAAAGAAGTAGCTTGATTTTCACATTTGTAAACTCCATGGGTGTTTCTACCATGTAATGCAAAATAGAATCTATTCATTGAAACTTAATTTGTTGTATAATCATTTTTTATGGATGAAAGGAAAAGGAGTGCACAAACAGATAAAGTGTCTATTTTAGCACCGACTCCTAAAATCTATTTGCTACAAACTCTATTTTTTTCCTACCATATATTTGCTATGGCCTCTATTTTCTTTTTTCCGTAAGCAACTCTGTTTTCTATGGGCTCTTCCAAGATATGTTTTCTTCTTACTGTCTATTTGTTACAGGCCTTATTTTCTTTGTAACTTAGGCTGCTCTGTTTTCCACTGGCTTTTATAGGCTATATTTTCTTCTTACCATCTATTTGCTATAGGCACTGTTTTCTTCTTACCATAGGCTGCTATGTTTTCTACAGACTCTTGCAAGCTCTATTTTCTTCTTACCATAGGCTGTTATATTTTTTACAAGCTCCTGTAAGCTCTGTTTTCTTTTTACCGTTTATTTGCTAGAGGCTCTATTTTCTTTTAGCATATATTTGCTAGAGGCTTTGTTGTCGTCTTGTCAGAGGCTACTCTGTTTGGACAAAAGGATTGATAGTGGTCCTAATCCTAGCTCATACACTCTAATGCTAGCTAGCAGTTACATGAGTTTTCGATAGTTAGAAAGCAACAAATGAGGATAAGAATTAATTGCCAAAGGTTTCTTGTGCATATAATTTTGAATGAAGTTGCTTCATTTTCAAATTTGTAAACTCTATGGGTATTTGAATCATGTAATGCAAAATAGAATCTATTCATTGAAACTTAATTTTCTGTACAATCTTTTTTCATTGATGAAAGGAAAAGGAGTGCATGAACAGATAAAATGTTTATTTCAGTACCTACTTCTAAAATCTGTTTGCTGCAAGCTTTATATTCTCCTTACCATCTATTTCCTACAGGCTTTATTTTCTTCTTTTCGTATGGTACTATATTTTCCACAGACTCTAGGTTTTATTTTCTTCTTACTGTCTATTTGTCATAGGTTTTATTTTCTTCATACTATAAGCTACTATGTTTTCTAAAGGCTTCTATAGGCTCTATTTTCTTCTTACGGTTTATTTGTTGGAGGCTTTGTTTTCTTCTTACTGACTATTTGCTAGAGGCTCTATTTTCTTCTTACTATAGGCTACTTTGTTTTCTAAAAGCTCCTACAAGCTCTGTTTTCTTTTTATGGTTAATTTGTTAAAGGCTTTATTTTCTTCTTACCGTTTATTTGCTAAACGCTCTATTTTCTTCTTACTGTACACTATTTTGTTTGGACAAGTGGGTTGATGGTAGCTAGCAGTTACATGAGTTTCCAACAGTAGGAAAGTAACAAATGAGGACGAGGATTAATTACCAAAAGTTGCTTGTGCATATTATATTGAAAGAAGTAGGTTGATTTTCAAATTTGTATACTCCATGGATATTTCAACCATGTAATGCAAAATAGAATTTATTCATTGAAGCTTAATTTGTTGTATAATATTTTTTGATGGATGAAAGGAAAAGGAGTGCAACAATAGATAAAATGCCTATTTTAGTACCTACTCCTAAAATCTATTTGCAAGAGGCTTTATTTTCTTCTTACCATCTATTTGCTTCTTTTCGTATACTGCCCTGTTTTCTATAAGCTCCTAAAGGTTTTGTTTTCTTCTTGTCGTCTATTTGCTATAGGCTCTCTTTTTTTCTTTCCGTATGTTGCCCTGTTTTCTACAGTCACCTTTAGGTTCTATTTTCTTCTTACCATTTATTTGCTACAAACTCTTTTTTCTTCTTACCATAGGCTGCTCTGTTTTCCTCTTACCATCTATTTGCTAAAGGCTTTGTTTTCATCTTACCATAGGTTACTCTGTTTGGACAACTAGATTAACAATCCTCCCAATCATAGCCCATCCACTTTGATGGTAACCAGTAGTCACATGAGTTTCCAACAATTGGAAAGCAACAAATGAGGATGAGGATTAATTACCAAAGGTTGCCTACACACATGATTTTGAAAGAAGTAGCTTGTTTTCAAATTTGTAAACTCCACAAGTATTTCAACCATGTAATACACAACAGAATCTATTCATTGAAACTTTTGATCAATGAAAGGAAGAGGAGTGCACGAATAGATAAAATGTCTATTTTAGTTACTTCTAAAATCTATTTGCTACAGGTTCTATTTTCTTCTTCCTATAGACTACTCTATTTTCTATAGGCTCTTCTAAGTTATGCTTTCTTCTTATCATCTATTTGTTATATGCTCCATTTTCTTCTTACCATAGGCTATTTTGTTTTCAACAGGCTCTTACAAGCTTTGTTTCCTTCTTGTCATCTATTTGCTAGAGGCTTTGTTTTCTTCTTACCTTCTATTTGCTAAAGGCTTTGTTTCTTCTTACTAGCTACTCTGTTTGGACAAGTGGATTGACAGTTCTCGTAATCTTAGCCCATACACTCTAATGGTAACTAGCAGTCACATGAGTTTCCAACAATTGGAAAGTAACAAATGAGGACGAGAATTAATTACCAAAGGTAACCTGTGCACATAATTTTGAAAGAAGTAGCTTGATTTTCACATATGTAAACTCCATAGGTATTTCAACTATGTAATGCAAAATAGAATCTATTCCTTGAAGCTTAATTTGCCGTTGAATCTTTTTTTATAGATGAAAGGAAGAAGAGTGCATGAACAGATAAAATGTATATTTTAGGATCTACTCCTAAAATCTAATTGCTCTAGATTTTATTTTCTTCTTACTATTTATTTCCTACAAGCTCTATTTTCTTCTTTTCGTATGCTTGTCTACTTTTTACAAGATCTTCCAAGTTCTATTTTCTTCTTACTATCAATTTGCTACAGCCTCTATTTTCTTCCAGCCTTAGACTGCTTTGTTTTCTATAGGCTCTATTTCTTTTTACCATTTATTTGCTATAGGCTCTATTTTCTTCTAACTCTTCATTTCCTACAGGCTCTATTTTCTTCTTACATTTTATTTGCTAGAGGCTCTATTTTCTTCTTACCCTGGGTTGCTCTATTTGGACAAGTGGATTGACAGTCCTCCCAATCTTATGCCATACACTCTGATTGTAGCTATTAGTCTCATGAGTTTTCAAGAGTTAGAAAACAACTAAAAAGGACGAGGATTAAATACCAAAGGTTGCATGTGCACATGATTTTGAAAGAACAACATGATTTTCACATTTGTAAACTCTGTGGGTATTTCAACTAGGTAAAGCAACATAGAATTTATTCATTAAAGCTTAATTTTCCATATAATCTTTTTTGATGGATGAATGGAAGAGGAGTGCACAAACAGATAAAATGTGTATTTTAGTACCTATTCCTAAAATCTATTTGCTTCATACTCTGTTTTCTTCTTACTGTCTATTTCCTATAGGCTTTGTTTTCTTCTTTTCGTATGCTGCTATGTTTTCTACAAGTTCCTCCAGGTTCTATTTTTTTCTTACTGTCTATTTGCTACAAGCTCTATTTTCTTCCCTCATTACACTGCTATATTTTCTATAGACTCCTACAGGCTCTATTTTCTTCTTACTATTTATTTGCTAGAAGCCCTATTTTCTTTTTACCTTCAATTTGCTAAAGGCTCATGAGTTTCCAAGAGTTGGAAAGTAACTAATAAGGACGACGATTAGATACCAAAGGTTGCTTGTACACATCATTTAAAAAGAAGCAGCATGATTTTCACATTTGTAAACTCCATGAGTATTTCAACCAGGTAAATCAAAACAAAATCTATTCATTGAAGTTTAATTTTCCATATAACTTTTTTTGATGGATGAAAGGAAAAGGAGTGCATGAACAAATAAAATGTTTATTTTAGTACCTATTCCTAAAATCTATTTGCTCTAGACTCAGTTTTCTTCTTATTGTCTATTTGTTAGAGGCTCTATTTTTTTCTTCCCATATGGTACCCTATTTTCTACAGGCTTTTCTAGGTTATGTTTTCTTCTTACCGTCTATTTGTTACAAGTCCTGTTTTCCTCCTACCTTAGTCTACTCTATTTTTTACAGGATCTATTTTCTTCTTACTGTTGCTACAGACTCTTTTTTCTTCTTACCATAGGTTGCTCTATTTTCTTCTTTCCTTTTATTTGCTAAAGGCTTTATATTCATCTTATCATAGGTTACTCTATTTGGACAAGTGAATTGATTGTCCTCACAATCTTTGCCCATCCACCCCAATGGTAGCCAGCAGCTACATGAGTTTCCAATAGTTGGAAAAGTAATAAATGAGGACAAGAATTAATTACCAAATGTTGCATGTGCACATAATTTTAAAAGAAATAGCTTGATTTTCAAATTCATAAACTCCATGAGTATTTCAACCATATAATGTACAACAGAACCTATTCATTACAGCTTAATTTGCCATATAATCTTTTTTTATTGATGAAAGGGAGAGGAGTGCACAAACAGATAAAATATCTATTTTAGTACCTACTCCTAAAATCTATATGCTACATACTCTATTTTCTTCTTTCTGAAGGCTACTCTATTTTCTACAAGCTCCTACAGACTTTATTTTCTTCTTACTATTTATTTGCAACTGACCCTTTTTTCTTCTTACCATATGTTGCTTTGTTTTTCTTCTTACCGTCTATTTGTTAAAGGCCCTATTTTTTTCTTACCGTAGGTTGTTCTGTTTGGACAAGTGGATTAACAATCCTCCCAATCTTAGCCCATACACTTTGGTGGTAGCCAGCAATCAAATGGGTTTCCAACAGTTGGAAAACAACAAATAAGGATGAGGATTAATTATCAAAGGTCCTTTGTACAAGAAATTTGGAAGAAGTAGCTTGATTTTTAAATTTGTAAACTCCATGGGTATTTCAACCATTTTATGCACAACAAAATCTATTCATTGAAACTTAATTTGTTGTATAATCTCTTTTGATGGATGAAAGGAAGAGGAGTGCTTGAACCGATAAAATGTTTATTTTAGTACCTATTCCTAAAATCTATTTGCTTTAGACTCTGTTTTCTTCTTACCTTCTATTTCCCATAAGCTCTCTTTTCATCTTTTCATATGCTGCTCTATTTTCTGCAAGCTCATCTTGGTTCTGTTTTCTTCAAACCGTTTATTTGCTATAACCTCTGTTTTCATCTTTTCGTATACTGCTCTATTTCTTACAAGCTCCTCCTAGTTTTATTTTCTTCAAACCATCTATTTGCCATAGGCTCTGTTTTCTTCCTACCTTAAGCTACTCTGTTTTTTACAAGCTCTGTTTCTTTTTATCATCTATTTGCTAGAGGCTTTGTTTCATCTTACCATAGCCTGCTTTGTTTAGACAAGTGGATTGATAGTCCTCCCAATCTTAGCCCATACACTTTAATGGTAGCCAGTAGTTACATGAGTTTCTAACAGTTGGAAGAGCAATAAATGAGGACGAGGATTAATTACCAAAAGTTGCATGTGCACATAATTTTGAAAAAAATAGCATGATTTTCAAATTCATAAACTCCAAAGGTATTTCAACCATGTAATACACAACAAAATCTATTTATTATAGCTTAATTTGCCATATAATCTTTTTTAATTGATGAAAGAAAAAGGAGTGCACGAACAGATAAAATGTCTATTTTAGTACCAACTCCAAAAATCTATTTGTTGCAAGCACTGTTTTCTTCTTACCATCTATTTGCCACAAGCTCTATTTTCTTCATTCAGTATGTTGGTCTATTTTCTACAGGCTCCTCTAGGTTTTGTTTTCTTTTTACTGTCTATTTGGTACAAGCTCTATTTTCATCCTACCTTAGGCTGCTCGATTTCCAATAGGCTCTTACTAGCTCTATTTTCTTCTTTCCATTTATTTACTACAAGAGCTTTTTTCTTCTTACCATATGCTGCTCTGTTTTCTTTTTACCGTTTATCTGCGAAAGGTTTCGCTTTCTTCTTACTGTAAGCTGCTCTATTTGGACAAGTGAATTAACAATCCTCCCAATCTTAGCTCACACACTCTGATGGTAGCCAGCAGTCACATGAGTTTCCAATAGTTGGAAAACAATAAATAAGGATGAGGATTAATTACCAAAGGTTGCCTATGCACATAATTTTGAAAGAAGTAGCTTGATTTTCAAATTCATAAACTTCACGAGTATTTCAACCATGTAATGCACAATAGAATCTATTCATTGATGCTTAATTTGCCGTATAATCTCTTTTGATGGATGAAAGGAAGAGGAGTGCACGAACAGATAAAATGTCTATTTTAGTAGCTACTCTTAAAATCTATTTGCCACAGGCTTTATTTTATTCCTTCCATAGGCTGCTTTGTTTTCTGTAGGCTCCTTCAAGTTCTGTTGTTTTCTTACTATCTATTTGCTATACGCTATATTTTCTTCTTAGCATAAGTTGCTCTATTATCTAGAGGCTCCTACTAGCTTTGTTTTCTTTTTCCTGTCTATTTGCTAGAGGCTTTATTTTCTTCCTACCGTAGGCTACTCTGTTTGGACAAATGGATTGATAATCCTCCCAATCTTAGGCCATACACTCTGATGGTAGCCAGTAGCTACATGAGTTTCCAACAGTTGGAAAGTAAGAAATGAGGATGAGGATTAATTATCAAAGGTTGCTGTGCACATAATTTTGAAAGAAGTAGCTTGATTTTCACATACATAAACTCCATGGGTATTTCAACCATGTAATGCAAAATAGAATTTATTCCTTGAAACTTAATTTTCCATATAATCTTTTTTTATGGATGGAAGGAAGAGGAGTGCACGAATAGATAAAATGTTTATTTTAGTACCTACTCCTAAAATCTATTTGCTCCAAACTTTTGTATGCTACTCTCTTTTCTACAAGCTCCTCTAGGTTTTATTTTCTTCTTACCATCTATTTGCTACAGGCTTTATTTTCTTCCTACCTCAAACTGTTATATTTTTTATAGGCTCCTATAGGCTATGTTTCTTCCTACAGTTTATTTGCTACACGCTCTATTTTCTTCTTACAGTTTATTTGCAAAAGGATCTGTTTTCTTCTTATCTTCTATTTGCTATAGAATTTATTGTCTTCCTACCATAAGCTACTATGTTTGGACAAGTGGATTGACAATCCTCCCAATCTTAGGCCATACACACTAATTGTAGCCAATTGTCACATGAGTTTTGAACAGTTGAAATGCAACAAATAAGGACGACAACTAATTACCAAAGGTTGTTTGTTCACATAATTTTGAAAGAAGTAGCTTGATCTTCAAATTCGTAAAATCCACGGGTATTTCACCCATGTAATGCACAACAAAATCTATTCATTGAAACTTAATTTGCCGTATAATCTCTTTTGATGGATGAAAGGAAGAGTGCAAGAATAAATAAAATGTCTATTTTAGTACCTACTCCTAAAATTTGTTTGTTGCATGCTCTATTTTCTTCTTTCCATAGGCTACTCTATTTTCTACAGGCTCCTCTAAGTTAAATTTTCTTCTTACCGTCTATTTGTTATAGGCTCTAATTTCTTATTTTCATAGGCTGCCCTATTTTTAATAGGCTCTTACAAGCTCTGTTTTCTTCTTATCATCTATTTGCTAAAGACTATATTTTCTTCTTACCATTTATTTGCTATAGGCTCTATTTTCTTCTAACCGTAGGCTACTTTGTTTGGATAAGTGGATTGATGAACCTCTCAATCTTAGGCCATACACTCTAATGGTAGCCAGCAGTTATATGAGTTTTCAACAATTGGAAAGCAACGAATGAGGATGAGGACTAATTACTAAAGGTTTCTTATGCACATAATTTTGAAAGAAATAGCTTAATTTTCACATATGTAAACTCAATGGGTATTTCAACTATGCAATACAAAACAAAATCTATTCCTTGAAGGTTAATTTGTCGTATAATGTTCTTTGATTGATAAAAGGAAGAAGAGTGCACGAATAGATCAAATGTTTATTTTAGTACCTACTTCTAAAAGGTTAATTTGTCGTATAATGTTCTTTGATTGATAAAGGAAGAAGAGTGCACGAATAGATAAAATGTCTATTTTAGTACCTACTTCTAAAATTTATTTGCTCTAGACTCTGTATTCTTTTTACTATTTATTTTTTATAGGCTCTATTTTCTTCTTTTTGTATGCTGCTTTATTTTCTACAAGCTCCTCTAGGTTTTGTTTTTTTCATACCGTCTATTTGCTAAAGGGTCTATGTTCTTCCTACATTAGGCTACTCTGTTTTTTACAAGCTTTGTTTCTTCTTACCATCTATTTGCTACAGATTTTATTTTCTTCTTTTCGTATACTGCTATATTTTCTACAAGTTTCTCCAGGTTCTATTTTCTTCTTACTGTCTATTCACTATAGGCTCTATTTTCTTCCTACCTTAGGCTGCTGAGTTTTCTACAGGCTCTTACAGTCTCTATTTCTTCTTATTGTCTATTTGCTATAAGCTCTATTTTCTTCTTACCATTTATTTGCTAGAGGTTTTGTTTTCTTTTTACCTTCTATTTGTTAAAAACTTTGTTTTCTTCTTACCATAGGCTGCTCTATTTGGACAAGTGGATTAAGAGTGCTCCCAATCTTAGGCCATACACCTTGATGGTAATCAGTAGCCATATGAATTTCCAATAGTTGGAAAGCAACAAATGAGGACGAGGATTAATTACCAAAGGTTACCTGTGCACATAATTTTGAAAGAAGTAGCTTGATTTCACATACATAAACTCCATGGGTATTTCAACCATGTAATGCAAAACAAAATCTATTACTTGAAACTTAATTTGCCGTATAATCTTTTTGATGGATGAAAGAAAGAGGAGTGCACGAACAAATAAAATGTCTATTTTAGTACCTACTCTTAAAATCTATTTGCTTTAGACTCTGTTTTCTTTTTACCGTCTATTTGCTCTAGACTCCTAAGATCTATTTGCTACAGGCTCTATTTTCTTCCTACCTTAGGCTGCTCTATTTTCTATAGGCTCTTACAGGTTCTGTTTTCTTCTTACCGTTAATTTGCTGCAAGCTTTATTTTCTTCTTACCATAGGCTACTCTATTTTCTATAGGCTCTATTTTCTTATTGCCTTCTATTTGTTAGAGGCTCTATTTACTTCTTACTATCAATTTGCTTGAGGCTTTATTTTCTTTTTATTGTGGACTGCTTTGTTTGGATAAACGGATTGATAGTCCTCCCAATCATAGTCCATACACTCTAATGGCAGCCAACAGTCACATAAGTTTCCAACAGTTGGAAAGGAACAAATGAGGATGAGAATTAATTACTGTAGGTTGCCTATGCACATAATTTTGAAAGAAGTAGGTTGATTTTCAAATTTGTAAACTCCATGGGTATTTCCACCATGTAATACAAAATAGAATCTATTCATTGAAACTTGATTTGTTGTATAATCTTTTTTAAAGGATGAAAGGAAAAAGAGTGCATGAACAGATAAAATGTCTATTTTAGTACCTACTTATAAAATCTATTTGTTACAGACACTGTTTTCTTCTTTCAGTCTATTTGCTATAGGCTCTGTTTCATTTTTTCCATAGGCTACTCCCTTTTCTACAGGCTCCTCCAAGTTCTATTTTCTTTTTACCATCGATTTGCTACAGGCTAAGTTTTCTTCCCACCTTAGGCTACTCTATTTTATGAAAGCTCATATAGGCTTTTTTTTCTTCTTACCATCCATTTGCTACAGGCTCTTTTTTTCTTACCATAGGCTACTCTGTTTTTCTACGGGCTACTACCGGCTCTATTTTCCTTTTACTATTTATTTGCTAGAGGTTCTGTTTTCTTCTTATCATCTATTTGCTAGAGGCTATGTTTTCTTCTTACTGTTTATTTGCTACAGGCTCTATTTTCTTCTTTTTGTAGGCTATACTAATTTCTATAGGCTCCTTCAGGTTATGTTTTCTTCTTATCATCTATTTGTTATAGGCTCTGTTTTCTTCCTACCATTAACTACTTTGTTTTCTGCAAGCTTTAACAGGCTTTGTTTTCTTCTTACCATCTATTTGTTACAAGCTCTGTTTTCTTCTTACCATCTATTTGCTATAGACTCTGTGTTCTTCTTACCATAAGATGCTCTATTTTTTATAAGCTCTTACAGATTTTGTTTCCTTATTACCATTTATTTGCTAAAGGCTCTATTTCCTTCTTACCTTATATTTGCTAGAGGATCTATTTTCTTCGTATCGGAGGTTGCTCTGTTTGGACAAGTGGATTAATAGACCTCCCAATTTTAGCCCATATACTCTGATGGTAGCCAACAGTCACATAAGTTTCCAACAGTTGGAAAGCAACAAATAAAGAGGAAGATTAATTGTTAAAGGTTACCTGTGCACATAATTTTAAAAGAAATAGCTTGATTTCTAATTCGTAAACTCCACGAGTATTTCAACCATGTAATGCAAAATAGAATCTATTTATTGTAGCTTAATTTTTTGTATAATCTTTTTTGATGGATGATTGGAAGTGGAGTGCACGAATAGATAAAATATTTTAATACCTACTCCTAAAATCTATTTGCTACAGGTTTTGTTTTCTTCTTACTGTCTATTTACTATAAGCTTTGTTTCTTCTTTCCATAGGCTACTCTCTTTTATACATGCTCCTCCAAGTTCTATTTTCTTTTTACTATCTATTTGCTACAAGTTCTGTTTTCTTCCTACCTTAGGCTACTCTATTTTGTACAGGCTCCTATAAGCTCTTTTTTCTTCTTGCCATCCATTTGCTATTAGCACTGTTTTCTTCTTACCATAAGCTATTATGTTTTCTATGGGCTCCTATAGGCTCCGTTTTCTTTTTACCATTTATTTGCTAGAGACTCTATTTTCTTCTTATCATTTATTTGCTTAGGGCTTTATTTTCTTCTTAATATAAGCTGTTTTGTTTGACCAAGTGGATTGACAGTCCTCCCAATCATAGCCCATACACATACTGAAATGCTAATCATCATCTAAGACCCCTTGTTTAACAAAATTCAATGTATTCCATATTCCAAGGGACTATAGATCTCCTTCTTGCCATGAATATAGTTCTGGTTGTTTCTACACAACTTATTTTGAACATTATTAAGTTTGAATGAATAACTTTAAACAGAAATTGGAGGCTTGTTAGGAAGAAATGAAGAGAAGGTCCCATTAGTGGGTAATTCAGCCAAAAATACTTCTAAGAAAAGCTAGGCATCATCAAAGACTCCTCGTTTAATAAAATTCAATGGATTCCATGTTCCAATGGAGTATAGATGCACTCGTTGCCATGAATATAGTTCCAGTTGTTTCTACACAACATATTTTCAACATCATTCAGTGTGAATGAGTAATTACAACAAAAATTGGAACATTGTTAGGCAAAAATGACGATAAGGTCTCATTAGTGAATAATTCTGCCAAAAAAACTTGTAAGAAATTCTAGTCATCATCAAACACTCCTTGTTCAACAAAA
Organism: Bruguiera gymnorhiza; assembly: GCA_020883675.1. NCBI lineage: Eukaryota > Viridiplantae > Streptophyta > Magnoliopsida > Malpighiales > Rhizophoraceae > Bruguiera > Bruguiera gymnorhiza. The sequence goes on from JAIRCJ010000050.1 coordinate 519,733, forward strand.
TTCAATGGATTCTGCGTTCCAAGGTAGTATAGATGTGCTTGTTGTCATGTATATAGTTCCATTTGTTTGTACAAAACCTATTTTCAAGATCATTAAGTGTGAATGAGTAATTAGAACAGAAATTGGAGTGTTGTTAGGAAAAAATAAAGAGAAGGTCTCATTAGTGAGTAATTCAGCCAAAAATACTTGTAAGAAATGCTAGTCATCATCAAAGACTCCTTGTTGAATGAAATTCAATGCATTTCATGTTCCAAGGGAGTATAGATGTGCTTGTTGCCATGAATACAGTTCCATTCGTTTGTACACAAGCTATTTTCAACATCATTAAGTGCGAATGAGTAATTACAACAGAAATTGGAGTGTTGTTGGCCAAAAATAAAGAGAAGGTCTCATTAGTGAGTAATTCAGCCAAAAATACTTCTAAGAAATGCTAGTCATCGTCAAAGACTCGTTCTTTAATAAAATTCAATAGATTATTTGTTCCAAGGGAGTATAGATATGCTTGTTACCATGAATATAGTTCCATTTGTTTGTACACAACCTATTTTCAACATCATTAAGTGTGAATGAGCAATTACAACAGAAATTGAACTCTCGTTAGCCAAAAGTAATGAGAAGCTCTTAGTAGTGAGTAATTCCGCTGCAAATACTTGTAAGAAATGCTAGTCATCATCAAAGACTCCTTGTTTAATGAAATTCAATGGATTCCATGTTCCGAGGCAGTATAGATGTGCTTGTTGCCATGAATATAGTTCCAGTTGTTTCTACACAACCTATTTTCAACGTCATTCAGTGTGAATAAGTAATTACAATAGAAATTGGAGCGTTGTTTGGCAGAAATGAAGAGAAGGTCTCATTAGTGAGTAATTCAATCGAAAATACTTGTAAGATATTCTAGTCATCATCAAAGACTCCTTGTTGAATGAAATTCAATGGATTCCATGTTCCAAGGGAGTATAGTTGTGCTTGTTGCCAAGAACATAGTTCAAGTTATTTGTACACAACATATTTTCAACATGTTTAAGTGTGAATGAGTAATTAGAATGGGAATTGGAGCCTTGTTAGGAAGAAATGAAGAGAAGGTCTTATTAGTCAGTAATTCAGCCAAATGTACTTGTAAGTAATGCTAGGCATCATCTAAGACTCCTTGTTTAATGAAATTTAATGTATTCCATGTTCCAAGGGGGGATAGATGTGCTTGTTGCCATGAATATAGTTCCAATTGTTTGTACACAACCTATTTGCAACATCATTAGGTGTGAATGAGTACTTAAAACAGAAATTGGAGCCTTCTTAGGAAGAAATGAAGAGAAGGTCTCATTAGTGAGTAATTCAGCCGAAAATACTTGTAAGATATGCTAGTCATCATCAACGACTCCTTGTTTAATAAAATTCACTGGATTTCTTGTTCCAAGGGAGTATAGTTGTGCCAGTTGTTTCTACATAACTTATTTTCAACATCATTCAGTGTGAAAGAGTAATTACAACAGAAATTGGAGTGTTGTTAGCCAAAAAGAACGAAAAGGTCTCATTAGTGAGAAATTCAGCCAAAAATACTTGTAAGAAATGCTAATCATCATCTAAGACCCGTGGTTTAATGAAATTCAATGTATTCCATATTCCAAGGGACTATAGATCTCCTTCTTGCCATGAATATAGTTCTGGTTGTTTCTACACAACTTATTTTGAACATCATTAAGTGTGAATGAGTAACTTTAAACAGAAATTGGAGGCTTGTTAGGAAGAAATGAAGAGAAGGTCCCATTAGTGGGTAATTCAGCCAACAATACTTGTAAGAAAAGCTAGGCATCATCAAAGACTCCTCGTTTAATGAAATTCAATGGATTCCATGTTCCAACGGAGTATAGATGCACTTGTTCGCATGAATATAGTTCCAGTTGTTTCTACACAACCTATTTTCAACATCATTATGTGTGAATGAGTAATTACAAAGACATTTGAGTGTTGTTAGCCAAAAATCAAGTGAGGGTCACATTAGTGAGTAATTCAGCGGAAAATACTTGTAAGAAATGCTAGTCATCATCAAAGACTCTTTGTTTAATGAAATTCAATGGATTCCATTTTCCGAGGTAGTATAGATGTACTTGTTGCCAAGAATATAGTTCCAGTTGTTTCTACACAACCTATTTTCAACGTCATTCAGTGTGAATAAGTAATTACAACAGAAATTGGAGCGTTGTTTGGCAGAAATGAAGAGAAGGTCTCATTAGTGAGTAATTCAGTCGAAAATAATTGTAAGATATTCTAGTCATCATCAAAGACTCCTTGTTGAATGAAATTCAATGGATTCCATGTTCCAAGGGAGTATAGTTGTGCTTGTTGCCAAGAACATAGTTCTAGTTGTTTGTACACAACATATTTTCAACATGTTTAAGTGTGAATGAGTAATTAGAACAGGAATTGGAGCCTTGTTAGGAAGAAATGAAGAGAAGGTCTCATTAGTGAGTAATTCGGCCAAATGTACTTGTAAGTAATGCTAGGCATCATCTAAGATTCCTTGTTTAATGAAATTCAATGTATTCCATGTTCCAAGGGGGGATAGATGTGGTTGTTGCCACGAATATAGTTCCATTTGTTTGTACACAACCTATTTGCAACATCATTAGGTGTGAATGAGTACTTAAAACAGAAATTGGAGCCTTCTCAGGATGAAATGAAGAGAAGGTCTCATTAGTGAGTAATTCAGCAGAAAATACTTGTAAGAAATGCTATTCATCATCAAAGACTCCTTGTTTAATGAAACACAATGGATTCCATGTTCCGAGGTAGTATAGATGTGCTTGTTGCCAGGAATATAGTTCCAGTTGTTTCTACACAACCTATTTTCAACGTCATTTAGTGTGAATAAGTAATTACAACAGAAATTGGAGCATTGTTAGGCAGAAATGAAGAGAAGGTCTCATTACTGAGTAATTCAGCTGAAAATACTTGTAAGAAATGCTAGTCATCATTAAAGATTCCTTGTTTAATAAAATTCAATATATTCCATTTTCCAAGGGAGTATAGATGTGCTTGTTGCCACAAATATATTTCCATTTCCTTGTACACAACTTATTTTCAACATCATTAAGTGTGAATAAGTAATTACAACAAAAGTTGGAGTGTTGTTAGCCAAAAAGAATGAGAAGGTCTCATTAGTGAGAAATTTAGCCGAAAATACTTGTAAGAAATGCTAATCATCATCTAAGACCCCTTGTTTAATGAAATTGAATGTCTTCCATATTCCAAGGGACTATAGATCTCCTTCTTGCCATGAATATAGTTCTGGTTGTTTCTACACAACTTATTTTGAACATCATTAAGTTTGAATGAGTAACTTTAAATAGAAATTGGAGACTTGTTAGGAAGAAATGAAGAGAAGGTCTCATTAGTGGGTAATTCAGCCATAAATACTTGTAAGAAAAGCTAGGCACCATCAAAGACTCCTCGTTTAATGAAATTCAATGGATTCCATGTTCCAACGGAGTATAGATGCATTTGTTGGAATGAATATAGTTCCAGTTGTTTCTACACAACCTATTTTCAACATCATTAAGTGTGAATGAGTAATTACAACAAAATTTTGAGTGTTGTTAGCCAAAAATCAACAGAGGGTCACATTAGTGAGTAATTCAGCGGAAAATACTTGTAAGAAATGTTAGTCATCATCAAAGACTCCTTGTTTAATGAAATTCAATGGATTCCATGTTCCAAGGTAGTATAGATGTACTTGTTGCCATGAATATAGTTCCAGTTGTTTCTACACAACCTATTTTCAACGTCATTCAGTGTGAATAAGTAATTACAACAGAAATTGGAGCATTGTTTGGTAGAAATGAAGAGAAGGTCTCATTAGTGAGTAATTCAGTCGAAAATACTTGTAAGATATTCTAGTCATCATCAAAGACTCCTTGCTGAATGAAATTCAATGGATTCCATGTTCCAAGGGAGTATAATTGTGCTTGTTGCCAAGAACATAGTTCCAGTTATTTGTACACAACATATTCTCAACATGTTTAAGTGTGAATGAGTAATTAGAACAGGAATTGGACCCTTGTTAGGAAGAAATGAAGAGAAGGTATCATTAGTGAGTAATTCCACCAAATGTACTTGTAAGTAATGCTAGGCATCATCTAGGACTCCTTGTTTAATGAAATTCAATGTATTCCATGTTCCAAGGGGGGATAGATGTGGTTGTTGCCACGAATATAGTTCCATTTGTTTGTACACAACCTATTTGCAACATCATTAGGTGTGAATGAGTACTTGAAACAGAAATTGGAGCCTTCTCAGGAAGAAATGAAGAGAAGGTCTCATTAGTGAGTAATTCAGCCAAAAATACATGTAAGAAATGCTAGGCATCATCAAAGGCTCCTTGTTTAACGAAATTCAATGGATTCCACGTTCCAACGGAGCATAGATGTGCTTGTTGCCATGAATATAGTTCTAGTTGTTTCTACACAACCTATTTTCAACATCATGAAGTGTGAATGAGGAATTACAATAGAAATTGGAGTGTTGTTAGCCAAAAATAATGAGAATGTCTTAGTAGTGAGTAATTCCGCCGGAAATACTTGTAAGAAATGCTAATCATCACCAAAGACTCCTTGTTTAATGAAATTCAATGGATTCCGTGTTCCAAGGGAGTATAGATGTGCTTCTTGTCTTGAATATAGTTCCAGTTGTTTCTACACAACCTATTTTCAACATCATTATATGTGAATGAATAATTACAACAGAAATTGGAGTGTTATTAGCCAAAAGAAAAGAGAAGCTCTCAGTAGTGAGTAATTCTGCCAGAAATACTTGTAAGAAATGCTAGTCATCATCATAGACTCCTTGTTTAATGAAATTCAATGGATTCGATGTTCCAAGGGAGTATGGATGTGCTTCTTGCCATGAATATAGGTCCAGTGGTTGCTACACAATCTATTTTCAACATCATTAAGTGTGATAGAGTAATTACAACAGAAATTGGAGTGTTGTCAGTCAAAAATAAAGAGAATGTCTCAATAGTGAGTAATTCCGCCGGAAATACTTGTAAGAAATGCTTGTCATCATCAAAGACTCCTTGTTTAATGAAATTCAATAGCTTCCATGTTCCAAGGGAGTATTTATGTGCTTCTTGCCATGAATATAGGTCCAGTGGTTGCTACACAACCTCTTTTCAACATCATTAAGTGTGAATGAGTAATTACAACGGAAATTGGTGTGTTGTTAGTCAAAAATAAAGAGAAGGTCTCATTCGTGAGTAATTCAGCCGAAAATACATGTAAGAAATGGTAGTCATCATCAAAGACTCATTGTTTAATAAAATTCAATGGATTCCATGTTCCAAGGGAGTATAGTTGTGCTTGTTGCCATGAATATGGTTCCAAGTGTTTCTACACAACCTATTTTCAACATAATTAAATGTGAATGAGTAATGAAAACAGAAATTGGAGCCTTGTTAGGAAGAAATGAAGAGAAGGTCTCATTACTGAGTTATCCAACCAGAAATACTTGTATGAAATGTTAGTCATAATCAAAGACTCCTGGTTTAATAAAATTCAACGTATTCCATTTTCCAAGGGAGTATAGATGTGCTTGTTGCCCTGAATATATTTCCAGTTGTTTCTGCACAACCTATTTTCAACATCATTAAGTGTGAATGAGGAATTACAATAGAAATTGGAGTGTTGTCAGCCAAAAATAAAGAGAAGGTCTCATTAGTGAGTAATTCAGCCAGAAATACTTCAAAGAAATGCTAGTCATCATCAACAACTTCTTGTTTAAAGCAATTGAATGGTTTCCATGTTCCAAGGGATAAATGTGCTTGTTGCGATGAATATAGTTCCAATTGTATCTACACAATCTATTGTCAAAGTCATTAAGTGTGAATGAGTAATTACAATAGAAATTGGAGTGTTGTTAGCCAAAAATAAAGAGGAGGTCTCATTAGTGAGTAATTCAGCGAAAATACTTGTAAGAAATGCTAGATATCATCAAAGACTCCTTACTTAATGAAATTCAATGGTTTCCATGTTCCAAGGGAGTATAGATGTGCTTGTTGCGATGAATATAGTTCTAGTTGTTACTACACAACCTATTTTCAACGTCATTAAGTATGAATGAGTAATTACAACAAAAAATGAAGTGTTGTTAGCCAAAAAGAAAGAGAAGGTCTTAGTAGGGAGTATTTTTGCTGGAAATACTTGTAAGAATTGCTAGACATCATCAAAGACTCCTTGTTTAATGAAATTCAATGGATTCTATGTTGTTAGAGGGTATAGATGTGCTTGTTGCCATGAATATAGTTCCAGTTGTTTCTACACAACCTATTTTCAACATCATTAAGTGTGAATGAGGAATTACAATAGAAATTGGAGTGTTGTTAGCCAAAAATAAACAGCGGGTCTCATTAGAATGTAATTCAGCCGAAAATAATTGTAAAAAATGCTAGTCATCATCAAAGACTCATTGTTTAATGAAATGCAATGGATTCTATGTTCCAAGGGAGTATAGATGTGCCTATTGCAATGAATATAGTTCCAGTTGTTTCTACACAACCTATTTTCCGCATCATTTAGTGTGAATGAGTAATTACAACAAAAATTGGAGTGTTCTTAGGCAAAAATGAAGAGAAGGTCTCATTAGTGAGTTATTCAGCCAAAAATACTTGTAAGAAATGCTAGTCATCATCAAAGACTCATTGTTTAATGAAATTCAATGGATTCTATGTTCCAAGGGAGTATAGATGTGTTTATTGCGATGAATATAGTTCCAATTGTTTCTACACAACCTATTTTCCACATCATTTAGTGTGAATGAGTAATTACAACAAAAATTGGAGTGTTTTTAGGCAAAAATGAAGAGAAGGACTCATTAGTGAGTTATTCAGCCAAAAATACTTGTAAGAAATACTAGTCATCATCAATGACTACTTGTTTAATGAAATTCAATGTATTCCATATTCCAAGGGAGTATAGATGTGCTTCTTGCCATGAATATAGTTCCTGTTGTTTGTACACAACCAATTTTTAACATCATTAAGTGTTAATGAGTAATTAAAACGAAAATTGGAGCCTTCTTAGGAATAAATGAAGAGACGATCTCATTAGTGAGTAATTCAGCGGAAAAAACTTGTAAGAAATTCTAGTCATCATTAAGGACTCCTCGTTTAATGAAATTCAATGGATTCCATGTTCCAAGGGAGAGTAGATGTGCTTGTTGCCATGAATATAGTTCCAGTTATTTCTACACCACGTATTTTCAACATCATTCAGTCTGAATGAATAATTACAACAGAAATTGAAGCCTTCTTAGGAAGAAATGAAGAGAAGGTCTCATTAGTGAGAAATTCAGCCAAAAATACTTATAAGAAATGCATGTCATCATTAAAATCTTCTTGTTTAATGAAATTCAATGGATTGCTTGTTCCAAGGGAGTATAGATGTGCTTGTTGCCATGAATTTACTTCCACTTGTTTGTACACAACCTATTTTCTACATGGTTATGTGTGAATGAGTTATTGCAATAGAAATTGCAGTGTTGTTAGCCAAAAATAAAGAGAAGGTATCATTGGTGAGTAATTCAGCTGAAAATACTTGTAAGAAATGCTAGTCATCATCAAAGACTCCTTGTTTAATGAAATTCAATGGATTCCATGTTCCAAGGGAGTATAGTTGTGCTTGTTGCCATGAATATAGTTCCAATTGTTTCTACACAACCTATTTTCAACATAATTAAGTGTGAATGAGTAATGAAAACAGAAATTGGAGCGTTGTTAGGCAGAAATGAAAAGCAGGTCTCATTATGCTGTAATTAAGCTGAAAATACTTGTAAGAAATGCTAGCCATCATTAAGGACTCCTTGTTTAATGAAATTCAATGGATTCCATGTTCGAAGGGAGTATAGATGTGCTTATTGCCATGAATATAGTTTCAGTTGTTTCCACACACCCTATTTTCAACATCATTCAGTGTGAATGAGTAATTACAACAGAAATTGGAGTGTTGTTAGGCAGAAATGAAGAGAAGGTCTCATTAGGCTGTAATTAAGCTGAAAATTGTTGTAAGAAATGCTAGTCATCATCAAAGACTCCTTGTTTAATGAAATTCAATGGATTCCAAGTTCCAACAAAATAAAGATGTGCTTGTTGCCAGGAATATAGTTCCAGTTGTTTCTACACAACCTATTTTCAACGTCATTCAGTGTGAATAAGTAATTACAACAGAAATTGGAGCATTGTTAGGCAGAAATGAAGAGAAGGTCTCATTAGTGAGTAATTCAGCTGAAAATACAAGTAAGAAATGCTAGTCATCATTAAAGATTTCTTGTTTAATGAAATTCAATAGATTCCATTTTCTAAAGGAGTATAGATGTGCTTGTTGCCACGAATATATTTCCATTTCTTTGTACACAACCTATTTTCAACATCATTAAGTGTGAATGAGTAATTACAACAAAATTGGAGTGTTGTTAGCCAAAAAGAATGAAAAGGTCTCATTAGTGAGAAATTCAGCCGAAAATACTTGTAAGAAATGTTAATCATCATCTAAGACCCCTTATTTAATGAAATTCAATGTATTCCATATTCCAAGGGACTATAGATCTCCTTCTTGCCATGAATATAGTTCTGGTTGTTTCTACACAACTTATTTTGAACATCATTAAGTTTGAATGAGTAACTTTAAACAGAAATTGGAGGCTTGTTAGGAATAAATGAAGAGAAGGTCTCATTAGTGGGTAATTCAGCCAAAAATACTTGTAAGAAAAGCTAGGCATCATCAAAGACTCCTCGTTTAATGAAATTCAAGGGATTCCATGTTCCAACGGAGTATAGATGCACTTGTTGGCATGAATATAGTTCCAGTTGTTTCTACACAACCTATTCTTAACATCATTAAGTGTGAATGAGTAATTACAACAAAAATTTGAGTGTTGTTACCCAAAAATCAAGAGAGGGTCACATTAGTGAGTAATTCAGCAGAAAATACTTGTAAGAAATGCTAGTCATCATCAAAGACTCCTTGTTTAATGAAATGCAATGGATTCCAAGTTCCAACAGAGTATAGATGTGCTTGTTGCCATGAATAATGTTGCATTTGTTTATGCACAACCTATTTTCAACATCATTAAAAGTGAATGAATAATTACAACAGAAATTGGAGTGTTGTTAGCAAAAAATAAAGAGTCTCAATAGGGAGTAATTCAGCCAGAAATACTTGTAAGAAATGCTAGTCGTCAACAAAGACTCCTTGTTTAATGAAATTCAATGGATTCCATGTTCCCAGGCAGTATAGATGTGCTTGTTGGCATGAATGTTGTTCCATTTGTTTGTACACAACCTATTTTGAACATCATTAAGTGTGAATGAGCAATTACAACAGAAATTGGAGTGTTGTTAGCTAAAAATAAACAGAAGGTCTCATTAGTGTGTAATCCAGCCGAAAATACTTGTAAGAAATGCTAGTCATCATCAAAGACTCCATGTTTAATGAAATTCCACGGATTCCTTGTTCCAAGGGAGTATAGATGTGCTTGTTGTCGTGAATATAGTACCAGTTGTTTGTACATAACCTATTTTCAATATTATTAAGTGTGAATGAGTAATTGCAACAAAACTTAGAGCGTTGTTAGGCAGAAATGAAGAGAAGGTCTCATTAGTGAATAATTCAGCCAAAAATACTTGTAATAAATGCTAGTAATCATCAAAGACTCCTTGTTTAATGAAATTCAACAAATTCCATGTTCCAAGGGAGTATAAATGTGCTCATTGTCATGAATATAGTTCCATTTGTTTGTACACAACCTATTTTCAACATCATTAAGTATGAATGAGTAATTACAACAGAAATTGGAGCATTGTTATGCAGAAATGAAGAGAAGGTCTCATTATGCTAGAATTAAGCTGAAAATACTTGTAGGAAATGCTAGCCATCATCAAGGACTCTTTGTTTAACAAAATTCAATGGATTCCCTGTTCCAAGGGAGTATAGATGTGCTTATTGCCAAGAATATAGTTCCAGTTGTTTCCACACAACCTATTTTCAACATCATTTAGAGTGAATGAGTAATTACAAGAGAAATTGGAGCATTGTTAGGAAGGAAGGAAGAGAAGGTCTCATTAGGCTGTAATTAAGTTGAAAAAACTTGTAAGGAATGCTAGTCATCATCGAAGACTCCTTGCTTAATGAAATTGAATGGATTCCATGTTCCATGGGAGTATAGATGTGCTTCTTGCCAAGAATATAGTTCCAGTTTTTTTAACACAAGTTACTTTCAACGTCATTGAGTGTGGATGAGTAATTACAAAAGAAACTAGAGCCTTGTTAGGAAGAAATGAAGAGAAGGTCTCATTAGTGAGTACTTCAGCCAAAAATACTCTTAAGAAGTGCTAGTCAACATGAACAACTCCTTGTTTAATGAAATTCAATGGATTCCATGTTCCAAAGGAGTGTAGACGTGCTTGTTGCAATGAATATAGTTCCAGTTGTTTGTACAGAAGCTATTTTCAACATCATCAAGTGTGAATGAGTAATTACAACAGAAATTGGAGCCTTGTTAGGAAGAAATCAAGAGAAGGTCTCACTAGTGAGTAATTCAGCCGAAAATGCTCTTAAGAAATGGTAGTCATCATCACAGACTCCTTGTTTAATGAAATTTAATGGATTCCACATTCCAAGGGAGTAAAGATGTGCTTGTTGTCGTGAATATAGTACCAGTTATTTGTACACAACCTCTTTTCAATATTATTAAGTGTGAATGAGTAATTGCAACAAAACGTAGAGCGTTGTTAGGCAGAAATGAAGAGAAGGTCTCGTTAGTGAATAATTCAGCCAAAAATACTTGTAAGAAATGCTAGTAATCATCAAAGACTTCTTATTTAATGAAATTCAACGGATTCCATGTTCCAAAGGAGTATAAATGTGCTCATTGCCATGAATATAGTTCCATTTGTTTGTACACAACCTATTTTCAACATCATTAAGTATGAATGAGTAATTACAACAGAAATTGGAGCATTGTTATGCAGAAATGAAGAGAAGGTCTCATTATGCTACAATTAAACTGAAAATACTTGTAGGAAATGCTAGCCATCATCAAGGACTCCTTGTTTAACGAAATTCAATGGATTCCATGTTCCAAGGGAGTATAGATGTGCTTATTGCCAAGAATATAGTTCCAATTATTTCCACACAACCTATTTTCAACATCATTCAGAGTGAATGAGTAATTACAACAGAAATTGGAGAATTGTTAGGAAGGAAGGAAGAGAAGGTCTCATTAGGCCGTAATTAAGTTGAAAAAACTTGTAAGGAATGCTAGTCATCATCGAAGACTCCTTGCTTAATGAAATTGAATGGATTCCATGTTCCATGGGAGTATAGATGTGCTTCTTGCCAAGAATATGGTTCCAGTTTTTATACATAAGTTATTTTCAACGTCATTGAGTGTGGATGAGTAATTACAAAAGAAACTGGAGCCTTGTTAGGAAGAAATGAAGAGAAGGTGTCATTAGTGAGTACTTCAGCCAAAAGTACTCTTAAGAAATGCTAGTCAACATGAACGACTCCTTGTTTAATGAAATTCAATGGATTGCATGTTCCAAAGGAGTGTAGATGTGCTTGTTGCAATGAATATAGTTCCAGTTGTTTGTACAGAAGCTATTTTCAACATCATCAAGTGTGAATGAGTAATTACAACAGAAATTGGAGCCTTGTTAGGAAGAAATCAAGAGAAGGTCTCACTAGTGAGTAATTCAGCCGAAAATGCTCTTAAGAAATGGTAGTCATCATCACAGACTCCTTGTTTAATGAAATTTAATGGATTCCACGTTCCAAGCGAGTATAAATGTACTTGTTGTCATGAATATAGTTCCGGTTGTTTGTGCACAACCTACTTTCAACATCATTGAGTGTGAATGAGTAATTGCAACAAAACTTGGAGTGTTGTTAGGCAGAAATGAAGGGAAGGTCTCATTAGTGACTAATTCAGCCAAAAATACTTGCAAGGAATGTTACTCATCATCAAAGACTCCTTGTTTAATGAAATTCAATGGATTCCATGTTCCAAGGGAGTATAAATGTGCTTGTTGCCATGAATATAGTTCCAGTTGTTTGTACACAAGTTATTTTCAGTAGAAATTGGAGCCTTGTTAGGAATAAATGAAGAGATGGTCTCATTAGTGATTAATTCAGCCGAAAATACTCTTAAGAAATGCTAGTCATCATCAAGGACACCTTGCTTAGTGAATATACTCCTCTTAAGGAGTATAGATGTACTTGTTGCCAAGAATATAGTTCTAGTTTTTTATACACAAGTTATTTTCAACGTCATTAAGTGTGGATGAGTAATTACAAAAAAAATTGGAGCCTTGTTAGGAAGAAATGAAGAGAAGGTCTCATTAGTGAGTACTTCAGCCAAAAATACTCTTAAGAAATGCTAGTCAACATGAACGACTCCTTGTTTAATGAAATTCAATGGATTCCACATTCCAAGGGAGTGTAGATGTGCTTGTTGCGATGAATATATCTCCAGTTGCTTCTACACAACCTATTTTCAACATCATTCAGTGAGAAAGAGTAATTACAACAGAAATTGGAGTGTTGTTAGGCAGAAATGAAGAGAAGGACTCATTAGGCTGTAATTAAGCTGAAAAACTTGTAAGAAATGCTAGTCATCATCAATGACTCCTTGTTTAATGAAATTCAATGGATTGCATGTTCCAAGGGAGTGTAGATGTGCTTGTTTCCATCCATATAGTTCCAGTTGTTTCTACGCAACCTGTTTTCACCATCATTCAGTGTGAATGAGTAATTACAACAGAAATTAGAGCGTTGATAGGCAGGAATGAACAGATGGTCTCATTAGGCCATAATTAAGCTGAAAATACTTGTAAGAAATGCTATTTATCATCGAAGACTTCTTGTTTAATGAAATTCAATGGATTCGATGTTCCAAGGGAGTATAGATGTGCTTGTTTCCATCCCTATAGTTCCAGTTGTTTCTACGCAACCTGTTTTCACCATCATTCAGTGTGAATGAGTAATTACAACAGAAATTAGAGTGTTGATAGGCAGGATATGAACAGATGGTCTCATTAGGCCATAATTAAGCTGAAAATACTTGTAAGAAATGCTATTCATCATCGAAGACTTCTTGTTAATGAAATTCAATGGATTCGATGTTCCAAGGGAGTATAGATGTGCTTGTTGCATGAATATAGTTCCATTTGTTTGTACCCAACCTATTTTCAACATCATTAAGTGCGAATGAGTAATTACAACAGAAATTGGAGTGTTGTTAGCCAAAATAAAGAAGGGCTCATTTGTCCAGTAATTCAACCAGAAAAAAGAAATGCTAGTCATCATTAAGGACTCATTCTTTAATGAAATTCAATGGATTCCATGTTCCAAGGGAGTATATATGTGCTTGTTGCCATGAATATAACTCCAGTTTTTTGTACACAAGTTATTTTCAACATAATTATGAGTGAATGAGTAATTATAAGAAATGCTAGTCATCATCAAGGACACCTCATTTAATGAAATTCAATGGATTCCATGTTCCAAAGGAGTATAGATGTGCTTATTGCCATGAATATAGTTCCAGTTATTTCTACACAACCTATTTTCAATATTATTCAATGAGAATGTGTAATTACAATAAAAATTGGAGCTTTGTTAAGAGGAAATGAAGAGAAGGTCTCATTAGTGAGTAACTCAGCGAAAATACTTGTACGAGATTGCTAGTCATCATCAAAAACTCCTTGTTTAATGAAATTCAATGGATTCCATGTTCCAAGGGTGTATAGATGTGCTGTTGCCATGAATATAGTTCCATTTGTTTGTACACAACCTATTTTTCATATCATTAAGTGTGAATGAGTAATTACAACAGAATTGGAGTGTTGTTGGCCAAAAATAAGGAGGTCTCATTAGTGAGTAATTCAGCCGAAAGTACTTGTAAGAAATGCTAGTCATCATCACGATTGCTTGTTTAATGAAATTCAATGGATTCCATGTTCCAAGGGAGTATAGATGTGCTTGTTGCCATGAATATAGTTCCAATTGTTTGTACAAAAGTTATTTTCAACATTTTAAGTGTGAATGAGAATTACAACAGAATTGGAGCCTTGTTATGAAGAAATGAAAGAGATGGTCTCATTAGTGTGTAATTCAGCCGAAAATACTTGTAAAGAAATGCTAGTTCATCATCAAGACTCCTTGCTTAATGGAATTCAATGGATTCCATTTCTAAGGGAGTGTAGATGTGCTTGTTGCCATGACTATAGTCCAGTTCCTTGTACAGAAGCTATTTTCACATCTTTAAGTTGTGAATGATAATTAAACAAATTGGAGTTTGTCAAGAAGAAATGAAGAGATGGTCTCATTAGTGGTAATTCAGCCGAAACACTTGTAAGAAATGCTAGTCATCATCAAAGACTCTTGTTAGTGAAATTCATAGATTCATGTTCTAAGGGAGTGTAGATGTGCTTGTGCCCATGAATATAGTTCCAATTGTTTCAACACAACATTTTTCAACATCATTCAGCGTGAATGAGTAATTACAATAGAAATTGGGAATATTGTTGTGCAGAAATGGAGAGAAGGTCTCATTAGTGAGTAATTCAGCCCAAAAACTTGTAAAAAATGCTACTCATCATTAAAGCACTTCTTTAATGAATTCCAATGGATTCCATGTTCCAAGGGAGTGTAGATGTCCTTGTTGCCTTGAATATAGTTCCAGTCATTTGTGCTGAAGCTATTTCAACATCATTATCTGCGAATGAGTAATTACTATAGAAATTGGAGCCTTCTTGGCGAAGAAATGGAAAAGGATTCGGTCTTCACCACGAGGAGTAATCAGGTCGAAATAACTCGTAAGAAATGCAAAGTCATTCACTAAGGAAAGTCCTTGTTTAAGAAATTCAATGATTCCGTGTTCCAGTGAGTCATCATCAAGGACTGCTTGTTTAATGAAATTCATTGGATTCCATGTTCCAAAGGAGTGTAGATGTCCTTGTTGCCATGATATAGTTCCAGTTGTTTCTACACAACATATTTTCAACATCATTCAGTGTGAATGAGTAATTACAACAAAAATTAGAACATTGTTAGGTAGAAATGAAGAGAAGGTCTCATTAGTGAATAATTCTGCCGAAAAAACTGTAAGAAATTCTAGTCATCATCAAACATTCCTTATTTAATGAAATTCAATGGATTCCGCGTTCCAACGGTAGTATAGATGTGCTTGTTGTCATGTATATAGTCCATTTTGTTTGTACGCAACCTATTTTCAAGATCATTAAGTGTGAATGAGTAATTAGAACAGAAATTGGAGTGTTGTTAGGCAAAATAAAGAGAAGGTCTCATTAGTGAAGTAATTCAGCTGAAAATACTTGTAAGAAATACTTAGTCATCATCAAAGACTCCTTGTTTAATGAATTCAATGCATTTCATGTTCCAAGGGAGTATAGATGTGCTTGTTGCCATGAATACAGTTCCATTTGTTTGTACACAAGCTATTTTCAACATCATTAAGTGCGAATGAGTAATTACCAACAGAAATTGGGAGTGTTGTTGGCCAAAAATAAAGAGAAGGTCTCATTAGTGAGTAATTCAGCCAAACATACTTCTAAGAAATGCTAGTCATCATCAAAGACTCGTTCTTAATGAAATTCAATAGATTGCTTGTTCCAAGGGAGTATAGATGTGCTTGTTACCATGAATATAGTTCCATTTGTTTGTACACAACCTATTTCAACATCATTAGTGTGAATGAGAGATTACAACAGAAATTGGAGTGTTGTTAGCCAAAAATAAGGAGAAGGTCTCATTAGTGAATTAATTCTGGCCGAAAATACTTGTAAGAAATGCTAGTCATCATTACACACTCCTTATTTAATGAAATTCAATGGATTCCATGTTCCAAGGGAGTATATATGTGCTTGTTGCCATGAATATAATTCCAGTTTTTTGTACACAAGTTATTTCAACATAACTATGAGTGAATGACTAATTACAACAGAAATTGGAGCCTTGTTAGGAAGAGATGAAGATTTGGTCTCATTAGTGAGTAATTCAGCTGAATATACTTGTAAGAAATGCTAGTCATCATCAAGGACTGCTTGTTTAATGAAATTCACTGGATTCCATGTTCCAAGGGAGTGTTGATGTGCTTGTTGCAATGAATATAGTTTCAGTTGTTTCTACACACCTTATTTTCAACATCATTCAATGTGAATGAGTAATTACAACAAAAGTTAGGGCATTATTAGGCAAAAATGAAGAGAAGGTCTCATTAGTGAATAATTCAGCCGAAAATACTTGTAAGAAATGCTTGTCACCATCAAACACTCCTTATTTAATGAAATTCAATGGATTTTGTGTTGCAAGGGAGTATAGACTTGCTTGTTGCCATGTATATAGTTCCATTTGTTTGTACACAACCTATTTTCAACATCATTAAGCGTGAATGAGTAATTACAATAGAAATTGGAGTGTTGTTAGCCAAACATATAGAGAAGGTCTCATTAGTGAGTAATTCAGCCAAAAATACTTGTAACAAATGCTAGTCATCATCAAAGACCCCTTGTTTAATGCAATTCAATGGATTCCATGTTCCAAGGGAGTATAGATGTGCATGTTGCCATGAATATAGTTCCAGTTATTTCTACACAACCTATTTTCATTATCATTCAGTGAGAATGTGTAATTACAACAAAAATTAGAGCCTTCTTAGGAGGAAATGAAGAGAAGGTCTCATTAGTGAGTAATTCAGCCGAAAATACTTGTGAGAAATGCTAGTCATGATCAAAGACTCCTTGTTTAATGAAATTCAATAGATGCCATGTTCGAAGGGAGTATAGATGTGCTTGTTGCCATGAATATATCTCTAGTTGCTTCTACACAGTCTATTTTGAACATCATTCAGTGTGAATTACAACAAAAATTGGAGTGTTGTTAGGCAGAAATGAAGAGAAGGTCTCATTAGGCTGTAATTAAGCCAAAAATAAAAAGAAGGTCTCATTAGTCAATAATTCAGCCAAAAATACTTGTAAGAAATGCTAGTCATCATTAAAGACTCCTTTTTTAATGAAATTCAATGGATTCCATGTTCCCACATGATGGAAGTCATATTGTACCAGCTCAAATCAACAAGGGAGTTGATACTTTGCAAAACCTTGGAGGACCAATGACAATGGGAAGGTCAAAGAAAATAAAGAAAGCTCTCAACAACTTGTTGTGCGACATTTACTATCAGGAAGTTGTTAGGTATGAGTTAAGGATGATGGAGGCTTCGCCAAGGCTAACAAATGTGTCATCTGTGGAGGAATTCAAGAACCATGACCTTGGGAAGAAAGTTGGATTTGGGAGCCCATGTTTGGGCATTTAAAGGGGTTATTTTCATGGGTTATTATTATTATTTAGTGGGTTGGACCAATTTCCTTAATAAGCTCATCTTATTAGCATATAAAAAGAGGTGGCTGGCAGATTAGACGAATTTCCTTAATAAGTCCATCTTATTAGCATATAAAGAGGGTGGCTGGCAGATTGGACGAATTTCCTTAATAAGCACATCTTATTAGCTAGGGTTTAGGGGGATTAGCATATAAAAGGGGTGGCTAGAGGGGAGGACGGCATATATGATGAATGTATGAGCTATTTTCTCTGGTTTTTTGAGAACTAATTCTGAACTTTCATACTTGAGTGTGTTGGTTCAATAGACTTATCTTCTTCAACGTTTTGTTGTTAGGAGTGGCGTCTGAATCTTATAGTTCTGGTTCATGGTTGTTTATAATCATTGAGTCAGAACTCCAAAATCCCTTAACCTTTGTTAGAACGATCATATACCAACATTGGTGTTGGGTTCCGTTTACAAATAATCGGAGTTCATATCACCACAGTGTATAGATGTGCTTGTTGCCAGGAATATAGGTCCAATTGTTTCTGCCCAACCTATTTTTAACATCATTAAGTGTGAATGAGTAATTACAACAGAAATTGGAGTGTTGTTAGCTAAAAATAAAGAGAAGGTCTCATTATTGAGTAATTCAGACGAAAATACTTGTAAGAAATTCTCGTCATCAAAGACACCTTCTTTAATGAAATTCAATGGATTCCATGTGCCAAGGGATTATAGATGTGCTTGTTGCCATGAATATAATTCCAGTTTTTTGTACACAAGTTATTTTCAACATCATCATCAATGAATGAGTAATTACAACAGAAATTGGAGCCTTGTTAGGAGGAAATGAAGAGGTAGTCTCATTAGAGAGTAATTCAGTTGAAAATACTTCTATGAAATGCAAGTCTTCATCAAGGACTCCTTGTTTAATGGAATTCAATGGATTCCATGTTCCAAGGGAGTGTAGATGTACTTGTTGACATGAATATCATTCCAGTAGTTTGTACAGAAGTTGTTTTCAACATCTTTAAGTGTAAATGAGTAATTACAACAGAAATTGGAGCCTTGATAGGAAGAAATCAAGAGAAGGTCTCATTAGTGAGTAATTCAGCTCAAAATACTTGTAAAAAATGCTACTCTTCATTAAGGACACCTTCTTTAATGAAATTCAATGGATTCCATGTTCCAAGGGAGTGTAGATGTGCTTGTTGCCTTGAATATAGTTCCAGTCATTTGTACAGAAGCTATTTTCAACATCTTTATGTGCGAATGAGTAATTACTACGGAAATTGGATCCTTTTTAGGAAGAAATGAAGAGATGGTCTCATTAGAGAGTAATTCAGTCGAAAATACTTGTAAGAAATGCAAGTCATCATCAAGGAATCCTTATTTAATGAAATTCAATGGATTTCGTGTTCCAAGCAAGTGTAGATGTGCTTGTTGCATTGAATATAGTTCCATTTGTTTGTACATGAGCTATTCTGAACATCATTAAGTGCGAATGAGTAATTACAATAGAAATTGGAGTGTTGTTGGCCAAAAATAAAGAGAAGGTCTCATTAGTGAGTAATTCAGCCAAAAATACTTCTAAGAAATGCTAGTCATCATCAAAGAATCCTTGTTGAATGAAATTCAATAGATTGCTTGTTCCAAGGGAGTATAGATGTGCTTGTTGCCATGAATATAGTTCCAGTTGTTTCTACACAAGCTATTTTCAAAATCATTAAGTGTGAATGAGTAATTACAACAAAAATTGCAGCCTTGTAAGGAAGAAATGAATAGATGGTCTCATTAGTGAGTAATTCAGCTGAAAATACTTGTAAGAAATGCTAGTCATCATCAAGGACACCTTGTTTAATGAAATTCAATGGATTCCATGTTCCAAATGAGTGTAGATGTGCTTGTTGCCTCAAATATAGTTTTAGTCGTTTGTACTGAAGCTATTTTCAACATCTTTATGTCTGAATGAGTAAGTACAACAGAAATTGGAGCCTTCTTTGGAAAAAATGAAGAGATGGTCTCATTAGAGAGTAATTCAGTTGAAAATACTTATAAGAAATGCAAGTCATCATCGAGGACTCCTTATTTAATGAAATTCAATGGATTCCATGTTCCAAGGGAGTGTAGATGTTCTTGTTGCCATTAATATCATTGCAGTTGTTTGTATAGAAGCTATTTTCAACATCTTTAAGTGTGAATGGGTAATTACAATAGAAATTAGAGCCTAGTTAGGAAGAAATGAAGAGATGGTCTCATTAGTGAGTAATTCAGCTGAAAATACTTATAAGAAATGCTAGTCATCATCATGGACTCCTTGTTTAATTAAATTCAATGGATTCCATGTTCCCATGGAGTGTAGATGTGCTCATTGCCATGAATATAGTTCCAGTTGTTTGTACTTAAGCTATTGTCAACATCTTTAAGTGTGAATGAGTAACTACAATAGAAGTTGGTGTCTTGTCCGGAAGAAATGAAGAGATGGTCTCATTAGTGAGTAATTCAGCCGAAAATACTTGTAAGAATTACTAGTCATCATCAAGGACTGCCTATTTAATGAAATTCACTGGATTCCATTTTCCAAGGGAGTGTAGATGTGCTTGTTGCCATGACAATAATTCCAGTTCCTTGTACAGAAGCTATTTTCAACATCTTGAAGTGTGTATGAGTAATTACAACAGAAATTGGAGTATTGTCAGGAAGAAATGAAGAGATGGTCTCATTAGTGAGAAATTCAGCCGAAAATACTTGTAAGAGATGCTAGTCATCATCAACAACTCCTTGTTTAATGGATTTCAATGGATTCCATGTTCTAAGGAAGTGTAGATGTGCTTGTTGCCATGACTATTGTGCTAGTTCCTTATACAGAAGCTATTTTCAACATCTTATTTTCAACATCTTAAAGTGTGAATGAGTAATTAAACAAAAATTGGAGTTGTGTCAGGAAGAAATGAGGAGATGGTCTTATTAGTGAGTAATTCAGCCGAAAATACTTGTAAGAAATGCTAGTCAACATCAAGGACTGCTTGTTTAATTAAATTCACTAGATTCCATGTTCCAAGGGAGTGTAGATGTACTTGTTGCCATGAATATAGTTGCAGTTGTTTCTACACAACATATTTTCAACATCATTCAGTGTGAATGAGTAATTATAATAGAAATTGAAACATTGTTAGGCAGAAATGAAGAGAAGGTCTCATTAGTGAATAATTCTACCGAAAATACTTGTAAGAAATTCTAGTCATCATCAAACACTCGTTGTTCAACAAAATCCAATGGATTCCATGTTCCAAGGGAGTATAGATGTGCTTGTTGCCATGTATATAGATCCATTTGTTTGTACGCAACCTATTTTCAAGATCATTAAGTGTGAATGATTAATTAGAACAGAAATTGGATTGTTGCTAGGCAAAAATAAAGAGAAGGTCCCATTATTGAGTAATTCAGCTGAAAATACTTGTAAGAAATGCTAGTCATCATCAACTACTCCTTGTGTAATGAAATTCAATGGATTCCATGTTCCAAGGGAGTCTAGATGTACTTATTGCCATGAATTTAGTTCCAGTTTTTTTGTACACTAGTTATTTTCAATATCATTAAGTGTGAATGAGTAATGACAGCCGAAATTGGAGCCTTGTTTGGGACAAATGAAGACAAGGTCTCACTAGTGAGTAGTTCAGCCGAAAATACTTGTAAGAAATTCTAGTCGTCATCAAGGACTCCTTGTTTAATGAAATTCAATGGATTCCATGTTCCAGGGGAGTGTAGATGTCCTTCTTGCCATGAATATAGTTCTAGTTGTTTGTACATAAGCTATTTTTGACATCTTTTTATGTGAATGAGTAATTACAATAGGAATTTATGCCTTGTTAGGGAGAAAAGAAGAGAAGGTCTCATTAGTCAGTAATTAAGCCGAAAATACTTGTAAGAAATGCTAGTCATTATCAAGAACACCTTGTTTAATGAAATTCAATAGATTCCATATTCGAAGGGAGTATAGAGATGTTTGTTGCCTTGAATATAGCTCTAGTTTTTTGTACACAAGTTATTTTCAAAATCATTAAGTGTGAATGAGTAATTACAATTGAAATTGGAGTGTTGTTTGGCAGAAATGAAGAGAAGGTCTCATTAGTGAATAATTCAGCCGGAAAAACTTGGAAGAAATGCTAGTCATCATCAAAGACTCCTTGTTTAATGGAATTCAATGGATTCCATGTTCCAAGGGAATATAGATGTGCTTGTTGCCATGAATATAGTTCCTTTTGTTTGTACACAACCTATTTTCAGCATCATTAAGTGTGAATGAGTAATTACAATAGAAATTGGACTGTTGTTAGCCAAAAATAAAGAGAAGTTCTCATTAATGAGTAATTCAGCGGGAAATACTTGCAAGAAATGCTAGTCATCATCTAGGACACCTTTTTAAACGAAATTCAATGGATTCCATGTTCCAAGGGGGTATACATGTGCTTGTTGCCATGAATATGGTTCCAGTTGCTTCTACACAACCAATTTTCAACATCACTCAGTGTGAATGAGTAGTTACAACTGAAATTGGAGCGTTGTTAGGCAAAAATGAAGAGAAGGTCTCATTAGTGAATAATTCAGCCAAAAATACTTGTATGAAATGGTGGTCATTCTCAAAGATTCTTTGTTTAATGAAATTCAATGGATTCCATGTTCCAAAGGAGTATAGATGTGCTTATTGCCATGTATATAGTTCCACTTGTTTGTACACAACCTATTTTGAATATCATTAAGTGTGAATGAGTAATTACAATAGAAATTGGGGTCTTGTTAGGCATAACTAAAGAGAAGGTCTCATTAGTGAGTAATTCAGGCAAAAATACTTGGAAGAAATGCTAGTCATCATCAAGGGCTCCTTGTTTAATGAGATTCAATGGATTCCATGTTCCAAGGGAGCATAGATGTACTTGTACCCATGAATATAATTCCAGTTGTTTTTACACAACCTATTTTCAACATCATTAAGTGTGAATGAGTAATTGCAACAAAACGTGGAGCGTTGTTAGGTGGAAATGAAGACATGGTCTCATTTGTGAGTAATTCAGCCGAAAATATTTGCAAGGAATGCTAGTCATCATCAAGGACTCCTTGTTTAATGAAATTCAATGGATTTCATGTTCCAAGGGAGTGTAGATGTCCTTTTTGCCATGAATATAGTTCTAGTTGTTTGTACATAAGCTATTTTCAACATCTTTATGTGTGAATAAGTAATTACAACAGAAATTTGTGCCTTGTTAGGAAGAAAAGAAAAGAAGGTCTCATTAGTGAGTAATTCAGCCAAAAATACTTGTAAGAAATGCTAGTTATCATCAAGAACACCTTGTGTAGCAAAATTCAATGGATTCCATAATCGAAGGGAGTATAGATGTGCTTGTTGCCATGAATATTGTTCCAATTGCTTCTACACAACCAATTTTCAACATCACTCAATGTGAATAAGTAGTTACAACCGAAATTGGAGCGTTGTTAGGCAGAAATGAAGAGAAAGTCTCATTAGTGAATAATTCAGCCGAAAATACTTGTATGAAATGCTAGTTATTATCAAAGACTCTTTGTTTAATGAAATTCAATGGATTCCATATTCCAAGGGTGTATAGATGTGCTTGTTGCCATGAATATAATTCCATTTGCTCGTACACAACCTATTTTCAACATCGTTAAGTGTGAATGAGTAATTACAACAGAAATTGGGGTCTTGTTAGGCATAACTAAAAAGAGGGTCTCATTAGTGAGTAATTCAGGCAAAAATACTTGGAAGAAATGCTAGTCATCATCAAGGACTCCTTGTTTAATGAGATTCAATGGATTCCATGTTCTAAGAGAGCATAGATGTACTTGTACTCGTGAATATAATTCTAGTTGTTTTTACACAACCTATTTTTAACATCATTAAGTGTAAATGAGTGATTGGAACAAAACTTGGAGTGTTGTTAGGCAGAAATGAACACAAGGTCTCATTAGTGAGTAATTCAGTCGAACATACTTGCAAGAAACGCTAGTCATCATCAAAGACTGCTTGTTTAATGAAATTCAATGGATTCCATCTTCTAAGGGAGTCTAGATGTGCTTGTTGCCATGAATATAGTTCCTGTCTTTTCTACACAAGTTATTTTCTGCATCATTACATCTGAATGAGTAAGTACAACCAGAATTGGAGCCTTGTTTGGACGAAATGATGAGAAGGTCTCATTAGTGAGTAATTCAGCTGAGAATACTTATAAGAAATGCTAGTCATCATCAAGGACTCCTTGTTTAATTAAATTCAATGGATTCCAAGTTCCAAGGGAGCCTAGATGTGCTTGTTGCCATGAATATAGTTCCAGTTTTTTGTACACTAGTTATTTTCAACATCATTAAGTGTGAATGAGTAATTGGAACTGAAATTAGAGCCTTGTTAAGAAGAAATGAAGAGAAGGTCTCATTAGTGAGTAATTCAGCAGAAAATACTTGTGGGAAATGCTAGTCATCATCAAGGACTCCTTGTTTAATGAAATTCAATGGATTCCATGTTCCAAGGGAGTGTAGATATGCTTGTTGCCATGAATTCCAATTGATTGGACAGAAGCTATTTTAAACATCTTTAAGTGTGAATGAGTAATTACAACAAAAATTGGAGCCTTGTTAGGAAGAAATGAAGAGAAGGTCTCATTAGTGAGTAATTCAGTTGAAAAAACTTGTAATAAATGCTAGTCATCATCAGAGACTCCTTGTTTAAGGAAATTCAGTGGACTCCATGTTCCAAGGCAGTATAGATGTCCCTATTGCCATGAATGAGTAATTACAACAGAAATTGGAATGTTGTTAGCCAAAAATAAAGAGAAGGTCTCATTAGTGAGTAATTGAGCCGAAAATACTTGTAAGAAATGTTAGTCATCATCAAAGACTCCTTGTTTAATGAAATTCAATAGATTCCATGTTCCAAGGGAGTCTAGTTGTGCTTCTTGCCATGGATATAGTTCCAGTTGTTTCTACACAAGCTATTTTCAACATCATTAAATGTGAATGAGTAATTACAAGAGAAATTGGAGTGTTGTTAGCCAAAAATAAAGAGAAGGTCTCATTAATGAGTAATTCAGCCCAAAATACTTGTAAGAAATGCTAGTCATCATCAAACACTCCTTGTGTAATGAAATTCAATGGATTCCATGTTCCAAGGGAGTATAGATGTGCTTATTGCCATCAATATTGTTTCTGTTGCTTCTAGACAACCTATTTTCAACATCATTTAGTGTGAATGAGTAATTACAACAGAAATTGGAGCGCTGTTGGGCAGAAATGAAGAGAAGGTCTCATTAGTGAATAATTCAGCCGAAAATACTTGTAAGAAACACTAGTCATTGTCAAAGAGTCCTTGTTTAATGAAATTCAATGGATTCCATGTTGCGAGTATAGATGTGCTTCTTGCCATCAATATAGTTCCATTTGTTTCTACACAAATTATTTTCAACATCATTAAGTGTGAATGAGTAATTACAACTGAAATTGGAGTCTTTTTAGCAAAAAATAAAGCGAAGGTTTCATTCGTGAGAAATTCAGCCGAAAATACTTATAAGAAATACTAGTAATCATCAATGAATCCCTGTTTAATGAAATTCAATAGATTCCATGCTCCAAGGGAGTATAGATGTGCTTGTTGCCATGAATATAGTTCCAATTGTTTCTACACAACCTATTTTCAACATCATTCAGTGTGAATGAGTAATTAAAATGGAAATTGGAGCGTTTCTGGGCAGAAATGAAGAGAAGGTCTCATTAGTGAATAATTCAGCCCAAAATACTTGTATGAAATGCTAGTCATCATCAAAGACTCTTGGTTTAATAAAATTCAACGTATTTCATATTCCAAGGGAGTATAGATGTGCTTGTTGCCCTGAATATATTTCCAGTTGTTTCCACACAACATATTTTCAACATCATTAAGTGTGAATGAGGAATTACAATAGAAATTGGAGTGTTGTTCGCCAAAAATAGAGAGAAGGTCTCATTAATGAGTAATTCAGCCAAAAACACTTGTAAGAAATGCTAGTCATCATCAAAGACTCCTTGTTTAATGAAATTCAATGGATTCCATGTTCCAAGGGAGTATAGTTGTGCATGTTGCCATGAATATAGTGAATAATTCACCCAAAAATACTTGTAAGAAATGCTAGTCATCATGAAACACTCCTTGTTTGGTGAAATTCAATGGATTCCATGTTCCAAGGGAGTATAGATGTGCTTGTTTTCATGAATATAGTTCCAATTGTTTGTACACAAGCTATTTTCAACATCATTAACTGTGAATGAGTAATTACAACATAAATCTCAGCCTTGTTAGGATGAAATAAAGAGATGGTCTCATTAGTGAGTAATTCAGTCGAAAATACTTATTAGAAATGTTACTCATCATCAGAGATTCCTTGTTTAATGAAATTCAATGGATTCCATGTTCCAACGGAGTGTACATGTCCTTGTTGCCATGAATATAGTTCCTGTTGCTTCTACAGAATCTATTTTCAACATCCTTAACTGTGAATGAGTAATTATAACAGAAATTGGAGCCTTGTTAGGAAGAAATGAAGAGAAGGTCTCATTAATGAATAACTCAGCTGAAAATACTTGTAAGGAATGCTAGTCATCATTAAAGACTACTTGTTTAATGAAATTCAATGGATTCCATGTTCCAAGGGAGTACAGATGTTCTTGTTGCCATGAATATAGTACGAGTTGTTTGTACACAAGCTATTTTCAACATCATTAAGTGTGAATGAGTAATTACAACAAAAATTGGAGCCTCATTAGGAAGAAATGAAGTGAAGGTCCCATTAGGCTGTGATTAAGCTGAAAACACATGTAATAAATGCTTGTCATCATCAAAGACTCCATGTTTAAAGAAATTTAATGGATTCCACGTACCAAGGGTGTATAGATGTGCTTGTTGAAGTGAATATAGTTCCAGCTGTTTGTACACAAGCTATTTTCAACATCATAAAGTGTGAATGAATAATTACAACAGAAATTGGAGCCTTGTTAGGAAGAATTGAAGAGAAGGTCTCATTACACCGTGATTAAGCTGAAAATACTTGTAACAAATACTTGTCATCATCAAAGACTCCATGTTTAAAGAAATTCAATGGATTCCATCTACCAAGGGTGTATAGATGTGCTTGTTGAAGTGAATATAGTTCCAGTTGTTTGTACACAAGCTATTTTCAATATCGTTAATTGTGAATGAGTAATTACAACAAAGATTGGAGCCTTGTTAGGAAGAAACATAGCGAAGGTCTCATTAGGCCGTGATTAAGCTGAAAATACCTGTAAGAAATATTTGTCATCATCAAAGACTCCTTGTTTAATGAAATTCAAAGGATTCCATGTACCAAGGGAGTATACATGTGCTTGTTGCCATGAATATAGTTCCAGTTGTTTGTACACAAGCTGTTTTCAACATCATTAAGTGTGAATGAGTAATTACAACAGAAATTGGAGCCTTGTTTGGAAGAAATGAAGTGAAGGCTCCATTAGGCAGTGATTTAGCTGAAAACACATGTAATAAATACTTCTCATCATCGAAGACTCCATGTTTAATGAAATTCAAAGGATTCCGTGTACCAAGGGTGTATAGATGTGCTTGTTAAAGTGAATATAATTCCAGTTGTTTGTATACAAGCTATATTCAACATCATTAACTGTGAATGAGTAATTACAACAGAAATTGGAGCATTCCTAGGAAATGCTTGTCATCATCAAAGACTCCTTGTTTAATCAAATTCAATGGATTCCATGTACCAAGGGAGTATAGATGTGCTTGTTGCCATGAATATAGTATGAGTTGTTTGTACACAAGCTATTTTCAACATCATTAAGTGTGAATGAGTAATTACAACAGAAATTGAAGCCTTGTTAGGAAGAAATGAAGAGAAGGTCTCATTAGGCCGTGATTAAGCTTAAAATACATGTAATAAATTCTTGTCATCATCAAAGTCACCTTGTTTAATGAAATTCAATAGATTCCATATACCAAGGGAGTCTAGATGTGCTTGTTGCCATGAATATAGTTCCAATTGTTTGTACACAAGCAATTTTCAACATCATTAAGTGTGAATGAGTAATTACAACAGAAATTGGAGCCTTGCTAGGAAGAAATGAAGAGAAGGTCTCATTAAACCATGATTCAGCTTAAAATACATGTAATAAATGCTTGTCATCATCAAAGACTGCATGTTTAATGAAATTCAATGGCTTCCACGTACCAAGGTTGTTTAGATGGGCTTCTTGAAGTGAATATAGTTCCAGTTGTTTGTACACAAGCTCTTTTCAACATCATTAAGTGTGAATGAGTAATTACAACAGAAATTGGAGCCTTGTTAGGAAGAATTGACGAGAACATCTCATTAGGCCGTGATTAAGCTGAAAATACTTGTAAGAAATGCTTGTCATCATCAAAGTCACCTTGTTTAATGAAATTCAATAGATACTATGTACCAAGGAAGTCTAGATGCACTTGTTGCAATGAATATAGTTTCAGTTATTTGTACACGAGCTATTTTCAACATCATTAAATGTGAGTGAGTAATTACAACAAAAATTGGAGCCTTGTTAGGAATAAATGAAGGGAAGGTCTCATTAGCCCATGATTAAGCTGAAAATACATTTAATAAATGCTTGTCACCATCAAAGGCTCCATGTTTAATGAAATTCAATGGATTTCACGTACCAAGGATGTATAGATGTGCTTGTTGAAGTGAATATAGTTCCAGTTGTTTGTACTCAAACTATTTTCAACATCATTAACTGTGAATGAGTAATTACAATAGAAATTGGAGCCTTGTTAGGAAGAATTGAAGAGAAGGACTCATTACGCCGTGTTTAAGCTGAAAATACTTGTAAGAAATGCTTGTCATCATCAAAGTCACCTTGTTTAATGAAATTCAATAGATTCCATATACCAAGGGAGTCTAGATGTGCTTGTTGCCATGAATATAGTTCTAGTTGTTTGTACACGAGCTATTTTCAACATCATTAAGTGTGAATGAGTAATTACAACAGAAATTGGAGCCTTGTTAGGAAGAATTGGAGAGAAGGTCTTTTTAGGCCATAATTAAGCTGAAAATACAAGTAATAAATGCTTGTCATCATCAAAGACTCGATGTTTAATGAAATTCAATGGATTCTACGTACCAAGGTTGTATAGATGTGCTCGTTGAAGTGAATATAGTTTCCGTTGTTTGTACACAAGCTATTTTCAACATCATTAAGTGTGAATGAGTAACTACAACAGAAATTGGAGCCTTGTCAGCAAAAAATGAAGAGAAGGTCTCATTAAGCCATGATTAAGTTGTAAATACTTACAAGAAATGCTTTTCATCATCAAAGACTCCTTGTTTAATGAAATTCAATGGATTCCACGTACCAAGGTTGTGTAGATGTGCTTGTTGAAATGAATATAGTTCCAGTAGTTTGTACACA
Source organism: Bruguiera gymnorhiza (assembly GCA_020883675.1). NCBI lineage: Eukaryota > Viridiplantae > Streptophyta > Magnoliopsida > Malpighiales > Rhizophoraceae > Bruguiera > Bruguiera gymnorhiza. The sequence goes on from JAIRCJ010000050.1 coordinate 548,599, forward strand.
AGCTATTTTCAAAATCATTAAGTGTGAATGAGTAATTACAACAGAAATTGGAGCCTTGTCAGGAACAATTGACAAGAACGTCTCATTACGCCGTGATTAAGCTGAAAATACTTGTAAGAAATGCTTGTCATCATCAAAGACTCCATTTTTAATGAAATTCAACAGATTCCATGTACCAAGGGAGCATAGATGTGCTTGTTGAAGTGAATATAGTTCCAATTGTTTGTACACAAGCTATTTTCAACATCATTAAGTGTGAATGAGTAATTACAACAGAACTTGGAGCCTTGTTAGGAAGAAATGATGTGAAGGTCTAATTAGGCCGTGATTAAGCTGAAAATACATGTAATAAATGCTTGTCATCATCAAAGACTCCATGTTTAATGAAATTCAATGGATTCCATGTACCGAGGGAGTATAGATGTGCTTCTTACAATGAATATAGTTCCAGTTGTTTGTACACAAGCTATTTTCAACATCATTATGAGTGAAAGAGTAATTACAACAGAAATTGGAGCCTTGTTAGGAAGAAATGAAGAGAAGGTCTCATTAGGCTGTGATTAAGCTGAAAATACTTGTAAGAAATGCTTGTTATCTTCAAAGACTCCATGTTTAATGAAATTCAATGAATTCCATGTACCAAGGGACTGTAGATGTGCTTGTTGCGATGAATATCGTTCCAGTTGTTCGTACACAAGCTGTTTTCAACATCTTTAAGTGTGAATGACTAATTACAACAGAAATTGGACTCGTGTTTGGAACAAATGAAGAGAATGTCTCATTAGGCCGTGATTAAGCTGAAAATACTTGTATGAAATGTTTGTCATCATCAAAGACTCCTTCTTTAATTAAATTCAATGGATTCCATATACCAAGGGAGTATAGATGTGCTTGTTGTCATGAATATAGTCCCAGTTATTTGTACACAAGCTATTTTCAACATCATTAAGTGTGAAGGAGTAATTACAACAGAAATTGGAGCCTTGTTAGGAAGAAATGAAGAGAAGGTCTCATTAGGCCGTGATTAAGCTGAAAATACTTGTCATCTTCAAAGACTCCATGTTTAATGAAATTCAATGAATTCCATGTACCAAGGGAGTGTAGATGTGCTTGTTGCGATGAATATAGTTCCAGTGGTTTGTACACAAGTTATTTTCAACATCATTAAGTGTGAATGAGTAATTACAACAGAAATTGGACCCGTGTTAGGAACAAATGAAGAGAATGTCTCATTAGGCCGTGATTCAGCTGAAAATACTTGTATGAAATGTTTGGCATCATCAAAGACTCCTTGTTTAATTAGATTCAATGAATTCCATATACCAAGGGAGTATAGATATACTTGTTGCGATGAATATAGTCCCAGTTGTTTGTACACTAGCAATTTTCAACATCATTAAGTGTGAAGGAATAATTACAACAGAAATTGGAGCCTTGTTAGGAAGAAATGAGGAGAAGGTCTCATTAGGCCATGATTAAGCTGAAAATACTTGTAAGAAATGCTTGTCAGCATCAAAGACTCCTTGTTTAATGAAATTCAAGGGATTCCATGTACCAAGGGAGTGTAGATGTGCTAGTCACCATGAATATAGTTTCAGTTGTTCATACACAAGCTATTTTCAACATCATTAAGTGTGAATGAGTAATTACAATAAAAATTGGAGCCTTCTTAGGAAGAAATAAAGTGAAGGTCTCATTAGGCCGTGATTAAGCTGAAAATACATGTAATAAATGCTTGTCATCATCAAAGACTCCATGTTTAATGAAATTCAATGAATTCCATATACCAAGGGTTTGTAGATGTGCTCATTGCCATTAATATAGTTCTAGTTGTTTGTACACTAGCTATTTTAGCATCATTAAGTGTGAAAGATTAATTACAATAGAAATTGGAGCCTTGTTGGGAAGAAATGAAGAGAAGGTCTCATTTGGCCATGATTTTGCTGAAAATAGTTGTAAGAAATGCTTGTCATCATCAAAGACTCCTTGTTTAATGAAATTCAATGGATTCCAAGTACCAAGGGAGTGTAGATGTGCTTGTTGCCATGAATATAGTTCCAGTTGTTCGTACAAGTAATTTTCAACATCATTAAGTGTGAATGAGTAATTACAACAGAAATTGGAGCCTTGTTAGTAAGAAATGAAGAGAAGGACTCATTAGGCCATGATTAAGCTGAAAATACTTGTAAGAAATGCTTGTCATCATCAAAGTCTCCTTGTTTTGTGAAATTCAATGGATTCTAGGTACCAAGGGAGTGTAGATGTGCTTGTTGCCATGAATATAGTTCCAGTTGTTCCTACAAGCAATTTTCAACTTCACTAAGTGTGAATGAGTAATTACAATAGAAATTGGAGCCTTGTTAGGAAGAAATGAACAGAATGTCTCATTAGGCCATGATTAAGCTCAAAATACATGTAAGAAATACTTGTCATCATCAAAGACTCCTTGTTTAATGAAATTCAATGGATTCCATATACCAAGGGAGTGTAGATGTGCTTGTTGCCATGAATATAGTTCAAGTTGTTCGTACAAGCTATTTTCAACATCATTAAGTGTAAATGAGTAATTACAACAGAAATTGGATCCTTGTTAGGAAGAAATGAAGTGAAGGTCTCATTAGGCCGTGATTTAGCTGAAAATAAAAGTCAAAGAAATCGAGGAAGTATAATGGATAAAGGTTATGGGTTAAAAGGAACCTACAAGTTAAATCATAATACATAGAGAATAATTAGATATGAATCCTTGTAGGAATTGGAAAGCAATAAGATCTACTTCTTTAATTTAGGATTTCCTTATTTTGTTAGATGTCCAATTAAAAAGGAAGTGAAGTCTCTATCTCCTTTTGACCTAATTAAACAAGTTATACTTTTCAAATAGGAAAAAATTAATTTCAATCTTTCCTTTTCTTTTTTTATTTTCTTTTCTTCTTATCTATTTCTTTTTCTTTCTTTTTTTATTTTTTTATTTTTTTTCATGAATTTAAAGACAAGAAAAGAGGTATAGAATGTATCCAAGAAAAAGAATAATAGAAAAACTCAAATTCGGATAAGCAAACTTGATTTAGGGCCAAGATCTAATACCAACTAATGTGAACCCCCAAGGACAGGGCTTTGAGATCCAACAAGCATATGGAACCAAACAAGAACCCAAGAAAGCTAAATTTGATTTCAATCATACAAACCCTCAACCCAATATTTAAAGGAACATGAACTTAAGATATAAAGAAGGATATGGATGTCATACTCTAGAAAAGAACGAATTTGTGAGTGATAAGTTAGGTTAAACGCCATAAGAAGAGTTGTTAAAAGAATTGAAGGAGAAAATTCTAACTTTTCAATTCACATAATTGCTGATGTAGCCAAAGGCTCGAGGATTAAGTCAAAAATAATAATTAAAAAAAAAGGATTGAGAGAGTGAATTGTAGAAATTCGAGCGGCAATTTGAGTTCTTGATATGTTCTTTAGTTCTTAAAAGAATTGAAGGAGAAAATTCTGACTTTTCAATTCACATAATTGCTGATGTAGCCAAAGGCTCAAGGATTAAGTCAAAAATAATAATAAAAAAAAGGATTGGGAGAGTGACTTGTAGAAATTCAAGCAGCAATTCTAGTTCTGCATGTGGTTAAGAAAATGGCTGTATCTCTCAATTGATAGGTCATAATGGACTTGTAGATCTACAACTTTCATATTTTGAGTTTTTGCAGATGAGTGCTACAAAGTTATCCATTTAGGAGAAGAAGTGAATGAAACATAACTAGTTTGAACCTGAAAACAAGAAGGGACTTCAACGGTTGCTCTTCTAGGCTTCCATTGAAGTTGGTGGGCCATCAATTCTTCTACATTGATGGCTATAACTCTTTAAGGATGTAGACATTGAAAAGCTCTGACTCTTCAAGCATGCAGCCAAAACTCTTCTATGATTTTATGGGTATGAACTCTTTGAGGTTTAAAAGAATGCCCAAGGCCATCCAATCAAGTCTATTTTCTACATAATATTGATTGCTTTCTAAAGAAAAATAGGAAATAATGAAAAGACTCAAATCAAGCCTAGGAACTAGGAGCTAATTAAAAAAATTATCAAAAAAAATATTTTCAACATACAAGAAATGACAAAGTCAATGATGACAATTTTGTTGATTACTAACTTGTTGAGAAGACTGATGAGTTTGAATGTGAACTAATCTTCTTGGCTAAGCAAACGTTGTGGAACTTTCCAATGAGGGCTTATTGGTAAAAGACACGGTGATGTGGGCTACATCAATTGCCTACTCCCTTAACAATGAAATTAAGCCTATTTATAAGCTAAAATAACAACCCTAAAAACCCTAAAAGTAAAGACAATGATATACTTTTAAAAGATAGGAACACTCTTCTTTTATTGTAAACTCTTATTTTATAACAAACTATTACTTTATAACAAACTCTTACTTTATAACAAACTCCTACTTAAAAGTAGATTTTATTACTTAACTTTGACCCATTAAGTACTCCAATCATATTAATAAAGTCTCGACCCTTTTTTAAGCTTGAATTCACCTCATTTGTTGAATTTACCACGATTGTAAAATTGGTAACTAGTTTAATGCTGGATGTGTGGCTCTAAGAATCTGACTAAATCTTTTGTTTGATGAAATTCAATGGATTAAGAGTACTAAGGATCTATAAACATACTTATTACAATGAATATGTTGTTCATTGTAGACACAAAGTTAATTTTAAGATCATTTTGTGTGGAGGAGACCTTGCAATGAAAAAGGAGGAGCCTTGTTAAGAACAAATGAAGAGACAGTCTCATTATTCTGCAATTGAACCAAAAATACTTATTAAAAGAGCTAATTATTATATAAAAAAAAAAACTCCTTTGTTTGACGGGATTGAATGGATTTAGAGTCCTAAAGGCTTTCAAATGTGTTTGTTGTAATAAATATAATGTTTATTATGGGCATAAAAGTTAGTTTGAGGATCATTTTGTGTGAATGAGTTCTTCCAAGGAAAGGTGGGTTTTGTTAGGAAGAAATGAAGGGACAGACTCATTATTTAGGAATTAAACCACAACATACTTGTAAGAAAAGCTAATAATGACCAATGAATCTTTTGTTTGACGGAATTCAATAGATTCAGATTACCAAACGTGTATGGATGTGCTTATTGCAATGAATATAATATTTGTTGGAGACACAAAAGTTAATTTCAAGATCATTTTGTATCAATTTGTCCTTGTAATACAAGGAGGAGCCTTGTTAGGAAGAAATGAAGAGAGTCACATTATTTAGGAATTGAACCAAAATTATTTGTAAGAAAAGCTAATCATTATCAAGGCTTACAAATTTCTAATGGAATTGAATGGATTCCTAATACTAAGGGTGTAAAGACATATCTGTTGCAATGGGTATAATATTTGTTGTAGTTATAAAAGTTATTTTTAAGATTATTTGGTGTGAATGAGTTCTTCCAAGGAAAAATGGGGCTTTGTTAGGAAAAGATGAAGGGATGGTCTCATTATTTAGGAATTGAACCATTGCATACTTGAAGAAAAAAGCTTATAATGACAAATGACTCTTTGTTTGGTGGAATTCAATGGATTCTTAGTTTTAATGGTGTACAAATGTGCTTGTTGCAATGAATATAATATTTGTTGTGGGCATAAAATTTATTTTCAAGATCATTTGATGAGAACCGTAGAGATGATGGGTGGAAGGCTTCAATGGATGCAAGAAGTCCATTGCACATTCCAGAAGGCTCAATAACATAGGCTATAGCTAGAAAGATGAAAGAAGTACTAAATAGGCTGATTCGGGACATTTAGGCCAACCAAGCTTCAAATGATGTGAATTCAAACTTGAAAGAGAGTCTAGGCCTTATTAATATGATTGGAGTACTTAATGGGTCAAGGCTAAGTAATAACATGCATTCCTAAATAGGAGTTTATTATCTATGTAAGAATTTTCCCCTATATAGGAATTCCTCCTAAATAAGGATTTGTCCTAAGTAGGAATTTATGCCTCTTTAGGATTGCTATCTTAGCCTATAAATAGGCACCTCTTGTAAGCTCTGGAAAATCATACAACTTTGAGCGAAATAGAAAGTAAGGATTTCTCTCCCTCAATCCTTTTAAGGGCTAAAGAACTTATTAAGAGGTACTTCTTCTTATGGCGTTCCAATCAACTTATCACTCCCAATTCCTTTTTTTTTTTTTTGGAGTGTGGTGTCCATATCCTTCTTAAATACCCTAGGTTCATGTTCCTTCGAATGTTGGGTCTAGGGTTTGTGTTATAGAATTCTAATTTACCTTTCTTGATTGTTCCTTGATTCCTTGTGTGTGTTGGGTCCCAAAGCCACGTCTTTTTGGGGTTTTCTGCATCAGTTAATATCAAAGGCTGACTCTAAATCAAGTTGAATCCATTCACTCTTCAATTATTTACCTTATGATTTATTTATTTCTATTTAGTTTGTCTATTATGTGCATTATCATTCAAATGCATAAATCTGTTTGTTTGCAATTCTTCTCTCTTTGCTTGTTAATTTAAGCTCATAACTATAAAAAAAAATGTGCTAATTTCAATTCCAATTGTTGTATCTAAGTATTTTACTGTTGTTTAGTGTTGGGAAAAAGAAAAGAAAAAAAAACAAAAAAAAGGATAAAAAAAAAGAAAATCAATTGCATCAAACTTTACCTTTTTCTCTTTAAAATAGGTGTGGCAATCAAAAATTAATTCAACCTTCTTCTCCTATTCTAGGTATGCATCAGGATCATTCTTACCTTGGAATGGAGGAATTGTCATTTTAATTCTGCCCAAATTGTGGTCATAGGTGCCCTGCCTCCCAAATTCCTTCTATTGTTAGCAATTCTAACCACAATAGTTTGAACAAAATAAGATAAATGACATAGAATTGAACAAATTGGAGAATAAGAAATCAAAAATGAAAATGGATATCAAGGCAAACGAATTTCATGAACTAAACTCAAAAAAATCAGGATATGGGTAGTTAAACATAAAGGACAAACTTGGCTAACAAAATAGGAAAATAGATGGCAAAATTGGAGTTGAGTAAGAAAACTTTATTATTATTGTAGCCAATAGGACCAAACTATTAACTTTATCAATAACTTGAATTTGATGTTTTCTTTCTTTTGTTCTTCTTCCTTCTTCTTCTTTTTTTCTTTTCTTTCTTTTTTTTTCGTACCCATCATCTCTATAGTTCTTATCAGAAGATTCTCTCTCGATAAAGAAGGCTCATTAAGAGTAATAACTCTGTTATTCAATTGATTTCAATGGGTTTGGAATACCTAATAAAGAATAACATACATCTCATAATTTAATACTTGTTCGCTGTGGACATTTATGTACATGATTACTCTATGTGAATGACTCCTTGAAAGGAAAGGATAATCCTTGTTAGCAACAAATGAAGTGATAACATCATATTTTAGGCAATGTACCATTCTATCGAAGTAGGAAATGATAATCAAGAAAAATGACTCCTTAGTTTGATGTAATTCAATGGATTCAGATAACCTAATGTGTATTAACGAACCTAATGTGTATTAACGTGCATGTCACAATGAAATCAATATTCAGTCTAGACATGGATGTTAATTGCATAATCATTTTGTTTGATTCTAAGGAGTCATTCATAAAAGGAATCTTGAACAAAACTTATATGTCTACATAGATCTTGCATTTCATCATGAGATGCACGTTATTATGTCATAGGTGGTCCAAATCTATTGAACTCCATCAAATAAAGGAGTCATTGTTCTTGATTAGCTTTCTTTGTTGAAAGATAATTATTTTTGCTTGAAATGTGAAACCATCACCCACCTTCTTGGTGATGATGTCTCACTTCTCTATGCAAGGAATTATTTACGCAAAATAATCATGCAATTAACATCCTTCTCACACCAAACATTAATTTCATTGTGATATGCACATCAATACAACTTGGATAGCAAAAACAATTTAAGCTATAGCAAACCATTATAACAAAACACAAAGAGATAAACATTAGGAATCTGATTTCACTATACACATCAATTATATGTCTTCAACAATCATCAATTCAATTTTAGGGTTCGTTCTCTCATAGTACAATAATTTCGTTGGTGTCCGACTATAATCAAGTGTTCCTAATCATTAAACTACCTTGGCATCTGGCTCATTTAATGACTAAAAACTCATTAAACCCATGAGAATGATAAAAACCAATATCCTATCTTACATTGGCATTTGCATTAATAAGAATTAATTCGTCCAAGAGTGTACACATAACATGTGAATATTGAATATAGATAATATAGATGATGTAAAACTCAATATGGAATTAGGCACAATCACCATAACTAAAATATTGAACTAATTTAGAATACAAGCACAAGATAAAGAAATTTTGTATAGGTTACATCAAATTCCTAGATCTGCATTTAGTTCATAAACATCATGGAAAAACACATGAAACAAACAACATGGCAGAAAAATTAATTTCAAAAGAACCTCTCTTTTACAGCCCATCTTCACACCCTTCAACCCCCACTTCCGCCACATTTTGCTCCCCTTTTTTCATAACATACATCTCACAATGGATAACATGGTTGGTGTAGACATTTATATAAAGTTCATGATTATTTAGGGTGAATGACTCCTTGGAACAAAAGGATAAGCCTTATTAGTTAGAAATGAAGTGACAACCTCATCTTTCTATAAATGAACCATTCTATTCATGCAAGAAAAGCTAATCAAGAAAAATGGCTCGTTTGATATAATTTAATGGATTCAGACTACCAAAGATGTATTAGCGTGCATGTTGTATTAAAATTATCATTCTATGTAGACATTGATGCTAATTACATGCTCATTTTGTGTGAATAATTCCTTACAAGAAAAGGAGAAGCCATATTTCCAAGGAATCAAGTGTTGGTGCCAAGTTCCATGCAAAAACATTTCTCTCTTGGTAAAGCAAACTAATCGAGAACAAAGGGATAAATTTTCCTTGATTAGCTTTTCTTACATGAATAGAATGACTTATTGCATTTATGACAACACTATAATTTCCTTGTTGTATAATAACACTAGTAGATGGCTCTACTTTATATGGTCAAGCTATAACCTCACTATCTTCTACTTTCATACTCAATTTTAAGGCAGGAGGGTGAATACTAATAACCCTTTTTCTATTTTTGTTGGTGTATTCTTGATATGTTTTTTCAAGGACCATACACTCTTCTAGGATGGAAGATTTTTGGGAAAGGTTTTTTTCTTAATGTTTCAAACCTTTTTCAAACAGGTGAAAGTGTCTAGTACTCTCATTTTAGCAGTATATCATTTACAGTGTTTACACCATAATTCTCATTCTTTTTCATTAAAGGCTATAAAAATAATTTTTTTTAACAATATTTTGTTTTGATTCTCTTTTGACAAAGAAAGCTAATCAAGAACAATGACTCCTTTATTCAATGGAGTTCAATAGATTTGGACCACCCATGACATAATAATGTGCATCTCACAATGAAATGCAAGATCTAGGTAGACATATAAGTTTTATTCATGATTCCTTTTATGAACGACTCCTTAGAATGAAAATATAATCCTTATTAGATTGAAAAAGGTGATAAAGTTGTAATAAATGCAATAAATCATTCTTTTCATGTAAGAGAAGCTAATCAAGAAAATTTTATCCCTTTGTTCTTGATTAGTTTGCTTTACCAAGAGAGAATTGTTTTTTCTTGAAACTTGGCACCGACACTTGATTCCTTGGGAATATGGCTTCTTCTTTTGTTGTAAAGAATTATTCACACAAAATGACCATGTAATTAACATCAATGTCTACATGGAATGATAATTTTAATACAATGTGCACGTCGATACATCTTTAGTAGTCTGAATCCATTGAATTATATCAAACAAATGAGACATTTTTCTTGATTTGCTTTTCTTTCATATGAATAGCATGGTTCATAGCTAGAAAGATGAGGTTGTCTCTTCATTTCCAACTAATAAGGCTTATATCCTTTCGTTCCAAGGAGTCATTCACCCAAAAGAATCATGAACTTTATATAAATGTCTACACAAATCATGTAATCTGTTGTGAGATGTACGTTATAAAAAAAAAAGGGAAGCAAAATGTGGCCGAAATGCTGGCTGAACGGTGTGAAGCTGGGCTGGAAAAGAGAGATTTTTTTTAAATTAATTTTTCTGCCATGTCGTGTGTTTCATATGTTCTGCCATGATGTTCATGAACTAAATGCATATTTAGGAATTGATTCCTTATGTATGTTGGGTACCTAAACCACATCTTTTTGGGGTTTTCCACATCACATTCACATAGAATGATCACAAATTTAGCTCAAAATAATCATGAAATTAACATCATATCCATAATAAGAATTATAATTATTGCGACATGCACAATACTTCACCTTTGGTAATCTTTGTCCATTCAATCCCATCAAACATATGATTTGTACATCTTTGCTTTCTTCATTGCACGATATAAATGGCCCATTCGCAGAAAGTTGGCAAAGTTTCTCCATTTTTGGCTGATAAAATTTTGCCTTTCATTGTAAAAGTAATTCATACAAAATGATCATGAAATTAAATTTTGTGCATACACCAAAGATTACATTCATAGCAACATTGATCAAACATATGAGTCAATGATGTTGATTATACATTTTTCCATTGTTTGAATGATAATACCTAGAAGATGAGATTGTCCCTTCATTTTGTGTGGACAAAACTTTTCCAATTATATCAAGGAGCCATTCACATAGAATGATCACAAATTTAGCTCAAAATAATCATGAAATTAACTTCATATCCACACTAAGCATTTCAATTTTTGCGAGATGTACAATACTTCAATTTGTACATCTTTGCTTTATTTTATTGCACGATATAAATGGTCTATTCACAGAAAGCTGGGAATGTTTCTCCATTTTTTGCTGATAAAACTTAGCCTTTCATTGCAAGAGTAATTCACACAAAATGATCATGAAATTAAATTTTGTGCATACACCAAAGATTACATTCATAACAACATTCCTCAAACATAGGAGTCAATGATGTTGATTATACATTTTTACATTGTTTGAAATATAATGCCTAGAAGATGAGATTGTCCCTTCATTTTATGTGGACAAAACTTTCACTTTTCTATCAAGAAGCCATTCACAGAGAATGATCACGAATTTAGCTCAAAATAATCATGAAATTAACTTTGTATCCACAATAAGCATTATAATTATTGTGAGATACACAATACTTCACCTTTGGTAATTTGAGTCCATTCAATCCCATCAAACTTATGATTTGTGCATCTCTACTTTCTTTTAGTCCATGACATAAATGGTCCATTCACACAATGTTGGGAACGTTTCTCCATTTTTTGCTGATAAAACTTCGCCTTTCATTGTAAAAGTAATTCACACAAAATGATCATGAAATTAAATTTTGTGCATACACCAAAGATTACATTCATAGCGACATTCATCAAACATAAGAGTCAATGATGTTGATTATATGTTTTTACATTGTTGGAATGATAGTGCCTAGAAGATGAGATAGTCCCTTCATTTTGTGTGGGCAAAACTTTTCCTTTTAAATTAAGGAGCCATTCAAAGAGAATGATCATGAATTGAGCTCAAAATAATCATGAAATTAACTTTGTATCCACACTAAGCATTATAATTATTGCAAGATGCGCAATACCTCACCTTTGGTAATTTATGTCCACTGAATCCCATCAAATTTATGGTTTGCACAACTTTGCTTTCTTTTATTGCATGACATAAACGGTCCATTCGCACAAAGTTAGGAAGGTTTCTCCATTTTTTGTTGATAAAACTTTGTCTTTCTTTGTAAGAGCAATTCATATAAAATGATCATGAAATTAAATTTTGTGCATACTGTAAGAACTTTTCAAAAATTTTCCTTTAACGAAAAATTCTTTTTCCACAATACAGGATCTTTCTTTAAGCGAATACTAGCAAATGAACCGTAAGGAATCGACGTACCGTTATCCATGTCGGTTCCTTCGCGGAGATGAAGATCTCTTTACCGATCTGTGTCTGAGAAGATTTCGCCTTTCGTTTTCTGATTTTTTCCTTTCGTGTCTTCCTGCCTTTTCGGTCTCTCTCTCTTTCTCTCTCAGTTTTCTCCGACTCTTCCCTTTCCTTTTCTGATTCTTTGATGGTTGAGCAACTACGGGAAAAGCTTAACGATTACGTTTATTTCCCTTTCCATAATTGTTATCATTAATTAGAAATTAATATCCTAATTAATTAGGAATTAATATCCTAATTAAATCATTAATTAGGGAATTAATATCCTAATCAAAACGTTACCTTTTCCTTTCTTAACGTTCATTTATAAACTAGGAAATTATCCCTCTTTTCCGATAACAATTATGCTACCCGTAATCGTTGTCTTTTTCCTATAACAATCATCTTTAAATAGGGAGAGTGGAGGGATTTTAAACCCAGTGACCCAAATTGCCATTATGTCCAACTGACCATCATATTGGACCTTTTATATTGGGTCACACTTTAAATAACAAGGGCCACTCATGTTAATTGATTTAACAATCTCCCACTTGGCTCTTGTTATGATTTGATGAATCAACAACAAATAAGTGTGCACAATCCTTAAAGTTCATCAAACCACAATACTTGATTGAATTAAAATGATTGGATCATGGCGGTCACGTGTCCTTTGGCGACATGATTCCTTCCATGTATCACATGATCATTATAATTCATAATAACCTAACTGAGGAACGTTGAAACTTTAATTGTCATTTCCGAACATGCCACTAGTTATCTCACAACTGTAATTGTATACAACCAAATGGAGATAACAGAGTGTAAACAAAACCATAACTTTAATTGAATTCACGAGTGTTACATTAATATGAGCAATACATAATATTGGCTTTCATGAGAATGCGGACCTATCCAAAATGCCCATCCCTTCAACATGTCCAGTAAATGTTTTCGGTGGCAAACCTTTAGTTAATGGGTCTGCTATCATCAATTCAGTACCAATGTGCTCAATAGACACTCTACGGTTTTGCACTTCTTCCTTAACAGATAGATATTTCAAATCCATATGTTTCGCACCTTTAGAATACCTATCATTCTTAGAGAAGAAGACAGCTGCGGAATTATCACAATAAATTCTTAACGGCTTTTCTATACTGTCGACCAAACCAAGCCTTAAGATAAAATTCTGCAACCATAATGCATGAACAGTAGCCTCAAAGCATGCTACAAATTCAGCTTCCATAGTGGAAGTAGCAATGACAGACTGCTTCCCACTTTTCCAGGAAACTGCTCCTCCAGCCAGGAGGAACACGTAACCAAATGTGGATTTCCTCGAGTCTACACATCCAGCATAATCTGAATCCGAGTAGCCTACTATCTCAAGATGACTTGATCTTTTATAAGTAAGCATATGATTCTTGGTGCCTTGTAAGTACCTAAGTACTTTCTTTCCAGCTTTCCAATGATCTATTCCAGGATTACTTTGATATCGGCCCAGCATTCCAACAGCGAAACTAATGTCTGGCCGAGTGCATGTTTGAGCATACATCAAACTTCCAACCAATGATGCATAGGGAATAGATTCCATTGATTTTCGTTCCAAATCATTCTTTGGACATTGCAATTCACTGAACTTGTCCCCTTTCTGAATTGGAACTATTCCTGTAGAGCAATTTTCCATTCTAAATCTCTCTAATACTTTATTGATATAGTCTTTCTGAGACAATCCCAACAATCCTTGTGATCTATCACGGAATATCTCTATTCCTATCACATAGGATGCCTCATTCATATCTTTCATTTCAAAAGTTTCAGAGAGAAATTTCTTAACATCATGTAACAAACTCATGTCATTAGCAGCCAATAGAATGTCATTGACATATAGGACTAATATAATGAACTTGCTCCCACTGACCTTCATATAGATACACCGATCAACGGTGTTCTCTACAAAACCATATGACGTAATGGTATTATTAAACTTAATATACCATTGTTGGGAAGCTTGTTTCAGTCCATATATCGATTTCTTTAATTTACACACCAAACTTTCCTGCCCTGTGGTTATGAAACCTTCAGGTTGGTCCATATACACTTCCTCTTCTAAGTCTCCATTCAGAAAGGCGGTCTTTACATCCATTTGGTGGAGCTCCAGGTCATATTGAGCCACAAAAGTCATAATGATTCTTAAGGAGTCTTTCTTAGATACTGGAGAGAAAGTCTCCTTATAGTCAATGCCATCCTTTTGAGTGTAACCTTTGGCAACAAGTCTGGCTTTGTACCTTTCGATGTTGCCTTTTGAGTTTCGCTTGGTCTTGAAGACCCACTTACAGCCAACTCGTTTTGATCCTTCAGGCAACTCTACTAGTTCCCAGACTTGATTTACATCCATCGATTTCATCTCTTCCTTCATGGCATTCAACCACTTTTCAGAATCATTACAATCCATGGCTTGTTTAAATGAGACTGGATCTTTATCAATGCTTAATTCCGATTCATGCTCAAGCAAGTAAACCACATAATCATTTGATACAGCTGGCCTTTTCTGTCTTGTAGACCTCCGTAATGCCATATCTTGTGGTATTGCTTGTTCATTCGAAATCTGTACATTATCACTTGGTTCATCTCTTATGTGCTCACTTTGTGTGCTTCGTGTATCAATTTGTTGTCCTTGCATGTCGCGTAACTGTGATGCAACAAAAGGAACAACAACTTGAGTAGAAACACTGGGTGTGGGGATACCAACTTGAGTAGGAGTACTCACTGTGGATCTTTCATTTTGCAATTCTGTAATATCCACCTTTCGTGATTCCCCACTCCCACTGAGCTGACCATTTTCAATGAACCGAGCATTACCAGACTCAACTATTCTAGTATTATGGTTAGGGCAGTAGAACCTGTACCCTTTAGACTTTTCAGGATAGCCAATGAAGTGACCACTAATGGTTCTTGCATCAAGCTTTCCTTCATGTGGATTATATATCCTTACTTCTGCTGAACAACCCCAAACATGAAGGTGTCTTAAACTGGGTTTCCTACCTGTCCATAACTCGTAGGGAGTCTTAGGGACAGCCTTACTAGGAACCCTGTTCAGCAGATATGCAGCGGTCCTTAATGCATGCATCCACAAGGATAGAGGTACAGTACTGTAACTCAACATACTCCTAACCATATCCATAAGTGTGCGATTCCGCCTTTCCGCTACACCATTCTGTTGTGGTGTACCAGGCATTGTGTACTGTGCACATATGCCTCGACTTTCAAGAAATTTTGCAAATGGACCAGGACATTGTCCACTTTCATTGAATTTTCCATAATATTCACCACCCCTGTCTGACTTAATCACTTTTACTTTTCTATCTAACTGCCTTTCCACTTCGTTAATAAACACCTCCAGGGTGTTTACTGACTGGGACTTTTCATGCAGTAGATATAAGTAACAGTACCGTGAGTAGTCATTTATAAATGTGATGAAATATTTCTCACCACCCCATGTGGGAATATCGAAAGGGCCACATATATCGGTGTGTATTAATTCTAAAGGCTCACTACTTCTCATGGCTGGGTTCTTAGATATGTGTCTTGTTTGTTTTCCTTTTATACAATCAACACACACTTCCCAATCAGCAAAATCCAATTGAGGTAGGATATCACTTTTCACCAACCTCAATATCCTTTCTTTGGATATATGGCCCAATCTTTGATGTCATAAGAAAGCAGAACTATCATTATGCATATTACGTTTGTTACCTATACTATGCTCAACAAAAAATAGAGAATCAGCATACATAGCATCAAGATTAAGACGATACAAATCATCAACCAAAGTACCAAATCCATAATAGTACGAATGTCTATACAATGAAAATGCACCGTTTCCAATCTTGAAATTAAATCCTCCTTCATCCAACTTTGCAACAGAAATCAAATTTCTAGCACATTCAGGAACATAGAGACACTTTTCTAGATCCAGGTGACACTTAGTGTCCAGGATCAATTTGTACGTCCCAATTCCCGCTATTCGAGCCTTCATTCTGTTTCCCATGTAAAGGAACTTCTCAGTTCCTGTTATGAGCTGGATTGAAAGGAATCCCTGCATGATATGTGACACATGAGTAGTAGCTCCAGAGTCTAACCACCAAGTATTGTTGGGTACTTCAATTACGTTTGATTCAAAACATACTGATATACAGTACATACCTTTCTTTTCGAACCAAGTTTTCCTTTTTGGGCAATCCTTCTTGAAGTGACCCATCCTTTTACAGAAAAAGCATTTCTGATCCTTTTGGATCTGACCTCCAGTTACTTTTATAGAGGCCTTGTCCTTCTTCTTACCCTTCCGGTATGGTTTAGACTTACTACTGCTAGCCTCATTGCGAACAGTAAGATGAATGGAGTGATCCCTCATCTTCTTTAATCTCCCTTCTTCCTGAACCAGCATGGCCTTTATTTCTTGAAAGTTCCATTTCTCTTTAATAGTGTTATAATTCACTTGGAACTGGCCAAATTCAGAAGGCAGTGAGTTGATGATGAATTGAACCAAAAAGGATTCACTCACATCCATTCCCATCGTTCTTAATTTTGCTGCTAGGTTAGCCATACTAGTCACATGATCATGAATGGGCTGTGACCAATCAAATTTCTTGGTCGTCAGCTCACTCATTAGGGTTCCTACGATGGATTTGTCAGCTATGTCTGACTGAGAATATTCTTTAATTCTCATCATAAATTCCCTTGCATATTTGGTCTTAGGCATCGATGGCTTGACATTTTCAGCCATCGTCATTCGCATCAAATTCAGACTCAGCCTATTAGACCGTACCCAAGCCTCATGAAAAGACTTATCGGATTCTGTACTGGTCTCTGTAATGGCTGCAGGCCTTTTATCCGTGATGACCGCTAGGTCTAAGCCCAAAACGCCTAAATGAAACTGAATATGCTCAGACCATTCTGCATAGTTCAGCCCATTGAATTTGATCATTGCATTGCTTAGGGCGAAAACATTGTTGAAGGCTGCAAACATGATCCAAATTTACACATTAATACTTTGAGCAAACTTTGATGGATTCAGATACATGCATTACAAACTTTGACTATGTATTTAAGTCCACCTTTGGGTGATCCTTAAATGCATGACTTTAATCAACAACGATGCTAATTAGATTTACTTTAATAGATTAATCAATCATACTAGAGAGAAACATGAATGTTATCTTTGGGCATACAATCATGTTTTCTCAGTATATTAATCAATCCCCTTTAGTGTTATTAATTATAGGCAATGATCCATCTTTGGATGATCTCCTAGCTTTATAATTAATAACTACAATTGTTCATGTACAACCTTTTAATAGCATCAAAATGAACAATTGAAATTTACGGTCATTCAAATTTTTCAAACTAGGCCACTTTGGTGACTAACAAGTTTTCAAATTTTAATTTTCCATTCTGTGGGAGTTGACACAGGCCAACACACTGGCAGCGCATTTTTCCCGTAGTCGGCTTATACCTTACGCCGATAACCACTCGCGATACTAACGACAACTACAAGCGATACATGGTCCAGTGGCCGGCGCACTTTTCCAGCCAGCAGTCTCCGGCAGCGCAGGATTCCGGGCCGGAGCTCCTTCCACGCCGGCCAAACTTGCCGGCGCCGCCCGGATCCAGGCTCAGCCGGGCCTCTGCC
The DNA here is from genome assembly GCA_020883675.1 of Bruguiera gymnorhiza. NCBI lineage: Eukaryota > Viridiplantae > Streptophyta > Magnoliopsida > Malpighiales > Rhizophoraceae > Bruguiera > Bruguiera gymnorhiza. Next base: position 566,322 of record JAIRCJ010000050.1, read on the forward strand.
GTGCCCAGCAGGCCGATCGGGTCCCGGCCAGATGTGTTCGCCGGTGGCCCTCGACCTCGTTCGGGTCGGGCTTCGGCCGGTGCCCCTTCGGCCCCGGTCGGATCGCACTTGCCGGTGGCCCTTTCGGCCCCAGTCGGATCGTGCTTGTCGGTGGCCCTTTCGGCCCCCGGTCGCCTCGCGTTCATCGGTGGCCCTTTCGGCCTCGGTCGGATCGTGCTTGCCGGCAGCCCTTTTGGCCTCGGTGGGGTCGCGCCTCGCCGGTGACCCTTTCGGCCTCGGTGGGGTCCGCCTCGCCGGTGGACCTCTCGGCCTCGGTGGGGTCGCGCCTCGCCGGTGGCCCTTTCGGCCTCGGTTGGGACGCGCCTCGCCGGTGGCCCTTTCGGCCTTGGTGGGGTCGCGCCTTGCCGGTGGCCCTTTCGGCCTCGGTTGGGACGCGCCTCACCGGTGTGGCTTCCCCGGCGACGCGCAGAAACACAGCGCTCACCGGGGTTCCTTTCGCCGTACCCGGATCGATTTGGATCCCGGCTGTGCCGACCGCTTTCTTTCGTGCGCCGGTTACCACCAGCGCAAAAGGGAAAACAAAACAACGCAGTATTCACAAAAACCTGCTCTGATACCAATTGTAAGAACTTTTCGAAAATTTTCCTTTAACGAAAAATTCTTTTTCCACAATACAGGATCTTTCTTTAAGCGAATACTAGCAAATGAACTGTAAGGAATCGACGTACCGTTATCCATGTCGGTTCCTTCGCGGAGATGAAGATCTCTTTACCGATCTGTGTCTGAGAAGATTTCACCTTTCGTTTTCTGATTTTTTCCTTTCGTGTCTTCCTGCCTTTTCGGTCTCTCTCTCTTTCTCTCTCAGTTTTCTCCGACTCTTCCCTTTCCTTTTCTGATTCTTTGATGGTTGAGCGACTACGGGAAAAGCTTAACGATTACGTTTATTTCCCTTTCCATAATTGTTATCATTAATTAGAAATTAATATCCTAATTAATTAGGAATTAATATCCTAATTAAATCATTAATTAGGGAATTAATATCTTAATCAAAACGTTACCTTTTCCTTTCGTAACGTTCATTTATAAACTAGGAAATTATCCCTCTTTTCCGATAACAATTATGCTACCCGTAATCGTTGTCTTTTTCCTGTAACAATCATCTTTAAATAGGGAGAGTGGAGGGATTTTAAACCCAGTGACCCAAATTGCCATTATGTCCAACCGACCATCATATTGGACCTTTTATATTGGGTCACACTTTAAATAACAAAGACCACTCATGTTAATTAATTTAACACATACACCAAAGATTACATTCATAGCGACATTCGTGAAACATAGGAGTCAATGATGTTGATTATACATTTTTACATTGTTGGAATGATAATGCCTGGAATATGAGATTGTCCCTTCATTTTGTGTGGATAAAACTTTCCCTTTTATATCAAAAAGCCATTCACAAAGAATGATCACGAATTTAGCTCAAAATAATCATGAAATTAACTTTGTATCCACACTAAGCATTATAATTATTGCAAATTGCAGAATACTTCACCTTTGGTAATTTGTGACCATTAAATCCCATCAAATTTATGATTTATACATCTTTGCTTTCTTTTATTGCATGGCATAAATGGTCCATTCGCACAAAGTTGGGTGCGTTTCTTCATTTTTTGCGGATAAAACTTCGCCTTTCATTGTAATAGTAATTCTCACAAAATGATCTTGAAATTAAATTTTGTTTATACACCAATGATTACATTCAAAGCAACATACATGAAATATAGGAGTCAATGATGTTGATTATACATTTTTACATTGTTGGAATGATAATTAATTTAAATTATTTTGTTTGTTATCAATTTTTTTAAATAATAGGACTCAATCGTGTGATTTAATAAATTTATTTTATATGTTGTTGAATTCTTGTTATTTGTCATAGAATATAAAAATAATAGAGAGGATTTTGAGTTTCTTTTGACTTATGTGCTACATATATTTAAGTAAATTAAAATTTTACTTTTCTTCTTTTACTTAGAATTATTAATTTCACAAAATTTTTATATTTTTTTAATATGTAAGATATTATTTAAAATCTTAAATTAGAAGTATATACCTAATAAATAATATTAATATATAAAATTAAACAATATTTAAATTTTTTAAATCAAGGATACTAAACAAGGAGGTGTATTTATTTGTGTTGATGTATATATAGACACACACACACATCAACAATAGCCGAACTATAATATGTACAATGAGACTATTTGTTATTTTCCTCATTTTCTTATATTTGGCAAACTAGAAAATGTTGTTAAATGAAAAATAATGGTTCTGTCAATAAAATATAGGCTTAAATCAAGAATTCACACTTCACATTTCATTGCTTTTGGGTTCATATCCACTTTTTTTTTCATTTGTAAAATTATTTTTTAAAATTAACTCTACTGTATAAATTAACTTTTTATTATTATTTTTTATTAAATATATCACGGGATAACATATGACATTATATAATTACCACATTATTTATTATTCACTTAAGATGTCACTTTAATAAAATGATTAACCCTAATTTTTGATTTTTTATAATTTTTAGATTTTGCTTGATTTCTTTGATTTTTTAATAATTTTTGTATTTTTTTTTAATTTTTAGTTTTTTTTTGTTATATTAGATTTTTTTAAAACCCTTTTAAAATTTCCATATTTTTCCTTTTTTTAAAAACTTTTACTTTTTTGGAATTTCTTTTTGCTTTGTTTTTAAATTTCATTTTTTTTTTTGGATTTTGTTACAATTTTTAGGCTTTAGTCTTGAAAAAATAGTAATCATTTTTTCGAGGACTTAACATCTTAGGCCAACAGCAACTCCATGATTGCCACATGGCGATTCTTAATAAAGAAGTAAAAAAAAAAATCCATTCATGTAATAGAAGGCGAAAAGTCTTAATTAGCCCATTTAGTATGATTACTTTTTAAACTATAGTCATAACATATTTCTTCCAAAATTAATTCCTCTCACTCTATAATTTTAATTATTTTTCATTAATTTATCATTAAATATACATTAATCAATTAATGGTGACATTTACAAAATTGAATTGAATTTCATATTATTTAAAAAAACATTCTAAAATTTTTTAAAAGTTGAAAAAAATAAAAAAATTTTAAAAATTAATCATAAAAAATTATAAATTCATAAAAATCAAAAAATTTCTTAAAAAATCAAAAATTTAAAAGAATATAAAAACTAATTTTAAAGTTTAAAAAATTTTAACAAATTCGGAAATAAGTAACCCAAAAAATCATTTAAAAATAAAAAATTGAAAGTGAAATCCAAAAATTCAAGAAATTTTTTTTAAAATATTTTGAAGATAAAAAAGATCCAAAAACTAGAAATCTTATGAGTTCATAAAAAACTAAAAATTAATAAAATGAAAAGTAAACAACATTATAAAAAATGTAAAATTTAAAAATCAAAAAATTTTGCAAAATATTTAAAATTGTGAATAATCCAAAAATTTCTCTCCTTTGCACAATATATCCTTTTCTTTTTTTGTTAAACATTTTGATTAAAATATCTTTTTTTTGAATTTCCTCTTTTGTTAACAAGTTTAGACATTCAAAAATTATTTTAATATTTTTTTGAATTTTTTATTTTTAAAAGAATTTTCAATTTTTTTAATATATAAATTCTTTATATTTTTTAAAAATTTTTAAAACTTTCATAAAGTATTTTAAAACTGTGATATCATAGAAAAATGATGATATAATATTCGAGACAACATTACTCAATTGACATGGTTTGTAACATAACACATTTATTGATAAATTAAAAAATGATTAAAATCATTAATAAAGAAAATGTAAGTAATTAATTTTCTTTTGAAAAAATTTATTGCGACTATAATTTAAAAGTTAGACAAACGTGAAGGTCTAATTGAAATTTTTGCTATTTCAAAAATAAAAAAAAGTAGTAGAAAACATTAAAACAAGAAGGTGGATTCTTGATTTAATTTGTGGAATAGAATATATATAATCCTGAAGCTTTTAACATTATAATGCGGGTCCTACCATTTTTGCCATCATGCCATTATAAGCAAAATACCTATTTTGCCCTTTTTTATTATTACAATTACATCATCTTTCTCTATTTCCTTTTTGCCCTCCTACGTTTTTTGTTGTTACAAGTTATGTCAACAATTTTGTGTTTTATGTTTCTATTTTGTCTTTGGGTTGTTTTGTTTCTATACTTAGTTTTAATTGCTTTATTTTTAAAAATAATATTTACAAAAATATCTTTTCACATTATTTTTCTATGTTTTTCAAAATAACATAAAATTTTATAATAAATATTAACCATTTTTTGAACATTATTATTATGGGTACTCTTCATAACTTAAATAGAAAACTTTTTGTTATAGCCCCATTTAAGCTCCATTTAAGTTTGATGATACAGATGAATATTTTTTCCAAAAGATAAAAGAGATTGAAGGTTGAAGTTATCACTAAAGGTAATAATTAAATTAATTATTTGATATGTTTTTTTATACTAGTCAAAATTTGAATTTTTTTAATCATTATTTGTCTCTTAATAAATAAAAATTTACATTAAAAATATAATATTATTTTTAAATTTATTAATACTAAAATTAAATATAAAAAAATCTCCCTAATTCTAATAATATTGAGATGATAATTTTTTATTAAAAAAATAAACAAAAATATTATTAATAATTCTCAATTTTAACTCAAATGTATAATGGTTGATAATGTAAGATACACTTTTTTTTTAATTAAAAAAATGGAAGCTATAAGTTAGTATTATTATTTTTTTCAATTTACTTTAATTTATTGTCGAACATTTTTATATATTTGTTATATTTTTCAATTAGCCTTATCATTCAAAATCAATCTAGTTTAGAACGAATGAAATCTAGTATTTCATGCTCTTAAGTATTAATATTGACATAATTTAAATTTTGCATAAAAAGGTAGAAAACAATTTTATTGTAAGAGACAATGATTGAATCAATTGATTTTGATTTTGAAAATAGTGTACACGATATTAAATTTTACAATTCACCGTCGAATAGATGTTTAATGAAAGAGGATGATTAGAAAATTTTAAAAGTATAGACAATTGGAGATTTGTAATACCAAACATAAATTATAAAGGTTATAAAAGAACGTGGCAAAAGAACAAAATTTCTTGCTTAGTTTATCCATCTTTTTGGTTTTTGCTCATTATCTTTTTTTTTAAAAAAAAATTTCACCTAATATAATTGTTCTATCACCTTTTTTTTCACTTTTTTTCTATTAATCATTCGTTATGTGTATCACTTGGGAATCCATTATGTGCTATAAAAATATAATTAGACATGTTGACAATGTGTTGATATGTGATATTTTTAAAAAATCAGAAATTAAAAAATTAAAAAATATAATAAAAAATCTATAAATTAAAAAAAATCAAAATTTTTAAATATAAAAATTTAAAATAAATTCTAAAAATTTACAAATAAATCTAAAAAATATTTCAAAAAATTTTGAAGGTATTCACAATATTTGAAACAAAAAAGTTAAAGTTTTTAAAAAATTTTGAAAATATTTTTAAAATATCGAATCCCACAACTTTTCTTTTAACAAAAAAAGTTTGGATTTGATTTTTAATTTTCAGATTTTTTTACAAAATGTTTTGGAATTTTTTGATTTCAAATTTTGTTAAAAATTTTAGAATTTTTAAAAATAGTTTTCATATCTATTTTTGAATTTTTAGATTTTATTTCGAACATTTAGCTTTTTTAAAAAAAGTTTAAAATATTTTCAATTTATAAATTTAAATTTTTAAAAAATACTATTCTTATTCTAGTTACATCCTAGAGGCGTCATGCTCAAGTCCGTATTTAATTTTTGTGGCCCAGTACCGCTTGTCTACGACGATACGCCTGTCCGGTGTGGGATTGCTCATTTAGCCTCAAGTACACGATAAAGCCTAATAACAATCATGCCTTTTGCTAAAAAAAAAAAACAAAACCAATCATGCCCTAAATATGGACCCAAAAAACAAACAAAATTATTAGGTAAATATAAATTGATAGGGTCAAGCAAAATTGTTTTAATTCTTAAAAGTAATTTTAACTCTAAAGTAATAACTTTTATTTGATATTAAAATTTTTGCTTTGACATTGATGTTTCTCCTATTTATTACATTATTGTTAGATGAAATTTATCACAAATTCAAAAAATATATAATTCAATAAGTACTACAAAAAAAGAGAATTCAAATCACACTATCCATGAAAAAATATCTATTTTCGCAGCAAATATTTACCAAGTGACATAACTCATTTATTTATGAAGTTCCTTTCACAACTTATGCCACTTTTAAGAGTTGAGATATTGTTTTGGCAAAACTTTCAAGTTTCTAACTGTCTATGAAATAAGTAGAGGAAAATGAAAGGACTCCATATTATCAAAGTATAGTTTGAGCAACAAATGAATTATTATTGAATCAAGATTTAGTTTTGGTTTTGGTAAGACTTTTTGGATTTCATTGTTATTCATATCAAGGTAACTATGAAATAAATGAAAGGAAGTGAACTTTTTTTTGGTTAATATACAAAAATAACTATTATTTATAACAAATTAAATATTACCTATAAAATATAATAATTTAAATTTAATAAAATATTTTTGTCTTAAAAATAATATACTGTCAATTTTAATTAACTTAATTGAACCAAAAGAAAAAAAAATAATAAAATCTAAAATATAAAAGAAAAAATCCTAATTACTCTTTTTCTCGTATCAAGGCATGACACTAAAATGAAAAATAGAAAATGAAGGCCTGATTGGAGTCAAAAATTGACAAAAGACACAAAAAGCAAGAGGATGGTGATGCTAAAACATAGTAATTATTAATCCCCTTTCTATTTTAGCCATGAACTCTAATAGAAAATAGAGATGAGCTCTAATTAAAAATAGAGCAGAATCCCTAATAAAAATTTGGAATAAGTTAAAAAACAGTTCTCAATTTTTTTAATTTTTTAATATAATCCTAAATTTTTTATTTTTTAATTTAATTTTAAATATTACTAATTCTTTTTAGTATAATTTTTAAAAGATAAAAAATAAATAAAATATTATATTTAATTGTAAATATATAAAAATTCATTGTCAATGCATATTTTTATACGTATTTTAATGTATTTACTAATTTTTATTCATGAGAATAGTGTCTTTAGAGTATGTATGGATGTATTTTAGTTATTAATACACATTTTTGTACATTAATTATGAGATATAATATTTAATTTATTGTACTACATTAAAAATAATTAATAATATTTAGAACTAAATTAAAAAAATAAAAAGTTTATAAATATATTGAAAAAATTAAAAAAATTGAAAACTATTTTTAACTTTATCCCATAGAAATTAATAAGAAGGGATTTCGAGAATTACAACTTCAATTTTATACTAAGGAACACAAAATAAAAACAAAATCACATAAGCAATATCGTCAAACTCTTAATTTGCATTTAAGACACCAATTGTTGACACCAAAGTAGAAAGAAGAAAAAGGTACCTCAATTATGCTAGAAAAACCCTAAATTCACAATTCAATCTACGCTTGAAATAACTATTACTCCTCAATATAGAAAGATAGATAAATTTTAAAAAACCATTAGACGAAAAGAGAGATTTATTCAATCTTTATATTTTGAAATAAAAAATAAACACTTGTGTGAAAAAATTAACACTCTTGTTATACAAGCAAAAATACATGAAGCATAACAAAATTAGAAACATTAGCTTGTTCAAAAATTCCTACAATTTTTTGGAATAGAAAAAAAGCATGTAGTGGAATTACCTTACAAAGTGACTTTTAATGAAAGTTAAATCCCAACCAAAACCAAGTCATAGCTATGAGACCAAGCCATTTAGAAATATGCAAAAATGAGATAAATGATTTTTTTTGAAAAAAGTGCTTATTTGAAAAAGTACTACCCTTTGGAGTTGTCCTACTTTTTATATAGACATTGTAGCAAAAAATAGAAAGAGACATTCCATGATTAGTAATTAATTACAGACCTTTAAATAAGACATTTAGATGGGTTAATTACCTTATACCTCATAAAAAAAATTTGCTTAATAAGTTTTATGAAACCTAAGTACATTCAAAATTTGATATGAAGTTTGGTTATTAGCAAATCTAGATTCATAAGAAGAATAAGTATAAGATAGCATTTACAATTCCATTCAAATACTATGAGTGCAATATAATGTCATTTGAGTTAAAAAAACGCACCCTCTAAATTTCAAAGAATTATGAATAAAATATTTAATACTTGTTTAGCATTTCTAATTGTTTGTATTGATGATGTATTTGCATTGGATAAAACTTAACATATCCTTTAATTTCAAAGCACATTGACTTTTTGTGTGTCATTGAAAATAACTATATTGAGCTCTAACCTTATAGCCCATATTAGATAAAAAAAAAAAAAAAAGGACATATAGGCCTAGAAGCTTGACTTGAAATTTCTAGTGATTTATTAACCATTGAAGTAGAAGTTAAAAGAAGGAAGATAAGTTTGTACTACGGTTTACTCACCTATTCCTTATTTTTTCTTATACCTTCCAATTCAATAATTGGTACTAAAAAGGTAGAGTACTTAGGATTAATCTTTTCTTTTCCCTTTTGAAGGTTTAACCTCATGCTTCTTAATGGAGTAAATTAAATTTTGAAATCTCCATCTTTATATTCAATTACTTCTTCAAATTGTCAATTTACCTATTTAATAGGTTTAACAGCTTTTTCTAAGGTCTATCAATTAGGTAGCTTAACTTGATTCCAAGTAATCATTCTAGGGATCATTACACTAGCTTTTGACCTATTAGTCAAAAATAATATTGTAGTTCTTTTGTTTGCATATTTAGAAGGAATTTCTTTAACTCCTAGAATAATAGTATTTATAACTTTATAATGTATCATATAAATAAGGATTAAATTTTCTAAACCTAGCATCATATCAAATCCCTTTTTCTTTATGTCTAGACATAAAGCATGTATTAAGTTTGGATTTGATAATGACGGCATGATGTTTGGAAAGCAAGAAAGCTATCCATCACTTAAGCTAGATTTGACTACTTCTAATAAGGAGTCATGAAATCTATTATTTCTTTTATCCTTAACACAAATAATTGTTGAGTTATTTAAACCCAATCTAGTAGTCAATTTCAAATCTAACTAAACCATTCCTATATGAATGAACTTATATTTTTGTAAATAAAAACTAATAAGTTCTTGTGGTAATAAGAAAAAATGATTATATCCATGAATTTATGGTAAGGCTTCTTTGAAGGTTTTGATCACATTATTGGTTTTTGAAAAGAAACTACTCCATTTATAAACATGGGAAGGAGAAGAAGAAGAGAGAGTCAAATTCTATAAATAATTTTTATCTAGAGTTTAATTAATAATTACTTCCTTATTTCTACTCCTACTTAGGCTATTACTCCTAAAAAGCCAATTAAGTCTTAACCTATTCACACTTCATAGTATCACTATCAATGAATTACATCATAACTCTTTAATGCCTAACCATGGCAAGCAACAAAGGCAATATGACTTAGGGTTTCGATTATGAAATAAAGATGAGATTAAACTTTACCAACAATCAGAATCTAATACCATTCAATTTACTTCATCAAAAAGCATGAGGTTAAACCTCAAAAAGGGAAAAGAAAAGGTTAAAGCAAGGTACTTTACCTCTTTAGTACCAATTACCAAATTGGAAGATATAAAAAGAACTAAATAACTAGTGAGTTAACCACAATATAAAATTGACATCCCTCCTTTAACTTCTACTTTAGTGGTTAATGAAAGTTAGGCTTTTAGTCCTAAATCTCCTTCTTTATTTGACATGGGATATCAAGATGAAGAAAAAACTTTTTATGTCCTTATAGTCATAAACAAGGTAAAAGAAAAGATAAAAGAGTTATTTTAGTCTCCTAAAAACATTTTAAAAAGGAAATAATTTTTTATAACTTTTAATCAAAATTGGCAAGAGTTATGGATTAGGTGTCAAAAAAAAAAAAAAAACATTGTTGAAACAACAACAGTTGATATTTTTACCTATTTAAAGAAGGTTTATAAGATTAAAAAGAAACCTTTCCCTAATTTTTTAACCTTAAAGGAATGTATGGTTCTTCAAAATACCTATTAAGAATACATTACAAAAAAGGGAAAGAGTATCCACCCTCCTACTTTAAATTTAAGTATTAAAATTAAGGATAGTGAGGTTATAACCTCTCCTTACAAGGCCGAAGCAACCACAAGTGTTGCTATTTAGTAAGAAAATTATACTAATCTTTATCTTCAATTGGTTGGCAATTAACTAAGTTGTGTGGAAGAAAACTTTGAAGCAATTGCCTTAAAGAGGTATTATTGCCCAAGACCTTTGGTTAAATTAGAAGTAGAAAAATGGGTTTTATTTAAGCCATTGTCTTTAAAAGACATAGATTACAACATGACTAGTAAAAATCTTGCGAAGAAAAAATTAGTAGATGAAATAATAAAAAGGATAAAAACCTTAGGTTGAAAGAAAGTGATGCCTACTCATGTGGAAGTTCCTTGTCAAAATTCACGAGTTAAGAGATTAGGTAAAGAATTTTATGTTCCTTTAATAAACTCGATATTAAAATAAAAAATAGATAAAATTTCTTACCATTGGGCAAATATTTGTTTAGATGTTATGTTTTTAACATCTTTTGTAAGAAAGTCTTTTGCCACCTTACAATCAATTTTTATAAGAAATTTATAATTTCACATTTCAATTTCAAATTTTTTAATACATAATATTATAACTAATATTTCCTTTTTGATGGTATAGTAGTTAACTCTAACTCCTCACCATAATCCTAAGGTGAAGTAAATAAGTTGTCCTTTTGAATTAATCCTTAAGGATATCCTCATATCTTTTATTTAATGCATTGGTTTTGGTTATTTTAAAGGCATTGGTATGAGGAAGAATTAAGCATGCTAGTTATTTTCCTTTAACTTTACTCTTCTTGCCTTTGTATGTTATCTATCCATTCTAACAAATTTTTTTGAAACCTTTCAAATAATGTCTTAGTGTCTTAAGCTAAGTCTCTATAGAAATTTGAAATGTAATTTAGACTTCCTAAAAACCTTTGTAATTACTATTTATCTCTAATTTTATCAAGAAATTTAGAGGAAAATTCAATTACTTAGTTAATGGGAATTATAGCTCTATTTTCTATGAAATATCCAAAGAATCTAACCTTGATTTGAATTTCTTAGCATACGTTACTAAACCTATCTTTTCCATAACCTTTAGGAAAAGGTTTAAATGTTTAAAATGTTGTTCAATAATATTAGAAAATACTAGTATATCATTAAAATAAACAATCATAAATGTTGAATAAATTATTAGATAAAGTTCATAATCTTTTGAAATTTAGAAGGTGCATTCTTTAATCCAAACGACACTATATTTTATTTATAATGTCTGAATGGAACAGTAAATGATATCTTATAATTATCTTTTTCTTGAATTTAGATTTGCCAATAACCAGATTTCATATCACATTTTGGATATATCTAAGCTTCATAAAGCCTATTTAACAAATTCTTTTTATTAGGTATAGTATATGTAATTCATCTTAACACCTTATTTAAAGGCTTGTGTTTAATAACTAATGTTGGAACTCCTCTTTCTAGTTCTGCTACATGTTTTACATAATATACAAGAGAACTTAAACGACTAACACTTTTTCTAATAAGCCCCTTTTTCAAAAGAACTTTTATTTCTTTTTAACCTATATCTAAATGTCGTGGTCCCATAGCTTTGGGTCAAGTTCTGGTTGGAATCTAACTTTCATTAAAAGTCACTTTGTACAATAATTCTACCACATGCCTTCTTCTTTTCCAAAAATCCATAAGAATTTCCAAACAGATGAATGTCTTTAATTTTTATTGTATTTCCTATATTTTTACTTGAATAAAAGGAGTATTAATTTTTTCGTATAAGTATTTATTTTTTACTTTAGTATATAGAGATTGAATAAATTTCTCTTTTCTCTTAATTGTATTTTGAAGTATGTCTATCTTTTTATATTAAAGGATAGATATAAATTTAAAATTAATAAACTTCCCATTTAGTTCTGAGTAAATACCTTAATCACTAATCTTTTTTAAAGGATATAACATATGCAAAAAGGGATTTCCTAAAATAATACCTTGAGAAAGGTTCTTAACCAAAACAAAAGGAATTTCAATAGAAATTACCTTGTTACAAATAGTAGTTTGTGATAATTTATATTTTTTAACAAGTTTACTTTTATTTACAGTGTTTAACATATTCATAGTTTTTGTAAAATATTTTGAACCAATTAAGAAATTTCATTGGATCATTTAGAAGATGAATCTCCCTTGATGTAGGGACCTTTGTCCTTGGCTAAGTCAATTATTTAACTAGCTAAAGATGCCTTTGGTTCAAAAACAAAAGAAGTAGATGTGATGTTCATAAGTGTGCACTAGATAAAACTTTAACATATCCTTTAATTGCAAAGCACATTGACTTTATGTGTGCTATTGAAAATAACTATGCCTAGCTTTGACCTTACATCCCATATTAGATAAAAAATGAGATCTAGGCTTATAAGTCTGATTGGAAGTTTCTAGTAATTCATTAACCATCGAGGTAGAAGTTAAAAGAAGGAAGTCAACTTTGTATTATGGTTGACTCACTTATTCCCTAATTTTTCTTATACCTTCCAATTCAGTAATTGATATTAAAGAGATAGAGTATCTTCATTTAACCTTTTCTTTTCCCTTTTTGAGGAAAAGTAAATTGAATTTTGAAATCTTTATCTTTACATTTAATTATTTCTTCCAATTGTCAATTTACTTGTTTAACAGGTTCAACAACCTTTTCGAAAGCCCACTGATTAGGTAACTTAACCTAATCCCAAGTAATCATTTTAGGAACCATTACATTAGCTTTTGACCTCTTTTGAAGGATTTTCTTTAATCCTTGAAATAGTGGTATTCATAATGTTATAATGTATCCTATAAATAAGAATTCAATTTTCCAAAGCCAGCATCATATCAAATCCCTCTTCTATTATGTCTAAACATAAAGGATGCAGTTGGAACTAATAATGACAAGGTGAAGTTTGGAAAGCAAGAAAACCAAATAGGTCCGTCACTTAAGCTAGATTCAACTACTATTGATAAGGAGTCATGAAATCTATTATATCTTTTATTCTTGACAAAAATAGTTGCTAAGTAATTTAAACCTAATCTAGTAGTTAGTTTTAAAACTACTTGAACCATTCTTATATGAATGAACTTATATTTTTGTAAATGAGAACTAATAACTTCTTGTGGTAATAAGAAAAAATCATTATAACCTGAGAAAGGGTAGATTTCTTCTACAATTTTGATCACATAATATGTTTTTGAAGAAAAACTTCCTCATTTATAAATATGGGAAGGAGTAGAAGAAGGGAGAGTCCATTATTGTAAATGATTATTATCTAGACTTTCATTGATAATTGTTACCTAATTTCTACTTTTACTTAGGCTATTACTCCTCGAAAGCTAGTTACATCTTTACATATCCATACTTTATAGTATCATTGTCAACGAATTATGCCATAACTCTTCCACACCTAACCATAGCTTACCTAATCAACAAAGGCAACAAGATTTGGGGTTTCAACTATGAAATAAGGATGGCATTAAACTTTACTAGTAACCAAGCTCTGATACCATTTAGACACAACACAAAAAAAAGGTGACGATAAATGTAAAGGATAATAATAACAAGCATATAACACAAACATAAGAAACTTATATTGATGAAATTATACGCATACAACAAAAGTACTTATAGAAAGACAGTTTTCATTAAATGTCAATACAAGCTTAAGATATCATAAGAGAGGTGGTAGAACTGCAAGGAAAGAAAATTCTTTTTCAATTTAAATTGGACCTTGCCTTCTTCAACCAAAAGGGACTTATTTATACTAAAGAAAAGATAATAATTGACACTTAAGGAATCCAAGGCACTAAAAGTAAGTGAGTCCTTTTAGATTCCTTGCTTTTTTAAAGTAGTTTTAATGAAATTTATTTGTTAGGCATCTTTGCTACTTTTCCATTAAAAGTAGTTTTGTTATTTTTACAACATATAAGGGTCCTAAGAATCTTGCATGATATCATCACTATTATGACCTTGACTACTTTTGGCTTGGCTTGCTTGAGGAGTCACTTCTAGTTAGTGGAATGAGGCCACCATCTCTAGTAATTTCTCTTTAGAAATAGATTCCTTTAAAGCCTTTAATAATTCTTCTAGATTACTAAATAGTGGCAATTGTGGTGAAGCTTTTGATCCATTTATCCTTATAATTCCTTGGGCATTATAAACTCCATCTTTAAAGAAGTTGAGTTTTTCCCACCATCAAATATTAATTTGCCTAGCTAGCCATGTGATATGTTTAATATCCATGTCTAAACTCATCTATTTTACCATGACAGTATAATACCACTTTATAATCTATGGAACATGATACCATCAGGCAAATATTAGTAGAAGGTCTTTAACTCATCATTCGTTTTGCAAAATTATTCATAAATAGTTCTTATCATATATGGAAAAGTTATAGGATGTAATCCCTATTTAACAAACCAAGTTTTAAACCAATTAGGAAATTTATTTGGATGATTTAAAAGATGAATTTGAATGAACCAACTAAAATTTTTTTGTCTATTTTCGTATAACAAAGCACTTTTCTAGAATTCAATATAATCAAAATAATTATAGAATTTAACCTTTTACCATTCTTTCAACTCTCTATAACCAAAGAGAGCCCCTTGCTAATCTTCAAGATAATGAAGTTTCTTTAACTTGAATTTTGCATAAGCCCAATCTTTAAAGTTATAGGTAGTTTCTGAACCTTTCTCAATAGGTTAAATAACTATATATCATATTTCATGAAAAATTTGTTAATAATACATGTAATCCTTCATATTAGAATGAGGATAAATGTTATCTTTAACATAGAATCTAGCGACCTCAATAGGTTAAGGCTGGACAAAGTTATTTTCAATAACATAGAAAAAGTCAATGTGCTTTGCAATATGTTAAAGTTTTATCTAATGCATTCTTATAAGCATCATCTTAAAGTTTATCAACTTCATTTGTCTCTAAACTAAAGGCATCATTAGTGGGTGAAATAGCCAACTTAACTAGGGAATGAGGTCACTGCATTAGGGGTTGCTTACTCATGTGGGAAGTTCCCTACAAAAATTCACGAGTTAAAAAATTAGGTAAAGAATTTGATGTTCCTTAAATAAATTCAATATTAAAATAAAAAAGCAAAGATTTGTTTAAAGGCTATGTTTTTAACATCTTTTGTAAGAACGTCTTTACTATCTTATAATCAAATTTTCAAAGAAATTTCTGATTTACTAGATCACCTTCAAAATTTTTAATACATAATACTATAACTACTATTTTTTTAGTGGTAGAGTAATTAACTCTAACTCCTCGTTATACTCTTGAGATTAAGCAAATAATTTGTTCTTTTGAATTAATTCTTTATTTAGTAATACCCTTATATCCTTTATCTAACACATCAGTTTTAACTATTTTAAAAGTATTAAGACAAGAAAGGGTTAAGTATAGTAGTTCTTTTGCTTTAATTTTAATCTTCTCAACTACCTTTACATGTTCATTTGTCCACTCTAACAGATTTTTTTAACGCCTTTTGAATAATGGCTTAATGTCATAAGCTAAATCTCCATAGGAAATTGAAATATAATTTAAACTTCCCAACATTCTTTGTAGTTATTGTTTACCTTTAATTTCATTAGGAAATTTAGAGGCAAGGCAAATGCAATTGCTCGATCAATAGAAATTATAATGTCATTTTCTATGAAGTGTCTAAGGAATCTAACATTAGTTTGAAACTTTATTTTCTTAGCAAATGTTGCTAAACTAGCCTTTTCCATAACCTTTAGGAAAAGGTTTAAATGTTTAAAATGTTGTTTGATAGTATTAAAAAGTAGTAATACAACATCAATATAAACAATTATGAATGTTGAATAAGCATTACATATTTCATTCATAATTTTCTAAAATTCAAGAGGTGCATTCTTTAATCTGAATGACATTACAATTGATTCATAAGGTCTGAACGAAATTGTAAATATAGTCTTATACTTATCCTTTTTCTAAATTTGAATTTGCCAATAACTAGATTTCATATCAAACTTTAAATATATTTAAACTTCATAAATCATGTTTAATAATTCCTTTTTATTAGGTATAAGACACCTAATCCATCTTAATATCTTATTTAAAGGGTTACAGTTAATAACTAACCTTAGAACTCCACTTTCTAGTTCTGTTGCAATTTCTACATAAAATGAAAGATAACTCCAAGGATTAGCACATTTTTTGATAAGTCCCTTTTTCAAAAAATCTTTTAATTCTTTTTAACTATTTCCAAATACCTTGGTCCTACAACTATAGGTTAGGCTTTGGTTGGAATCTAACTTTCATTAAAAGTTGCTTCATACAACAATTGTACTGCATGTTTTTTTCTACTCCAAAAAATTGCAGGAATTTCCAAAGAGACTAATGTCTCTGCATGTTTTTTTCTACTTCAAAAAGCCGTAGGAATTTCCAAACAAGCTAATGTCTCTAATTTTTGTTGTATTTCCTATATTTTTACTTAAATAATAGGAGTATTAATTTTTTTCATGCAATTATTTATTTTTTACTTTAGTATGTAGAGATTTAATGATAGATTACTGTTTTCACTTAGCTTAAATAACATATTACTTTTTTTTCTTTATAGATTAGGTTTCTTCTTTTTTTTTTCTTCGTTCTTTCCCTTTAAATAAAAGGTTTTCTTTTGAGCTAACAATTTATAACCATTTTTCTTAATTTTCTCATAATAATATA
This sequence comes from Bruguiera gymnorhiza, assembly GCA_020883675.1. Lineage (NCBI taxonomy): Eukaryota > Viridiplantae > Streptophyta > Magnoliopsida > Malpighiales > Rhizophoraceae > Bruguiera > Bruguiera gymnorhiza. The sequence continues at coordinate 583,328 of JAIRCJ010000050.1, forward strand.
TAAGTGGATAATCCATCTAATTTTAGATGTATCCTAAAACTCTTTTACATTGAGCTTTACTCTTTGTAACTATTTATGCAATTTAATTTCATTATAAAGTTTAACCCTTTTAGCTATTACATCGGTAGCCAATTCTTCATAACTATAGTTAGCATAATCAATCACCCCCTTATTTTTAACTCTTTTTGCAAATAGTGTGGGTAACCTAGTGAGAAGTTTTTCTTCCTAGAAAATACTCTAGCTTTTTTCTTTAATGAAAACTTTAGAGAAAAATACATCTTATACCACCTAAAATGAGATAGATTTGGGCATCTCAAATTAATGAGTTGCTTGTATATCTTATCAATTAATAAGGTTGTTATACCAATAGAATGATTGGTAATTATATAAATCAATGTATTAACACAATTGGAGAGTTGAACTCCTTGTTTTATTTTTGTAGGAGAAAAGATCTAAACTTTCACTTCTTTGGATAGAAATCCCACCACCCTTTAAATTGTCTAGTAAACCCATTGGTGATGAATTTTTCATTAAAATTACCATTTAATTTTGCAGCAATTGCAAATATCATTAGATAATGAAGTAGAATAAGAATTTGATGTTTAGTCATCCCATCTAGATTCCATTCTACTATATTGCTACCATCCAATTAAACATAATTATAATTAGATTGTTCCTCTCATAAGAGGTTGACCAGGGTTGTCTTAGTATAATATAAGTTTGTAAGAACCTTATTAAAAGTCATCTTATTAATATTCATAGTTTTCTTCTTGTAAGAAGGTGATGGATACTTTTGTATCAAGTTTTGTTCTAACAAGAATATTTCTTGAATTATATTTATATATTCCTCAGCATCACTTTATTCTTCAATTTCTTCTTTAATAGGTTCTTCCTTTTCTTTCAACCCAAGGTTTTTTAACCTCTTGACTATTTCATCTATTAATTTTGTCTTCTTAGGATTTATACTAGTCATGTTGTAATCTTTTTTTTTTTTTAAGACAATAGTTTAAATAAAACTTTGTTTTCTACTTCTAGTTCAACTAGAGGTCTTAAGACATAATCCTCCTTTAAAAGATTGCTTCAATTTCTTCTTCCATATGGTTTAGTTGATTTTCAACCAACTGAAAATAAAGATTAGTATAATTTCCTATTGAATTACAACATTTTTGGTTGCTTCAGCCCTATAAGGAGAGGCTATCTTGATTAGCTTTTCTTACATGGTTAGAATGGTTTATTGCCTAAAAAATGCGTCCATCACTTCTTTTCTTTATAACAAGGCAGATAATATAGTTGAAAGGACTTATTCAGAAAAATTGAATATGAAATTAACTCTCATAATTGTTACATTTAATACAACAAGCATGTTAATTCATCTTTGATATTTTGAGTTCATTGGAGTACATCATATGAGTCATTTATCTTGATTAGCTTTTCTTACATGGTTTGAATAGTTGATTGTTTGAAAGATGAAATTGACACTTCATTTCTCACTGGCAAGGCTTATCCTCTTGTTACAAGAACTTATTCACATAAAATGATCACGAAATAAACTTTTGTATCTATACCAAACTATATGACAAGCACTTCAATAAACCTTGGGTAGTCTAACTGCATTAAAGTTCATCAAATATATAAGTCATTGATCTTAATTAGTTTTTCTTGATAGGTGAGACTATCACTTCATTTTTTGTTAACAACACTTCTCCTTTCTTTGCAAAGAGTTGTTTGCACAAAATAAAAATGGAATTAACCTTTGTGTCTACACCAAAGATTATATTGTATGTGACAAGTATGTCAACTTTTGATAGTTTGAATCAATTGAATTCCATTAAATATAAATCTTGATTAGCATTTGCTTGCATGGTTATAATGGTTTATTACTGAAAAGATGAGTTTGACATTTATTTTCTTTTGAATAAGTAATGTCCTATCATTGAAAGGACTCATTCATAAAAAAATAAACATGAAATTAACTTTTGTAACTATATCTTCCATTAGATTTAATGAAAATGCATGTCAATACACCTTTGATAATTTGAATCCATTGGAGTGCATAATAGGAGTCATGATTTTGATTAGCTTTTATTACATGGTTTGAGTTGTTCATTGCTTGTAAGATGTGATTGTCACATCTTCTCAAGCAAGATTTCCCCTTTTATTATAAGGACTCATTCAAATAAAATTGATGGAAACCTCAAAGAGTACAATTAAACCCATAAGCAAAATAAGGAATTCAAAACCCCAAGAAAGTTAAATAAGGTTTAACAAAAGTAAAACCTTGACCTAATGTTCAAAGGAACATGAACATAAGGTATAAACTTAGACCTAACATTCAAAAGAACATGAACCAAAAGTATAAAGAAGGATATAGATGGCACACTCTTTAAAGAAGGGATTTGTGAGTGGTAAGTCAAGTTAGAATGCTATAAAACAATAATCTTGATAAGTTCACAAAGTTTATTGAAGAACCCTAACCCTAAACACAAGAAAAAATTTCTAAATAAGCTAATAGCAAATGAGTTGGGGTCAATTTGGTCAAATTTGGTTTGGTTAGATTCATAGAGCCATGTATTTAGCATAAAACTAGTTCACCAACTGCCTCATGATAAGTGCCAATCCAACCTTTTACTAGGAAACTAGTCCTATAACTAGTTTTGTAACTAGTCCACTCTCTGTCCTCCATTTTTTAGACATAATGATAAGTCCAACTAATCAATTCCATTACTTTGTTGCTACAACTCTTCACAATCACATCACTTAGGCCGATTTAGCATACTTATATAATTAATAAAATCTTGGCCTAAATTAAGACATACTTTGTTGCCCTTCATGCTTGAATTAGCTTCTTTGGCCTAAATGTTTTTAATCAACCTATTCAGTGCCTCTTTCATCCTTTTATCTCTAGAATGTGTCATTCACCCTTCTTGAATGCTTAATGGATCTTAAAAACCCTCCATGCATTAACACCTCCATGAATCTCATTATTTTCCTTCTCTTTAAAAGGATTTTACACTTGTATCAAAAGAGAAAGATTAGTAACATTAAATGTTACACTCACATTATACTCACCCAGAAGGTCCAACTTATAGGTATTATCATTAATTTGTGCCACCACTTGAAATGGATCATCCCCTCTAGGATATAGCTTAAGATGCCTCTCAGCCAAGAACTTTTCCTTATGCATATACACCTAAACCCAATCACTAGTATCAAACACCAACTTTATTCACCCTTTGTTGGCATGGGATGCATATTGCTTAGTTCATTGTGCAATTTATTGTCGTATCTTATGATGAGAAGCTTGGAGATAATGTGTGGAAGGCTTCAAATAATGCATAAGATCCATTCCACATTCCAAAAGGTCCAATAATGTAAGCTAGAGCCAAAAAAAAAAAAAGATGAAAGAATCATTAAATAGGCTAATTGAAAACATACAAACCAACCAAGCTATAAATGGTGCAAATTCAAGCTTGAGAGAGAGTCAAAGCCTTATTAATATAATTGGAGTGCTTAATAGGCTAGGGTTAAGTAATAGCATTCATTCATAAATAAGAGTTTGTCCTAAATAAGCACTTGTTTTTAGAGTTTTTTGAATAAGAATTTGTCCTAGATAAGAGTTTGCCCCAAATAGGGATTTATCCTAAATAGGAATTTATTTCTCTTTTAGGGTTGCTATCTTAGCCTAAATAGGCACTTCCTTGTACACTTTAAAATTATATAATTTGAGAGAAATAAAAAGCGATACTTTTCTCCTTCAGTTCTTTCAAGAACTAAAGGACTTATCAAGAAGTAACTTTTTTTTGTGGTGTTTAACCTAACTTATCATTCCCAAGTTCCTTGTTTTTTAAAGTGTGGCATCCATATTTTTCTCAATACCCTAGGTTTATATTCCTTTGAATATTAATTCCAGGAATTGTGTGATTAAAGTCTGACATAGCTTTCCTAGGTGTTGTCTGATTCCTTATGTGTGTTGGTAAATTTGTGGTTATATATTTTGATGATATTTTGGTCTATAACAAAAACTTAGAAGAGCACCTTGATCATTTACATTTAGAGAAATCATATGCTAAATTCATGAAATATTCCTTTTGTACTAACAAGATCATATTTCTTAGCTATGTTGTGAGTGCTAGAGGTATTGAAGTTGACAAGGAAAAAGTTAGGGCAATCCGTGATTGGCTGACAACTAAGCTAGTTAGTGATGTGTGTAACTTTCATGGACTTTAGCACCATTGCTGCACCACTAATTGAGGTTATTAAAAAGAACATGGGTTTTAAGTGGGGTAGTGATCAAGACAAGGCTTTTAATTACATTAAAGAAAAATTAAGTTTTGCACCCTTACTTACTTCACCTGACTTTGCAAAAACTTTCAAGATTGAGTGTGACACTTCAAGTATTGACATTGGAACAATTTTGACGTAGGAAAGGTGACTAACTTCCTACTTCAGTGAAAAGTTAAGTGGAATAGGCCTTAATTATCCTACTTATGATAAAGAGATGTATGCATTAGTGTGAGCTTTGGAGACATGGCAACACTACCTTTGGCCTAAGTAGTTTCTCACCTATACTGACCATAAATCCTTAAAGCACTTTAAGGGACAAGGAAAGTTGAACAAAGGACATGCCAAGTAGGTCCAATTCATTGAAACCTTTCCCTACATCATCAAATGTAAACAAAGTAAGGACAATGTAGTAGCTGATGTGATATCTTGTAAGTGTGCCCTTATTTTTACATTTACTACAAAATAATTAGGATTTGAATATATTGAAGATTTATTTGTGAAAGATCCTAACTTTGCTAATGTGTATGAAGCATATAGGAAGTCAGCCTTTGAGAAATATTTTAGGCATGAAGGATTCTTATTTAGGGAAAATTGTTTATATGTGCCTAGGAGTTCTTTGAGGGAGTTGGTTGTGAGAGAAGCTTATAGAGGTGGTCTAATAAGTCATTTTGGAGTTAGGAAAACCCTAGATATCTTAGTTAAACATGTCTTTTGGCAACATATGAAACAAGATGTTGAGAAGGTATGTCAGAAATGCATACCATGCAAATAGGCTAATTTTAGAAATTTACCCCATAATTTGTACACTCTATAAACAGACATTATGGGGTAAGTTAGGTATTAAACTATTGTTTTCAACTACTTGTCATCCATAAATTGATGGATAAACTAAGGTGATTAATCAAACTCTTTCTACTTTGTTGTGTGTTATTATTTAAATGAATTTCAACACATAGGATTATTTAAATGAATTTCAACACATGGGATGATTGTTTACCACATGTCAAGTTTACATATAATAAAAGTGTTCATTTTGCTATTATTTACTCTTTATTTGAAATTGTATATGGTTTTAACCTTTTGACTCCTTTGGATTTGGTGCCTATACTTGGTAATGAGTATACCAAATTAGATGGTGTACGCAATGCTAACATGGTGACAAAATTACATGAGAAAGTATGGCAACATATTGTAAAACGAATTGAGCAATAAGCATCCCATGTCAACGAAGGGCAATAGGAGGTGGTGTTTCAACCTAGTAATTGGGTTGGGAGCTTATGTGCAAGGAATGGTTTCCAGCTCAAAGGCATTCAAAGTTATGGCCTAAAGGATATGGTCCATTTCAAGTAGTAGCATGGATTAATGACAATGTTTATAAGTTAAACCTTCCTAGTGAGTATAATGTGAGTGTAATATTTAATATTTTTTATCTTTCTTTTTTTAATATAAGTGATGATTTAAGGATGAATCCTTTCAAAGAGTAGGGATTTGTCTTAAATAAGAATTTATGTCTCTTTTAGGTTTGCTATCTTAGTTTATAAATAGGACCTCTTTATAAGCTTTAAAATCAATTAATTTGAGAGAAATAAATAGTGAGCTTTCTCCTTTGGTTCTTTCATGAACTAAAGAACTTATCAAGAAGTAACTCTTCCTATGGTGTTAAACCCAACTTATCACTCTTAATTCCTTTTTTTTTCTAAAATATGGCATCTATATTCTTATTAATACCCTAGGTTCATGTTCCATTGAATATTGGACTTAGGGTCTGTGTGATTAAAGTTTGACTTAGCTTTACTGGGTATTGGTTGATTTCTTCTATGCGTGGTCTGTTAGGGTTCACATTATATATGATGTTGTACCTATGTATACGAGCCATACTTTATTAGGAGGGTCATATTCTATTAGAAATGTCATGGTAGTTTAACAAATGAGTTATGCATGAAGGCTTTAAGAACAAATATTCCTTTGTAATGAATGAAAAACTTGTCACTATTGTACCATTAACACCTCAACAAACTTATTAGGATCAATTAAGGATTAAAAGTGACAGCAAATAAAAAAGGAAGATTGAAAAGAGAGGGGTAACCAAAATAGAAAAGAGAGGAGAAAAATTGAGGACACAAGAGAGAGAGAGGAGGAAAAAGGAAGTTTCTATGCCAAAGAAAGTGATGACAAAAGAGCATTTTATGCCACACAACATATAATTGTATTTTCATACAATGAGGCTTATTTTAACGCTAACAAGTTTAGCCCTTTTTTGTTTAGTGTTGTTATTTCGCTTTTGTAGGAAGTTGAAGATGTATTCCCTAAAGATGTTATAAGTGGATTACTACCTAAAAGAGGAATTGAGCATCGAACTGATTTTATCCCTAGTGCATCTATTCCAAACTGGCTAGCATGTAAGAGTGATCCTGAGGAGACAATGGAGCTTCAAAGGCAAGTTGAGGAATTTATATTGAAAGGATATGTGAGAGAAAGCATAAGTCCCTTTACGGTTCATGTCCTTCTATACCAAAAAAGGATGGGACTTAAAGGATGTGGGTTTACTATCGGGCAGTCAACAAAATCACTATAAAGTGTTGTCACCCTATACTTAAGTTAGATGACATGTTAGATGAATTGCATAGTTTATATGTCTTTTCTAAAATTGATTTGAAAAGTGGACATTACCAAATTAGGATGAGACAAGAAGATGAGTGGAAAATAGCTTTCAAAACTAAGTATGATCTATATGAATGGCTTGTTATGCCATTTGGTCACACTAATGCATTGAGCAATTTTATATGATTGATGAATAATGTTTTGCATACATTCATTGGTAAATTTTTGGTTATGTATTTTGATAATATTTTGATCTATAACAAAAATTTAGAAGAGTATCTTGATCATTTATGTTTAATTTTAATCATTTTATATTCTGAGAAATTGTATGCTAACTTCAAGAAATGTTCCTTTTGTACTAACCAGATCATATTTCTTAACTATGTTGTGAGTGCTAAAGGTATTGAGGTTGATGAGGAAAAACTTAGGGCAATCCATGATTAGCCTACACTTAAGTTAGTTAGTAATGTGTAGCTTTCATGGTCTAACTAGTTTTTATAGACACTTTGTGAGGGACTTTAGCACCATTGATGCACCACTAACTAAGGTTATTAAAAAGAACATGGGTTTTAAGTGGGGTAGTGATCAAGACAAGGCTTTTAATTATATTGAGGAAAAATTAAATTTTGCACTCTTACTTGCTTTACCTAACTTTACAAAAAATTTTGAGATTAAGTGTGATACTTTAGGTATTTGCATTGGAGCTATTTTAATCCAAGAAACATATCTAATAGTCTACTTTAATGAAAAGTTAAATGGAGCAAGCCTTAATTATCCTCTTTATAATAAAAGATGTATGCATTGGTACTGATTTTAGAGACATGGCAACATGACCTTTGGCCCAAGGAGTTTGTCATCCATAGTGACCGTGAATCCATGAAGCACTTGAAGAGATAAAAAAAGTTGAACAAATTACATGCCAAGTGGGTTGAATTCATTAAGACCTTTCCTTACATCATCAAATATAAACAAGGTAAGGAAAATTTGGTAGCTAATGCAATATCTCACAAGGATGCTTTGATCTCTACACTTATTGCAAAATTATTAAGATTTGAATATATTAAATATTTGTGTGTAAAAGATCTTGACTTTACTAATATGGATAGAGCACATGAGTAATCAGCCTTTGAGAAATTTAAGAGGCATAAGGATTTCTTATTTAAGGAAAATCATTTATGCATACTTATAAGTTCTTTGGGGGAGTTGGTTGTGAGAGAAGCTCATAAGGGTGGTCAAATAGGTCATTTCAAAGTTAGGTAAATCCTAGATGTCTTAGTTGAACATTTTTTTTGGCCACACATGAAACAAGATGTCAAGAGGGAATGTGAGAAATGCATAACATACAAATAGGCTAAATCTAGAGTTTTACCCCATGGCTTGTACACCCCTTTACTCATACCTAACCATCCTTGGGTTGATTTATCTATACACTTTGTACTAAAGTTGCTACAACCGAAAAAGGGTAGGAATTTTGTATTTGTTGTTGACAATTTTTCAAAGATGACACATTTCATCCTATGCCATAAAATTGACAATGCAAACAATGTGGCTGAATTATTCTTTCAAGAAGTAGTATATTTGCATGGCATATGTCAAAGTATTGTTTTAAATTGGGATGCAAAGTTCTTAAATTACTTCTGGAAGACTTTGTGGGGTAAGTTATGTACTAAGCTATTGTTTTCAACTCCTTTCCATCCATAAACTGATGGACAAACTGAGGTAATAAATTGAATTATTTCTACTTTGTTGTGTGCCATTATTTTGATGAATTTGAAAACATGGGAAGATTGTTTACCACATGTTGAGTTTACATATAATAAGAGTGTTCATTCTACTACTAGTTACTCTCTATTTAAAATTATATATGATTTTAATCCTTTGACTCCTTTGAATTTATTGCCTATACCTGCTGATGAGTATGCTAGCTTAAATGGTGAATGCAAGGCTGACATGGTGAAGAAATTGCATGAGAAGGTGTGGCAACATATTGCAAAACAAATTGAGCAATATACATCCCATGTTAGCAAAGGGCAAAAGAAGGTAGTGTTTAAACCTAATGATTGGGTTTAGGTGTATATGCATATGAAATGGTTCCCAACACAGAGGCATCCAAAGCTATAACCTAGAGGAGATGGTCCATTTCAAGTAGTAACATGGATTAATAAGAATGGTTATAAGTTGAACCTTCTTGGGGAGTATAAAGTGAGTGCAACATTTAATGTTTTTGATCTTTCTCGTTTTGATATAGGTGATGATTCAAGGATGAATCTTTTCGAGGGGAGGGGAATGATAAGAAGCTTAGAGATGATGCGTGGAAAGTTTCAAAGTGCAACATTTAATGTTTTTGATCTTTCTCGTTCTGATTAAAGTCTAACTTAGCTTTCTTGTGTATTGTTTGATTCTTTACATGCGTTGTGTCCCTAAGCCACATCTTTTGGGATTTCACATCAGCTATATAGGTCTTAACCTATCCATTGATCCTTATAATATCACTAACAACAATTTACGCCAATGGTCTATACATCTTCCTCAACTATAATGAGCAAACAACAACAACATGACTTGGGGTATTAATTATGATACCAATGGCTCTAATACCATTCATTAATTCAATAATTCATTAACAATATATCAAACAACAATGTTAAATAGTAAATAACAATATTATAAAATTTAAGGTAAAAGTTATAGAACTTATAAAAAAATAGCTTTCATTGATTATTGATACAAGTTCATATATTTTATAGAGGATACAAACTTTGCAAAAGAAGAAAAATAAAAGAAAACTAAACTTTAGCTTTCCTTACTTAAGCATCTTTTATTATATTAGGAGAAAAGGTAATGACTATGTTAAGGTGGGTTCCAAAAGGTTTTTTGCTTTATAAAAGCTTTCAATGTCAAGTATTTTGTAGCTTTATCATTGAAAGTAGTTTTGTCACTTTTACAACTCATAAAGGTCTTGTGAATCCTACATCATATCATCCTTTTGATTCAAACTACCTTTTTATTGAGTATAACTCTCATGTAGAGTGGGTTTAGTTTAAAGTAATGACATCATCATCTCAAGTATTTTCTCCTTCTAAATGGACTTAAACAAAGCCTTAAGTAATTGTTCTGGATTACCAAATGCTATAGGTTTTGGTGTAGTCTTAAGACTATTTAGGCTAATTATTCCCTTAGTGGTATAAACACTATCTTCAAAGAAGTCAAATTTTTTCTACCAGCAAATATTAATGTGTTTGGCTAACCATGGGACATGTTTAATTTCCATATCTAACATGCTGGCTTATTTGGTCATAATAGTATACTCCCACTTAATAATCCTCTAAACATGAAACTAAGAGATGAACAATAATAAGAGGTCTTTAACCTCATTATTTTTTTCATAAAACTATTCATAAACATTTCTTACCTTATTGGGTAAGGTTATGGCATGCAATTCTCATTTGATGAACTAGATTTTAAACCAATTGGGAAGACTCTTTAGGTCATTCAAAAAGTGGATTTAAATGAACCAATTGAATTTATTTTGCTTGTTTTCATTTAACAGTGTTCTTTTCCACGCTTTAATATAGTCAAAATAGTTGTAAGTTTTAACTTTCAACCATTTTTTAAGGTCACTAGTGGCAAACAGGTGAGAAATTGTTCGCTAAAACTCAAGTGAATGTAAATTTTGTAATTTTTTTAATTTTCTCCATTTCCACAATGCAATTTGATATGATTTATAAAATTTTAGTATACAAACATGCTAATTAAAGAAAAACAAATGTAATGAATTCTAATAAGAAATTAGTCCACTATATGCTAGAACTATATGCTTGATCCAACATTGAAACTTAGGATTAGAATTTATAACAGTCATCCACTAAACTTTATTTTGTACAATTAAGTTCCTTACTTTTATTTTTGTTCAATTAGCATATTAAAAAATTATGTTTATCTCACTATTGAAAATACGATGGTAATAAAAATTATTAAAAATATAATAACATTGCATTATTTTAATTATTAGAATTTTAAAGTCTTATAAGGAGAAATTATTTGTTAATACTCCAATGAATTTAAATTTGTTAATTATTTTAATTATCCCCATTACCATAATGCAATTTGACATGATTAATATAATTTTAGTGAACAAACATGATAATTAAACATAAGCGAATGCAATGGACTCTAAACTTATATACTTGACCCAACATTAAAATTTGGGATTGGAATTTATCACAATCATCCACTAAAGTTTATTTTATACAATTGAGTCCATTGGCTTTATTTTGGCAAATTAACATATACAAATATTAGGTTTCTCACTACTAAAAATGAAATGGAATGAAAAATTATTTAAAAAATAAAAACATTGCATTATTTTAACTTTTAGAATTTTAAAGTCTTACAGGGAGAAATTATTTGCTAAAACTCAAGTGAATGTAAATTCTGTAATTTTTTTTAATTTTCTCCATTTCCACAATGCAATTTGACATGATTTATAAAATTTTAGTAAACAAACATGCTAATTAAAAAAAAAGCGAATACAATGGATTCTAATAAGAAATTAGCCCACTATGTGCTGGAGCTATATGCTTGATCCAACATTGAAGCTTGAGATTGGAATTTATAACAGTCATCCGCTAAACTTTATTTTGTACAATTGAGTCCCTTACTTTTATTTTTGTTCAATTAACATATTAAAAAATTATATTTATCTCACCATTGAAAATGCAATGGTAATAAAAATTATTAAAAATATAAAAACATTGCATTATTTTAATTATTAGAATTTTAAAGTCTTACAAGAAGAAATTCTTTGTTAATACTCAAGTGGATTTAAATTTGTTAATTATTTTAATTGTCACCATTACCACAATACAATTTGACATGATTAATATAATTTTAGTGTACAAAGATGATAATTAAACAAAAACGAATGCAATAGATTGTAGAGTTATATGTTTGACTCAACATTGAAACTTGAGATAGAAATTTATAACAGTCATCCACTAAAGTTTATTTTATACAATTGAGTCCATTGGTTTTATTTTGGCAACTTAACATATACAAATATTAGATTTATCTCACCACTGAAAATGACATGGAATTAAAAATTATTTAAAAAATAAAAACATTGCATTATTTTAATTGTCAGAATTTTAAAATCCTACAAGGAGAAATTATTCTCTAAAACTCAAGTGAATGTAAATTCTATAATTTTTTTAATTTTTTCCATTTCCACAATGCAATTTGACGTGATTTATAAAATTTTAGTATACAAACATGCTAATTGAAGAAAAGCGAATGCAATGGACTCTAATAAGAAATTAGCCCACTATGCGCTGGAGCTGTATCCTTAATCCAACATTGAAACTTGGGATTGGAATTTATAATAGTCATCCGCTAAACTTTATTTTGTATAATTGAGTCCCTTATTTTTATTTTTGTTCAATTAACATATTAAAAAATTATTTTTATCTCACCATGGAAAATGCAATGGTAATAAAAATTATTAAAAATATAAAAACATTACATTATTTTAATTATTAGAATTTTTAAATCTTACAAGGAGAAATTCTTTGTTAATACTCGAATGGATTTAAATTTGTTAATTATTTTAATTGTCTCCATTATCACAATACAATTTGACATGATTAATATAATTTTAGTGTACAAACATGATAATTAAACAAAAGCGAATGCAATAGACTCTAGAGTTATATGTTTGACCCAATATTAAAACTTGGGATTGGAATTTATAACAATCATCCATTAAAGTTTATTTTATACAATTGAGTCCATTGGTTTTATTTTTGCAAATTAACATATATAAATATTAGGTTTACCTTACCACTCAAAATGAAATGGAATTAAAAATTATTTAAAAAATAAAAATATTGTATTATTTTAATTTTTTAAATTTTAAAGTCTTACAGGAGGAAATTGTTCGCTAAAACTCAAGTGAATTTAAATATTGTAATTTTTTTAATTGTCCCCATTTCAACAATACAATTTGACATGATTTATATAATTTTAGTATATAAATATGTTAATTAAATAAAAACGAATGTAATGGACACTAATAAGAAGTTAGCTCATTACGCTTTAGAGTTATATGCTTGACCCAACATTGAAACTTGGAATTGCAATTTATAATTGTCATCCCTTAAAGTTTATTTTATAGAATTGAGTCCATAGTGTTTATTTTGGTGAATTAACATATTCAAATATTAGGTTTATCTCATTATTGCAAATGCAATTGCTTTCAAAATTATTTAAAAAATAAAAACATTGCATTATTTTAATTGTTAGAATTTTAAAGTCTTAGAGGGAGAAATTCTTTGTTATTACTCAAGTGAATTTAAATTTTGTAATCCTTTTAATTGTCCCCATTTACACAATGCAATTTGACATAATTTATATAATTTTAGTATACAATTAGGTTAATTAAACAAAAGTGACAACAATTGACTCTAATAAAAAGTTAGTCCACTACGCTTTATAGTTATATGTTGAACCAAATATTGAAGCATATGATTGTAATTTATAATAGTCATCCCCTAAAGTTTATTTTATACATTTTAATCCATAGCTCTTATTTTGGTAAATTAACATATTCAAATATTACATTTATCTCACCATTGAAAATGGAATGGAATTCAAAATTCTTTAAAATGTAAAAAAAATGCATTATTATAGTTTTTAGAATTTTAAAGTCTTAGAAGGAGAAATTCTTCGTTAATAATCAAGTTAATTTAAATTTTGAGATTTTTTTAATTGTCCCTATTACCACAATGTAATTTCCCATGATTTATATAATTTTAGTATACAAACATGGTAATTAGAGAAAAGCAAATGCAATGGATTCTAATAAGAACTTAGCCTATTACGCTCTTGTACTATATAATTGACCTAACATCAAAGCTTGGGATTGGAATTTGTCATAGTCATCCCCTAAAGTTTATTTCATAGAATTAAGTTCATTACTTTTATTTTGGTAAATTAACATATTCAAATATTAAATTTATCTCACCATTGAAAATGTAATGGAATTCAAAATTATTTAAAAAATAAAAACATTGCATTATTTTAATTTTTATAATTTTAAAGTTTTAGAGGGAGAAATTCTTTGTTAATACTCAAGTGAATTTAAATTTTGTTATTTATTTAATTGTCTCTAATATCACAATGCAATTTGGCACTATTTATATAATTTTTGTATACAAACATGTTAATGAAATAAAAGGGAATGCAATGAACTCTAAAACGAAGTTAGCCCATTACGCTTTAGAGTTATATATTGGACCCAACATTGAAGTTTGAGATTGCAATTTATAATAGTCATCCCCTAAAGTTTATTTTATACATTTTAGTCCATTGTTGTTATTTTGGTAAATTAACATATTCAAATATTAAATTTATTTCACCGTTGAAAATGCAATGAAATTCAAAATTCTTTAAAAAGTAAAAACAATGCATTATTATAATTTTAGGAATTTTAAAGTCTTATAGGGAGAAATTCTTTGTTAATAATCAAGTGAATTTAAATTTTCAAATTTTTTTAATTGTCCCTATAACCACAATGTAATTTCACATCATTTATATAATTTTAGTATACAAACATGTTAATTAAAGAAAAGCGAATGCAATGTACTCTAATAAGAAGTGTGTCCATTACGCTTTAGTACTATATACTTGACCTAACATTGAAGTTTGGGATTAGAATTTGTAATAGTCATCCCCCAAAGTTTATTTTATAGAATTGAGTCCATTGCTTTTATTTTGGTGAATTAACACATTCAAATAATAAATTTATCTCACTATTGAAAATGCAATGGAAATCAAAATTATTTAAAAAATAAAAACATTGCATTATTTTAATTCTTCAAATTTTAAAGTGTTACAGGGAGAAATTCTTCGTTATTACTCAAGTAAATTTAAATTTTATATTTTTTTTAATTGTTGCCATTTACACAATGCAATTTGATATGATATATATAATTTTTCAATACAAATATATTAATTAAACAAAAGTGAATGGAATGGACTCTAAGAAGAAGTTAGTCCACTACACTCTAGAGCTATATGCTAGAGCCAACATTAAAACTTGAGATTGCAATTTATAATAGTTAGCCCCTAAAGTTTATTCTATACATTTTAGTCCATTGCTTTTATTTTGGTAAATTAACATCTTCAAATATTAAATTTATCTCACTGTTGAAAGTATAATGGAATTCAAAATTCTTTAAAAAGTAAAAACAATGCATTATTATAATTTTTAGAATTTTAAATTCTTAGAGGGAGAAATTCTTCATTAATAATCAAGTGAATTTAAATTTTCAAATTTTTTTAATTGTCCCTTTAACCACAATGTAATTTCACAAGATTTATATAATTTTAGTATATGAACATGTTAGTTAAAGAAAAATGAATGCAATGGACTTTAATAAGAAGTTAGCCGATTACACTCTAGTGCTATATACTTAAGCCAACATTAAAGCTTGGATTGGAATTCATCATAGTCATCCCCCAAAGTTTATTTTATAAAATTAGGTCCATTGCTTTTATTTTGGTGAATTAACACATTCAAATAATAAATTTATCTCATCGTTAAAAATGCAATGGAAATCAAAATTATTTAAAAAATAAAGACATTGCATTTATTTAATTCTTAGAATTTTAAAGTATTACAGGGAGAAATTCTTTATTATTACTCAAGTGAATTTAAATTTTGTAATTTTTTTAATTGTCCCCATTTACACAATGCAATTTGACATAATATATATAATTTTACAATATAAATATGTTAATTAAACAAAAGCGAATTCAATGGACTTTAATAAGAAGTTAGCCCATTACGCTCTAGTACTATATGCTTAAGCCAACATTGAAGCTTGGATTCGAATTTATCATAGTCATGCCCCAAAGTTTATTTTATAGAATTAAGCTCATTGCTTTTATTTTGGTGAATTAACAAATTCAAATATTAAATTTATCTCTCCGTTGAAAATGTAATGGAAATCAAAATTATTTAAAAAATAAAAACATTGCATTATTTTAATTTTTATCATTTTAAAGTTTTAAAGGGAGAAATCCTTCCTTAATACTCAAGTGAATTTAAATTTTGTTATTTTTTTAATTGTCTCCATTACCACAATACAAATTGGCATGATTTATATAATTTTTATATACAAACATACTAATGAAATAAAAGGGAATCCAATGGACTCTAATACGATGTTAGCCTATTATGCTATAGAGTTATATGCTGGACCCAACATTGAAGCTTGAGATTGCAATTTATAATAGTCATCTCTTAAAGTTTATTTTATACATTTTAATCCATTGCTTTTATTTTGGAAAATTAAAATATTCAAATATTAAATTTATCTCATCGTTGAAAATGCAATGGAATTCAAAATTCCTTAAAAGTAAAAATAATGCATTATTATAATTTTTAGAATTTTAAAGTCTTAGAGGGAGAAATTCTTCATTAATAATCAAGTGAATTTAAATTTTGAAATTTTTTTAATTCTTCTTGTTACCACAATGTAATTTCACTTAATTTATATAATTTTAGTATACAAACATGTTAATTAAAGAAAAACGAATGCAATGGACTCTAATAAGAACTTAGCCCATTACGCTTTCCTGCTATATACTTGACCCAACATTGAAAATTGAGATTGGAATTTGTCATAGTGATCCCTTAAAGTTTATTTCATAGAATTGAGTTCATTGCTTTTATTTTGGTGAAAACACAATGGAAATCAAAATTATTTTAAAAAAAAAACATTGTATTATTTTAATTTTTATAAATTTAAAGTTTTAAAGGGAGAAATTCTTCCTTAATACTCAAATGAATTTAAATTTTGTTATTTTTTTAATTGTCTCTATTACCACAATGCAATTTGGCACGATTTATATAATTTTTGCATACAAACATGTTAATGAAATAAAAGGGAATGCAATGGACTCTAATATGAAGTTACCTCATTCTGCTCTAGAGTTATATGTTTGACCCAATATTGAAACTTGAGATTGCAATTTATAATAGCCATCCACTAAAGTGTATTTTATACAGTTGTGTCCATTGCTTTTATTTTGCTGAAATAACATATCCAAATATTAGGTTTATCTCATCGTTGAAAGTGCAATGGAATTCAAAATTCTTCAAAAGTAAAAACAATGCATAATTTTAATTTTTAGAATTTTAAAGTCTTAGAGGGAGAAATTCTCCGTTAATAATCAAGTGAATTTAAATTTTGAAAATTTTTTAATTGTCTCTCTTACGATAATGTAATTTCACTTGATTTATATAATTTTAGTATACAAACATGTTAATTAAAGAACAACGAATGCAATGGACTCTAATAAGAAGTTAGCCCATTATGCTCTAGTGCTATATGCTTAACCCAATATTAAAACTTGGATTGGAATTTATTATAGTCATCCTCCAAAGTTTATTTTATAGAATTGAGTCCATTGCTTTTATTTTGGTGAATTAACATATTCAAATATTAAATTTATCTCACTGTTGAAAATGCCATGGAAATCAAAATTATTTAAAAAATAAAAACATTGCATTATTTTAATTTTTATAATTTTATAGTTTTAAAGGGAGAAATTCTTCCTTAATACTCAAGTGAATTTAAATTTTATTATTTTTTTAATTGTGTCTGTTACCACAATGCAATTTGGCACGATTTATATAATTTTCGTATACAAACATGCTCATGAAATAAAAAGGAATGCAAGGGACTCTAATATGAAGTTAGCCCATTATGCTCTAGAGTTATATGTTGGACCCAATATTGAAGCTTGAGATTGTAGTTTATAATAGTAATCCCCTAAAGTTTATTTTATACATTTTAGTCCATTGCTCTTATTTTGGTAAATTAACATATTCAAATATTAAATTTATCTCAACATTGAAAATAAAATGGAATTCAAAATTCTTTAAAAAGTAAAAACAATGCATTATTATAATTTTTAGAATTTTAAAATCTTAGAGGGGGAAATTCTTCATTAATAATCAAGTTAATTTAAATTTTGAAATTTTTTTAATTGTCCCTATTACCACAATGTATTTTCACATGATTTATATAGTTTTAGTATACAAACATGTTAATTAAAGAAAAGCGAATTCAATGGACTTTAATAAGAAGTTAGCCCATTACGTTGTAGTGCTATAGACTTAGCCAACATTGAAACTTGGATTGGAATTTATCATAGTCATCCCCTAAAGTTTATTTTATAGAATTGAGTCGATTACGCTTTAGAGTTATATGTGTGACCCAACATTGAAGTTTGAGATTACAATTTATAATAGTCATCCACTAAAGTTTATTCTATACAGTTGAGTCCATTGCTTTTATTTTGGTGAAATAACATATACAAATATTAGGTTTATCTCATCGTTGAAAGTGCAATGGAATTCAAAGTTCTTAAAAGGTAAAAACAATGCATAATTTTAATTTTTAGAATTGTAAAGTCTTAGAGAGAGAAATTTATTGTTAATAATCAAGTGAATTTAAATTTTGAAATTTTTTTAATTGTCTCTCTCATCACAATGTAATTTCACACGATTTATATGATTTTAGTATACAAACATGTTAATTAAAGAACAACGAATGCAATGGACTCTAATAAGAAGTTAGCTCATTACGCTTTAGTGCTATATGCTTGACCCAACATTGAAACTTGGATTGGAATTTATTATAATCATCCTCCAAAGTTTATTTTATAGAATTGAGTCCATTACTTTTATTTTGGTGAATTAACACATTCAAATATTAAATTTATCTCACCGTTGAAAATGAAATGGAAATCAAAATTCTTTAAAAAGTAAAAAAAATGTATTATTATAATTTTTAGAATTTTAAAATCTTAGAGGGGGAAATTCTTCATTAATAATCAAGTTAATTTAAATTTTAGTATACAAACATGTAAATTAAAGAAAAACGAATGCAATGAACTCTAATAAGAAGTAATCAAGTTAATTTAAATTTTGAAATTTTTTTAATTGTCCCTATAACCACAATGTAATTTCACATCATTTATATAATTTTAGTATACAAACATGTAAATTAAAGAAAAGCAAATGCAATGAACTCTAATAAGAAGTTAGCTCATTACACTTTAGTGTTATAAGCTCAACCCAACATTGAAGTTTGGATTGGAATTTACCATATACATCCCCCAAATTTATTTTATAGAATTGAGTCCATTGCTTTTATTTTGGTGAATTAACACATTCAAATATTAAATTTATCTCACCGTTGAAAATACAATGGAAATCAAAATTATTTAAAAAATAAAAATATTGCATTATTTTAATTTTGATAATTTTAAAGTTTTAAAAGGAGAGATTCTTCCTTAATATTCAAGTGAATTTAAATTTTGTTATTATTTTAATTGTCTTCGTTACCACAATGCAATTTGGCACGATTTATATAATTTTCGTATACAAACATACTAGTGAAATAAAAGGGAATGCAACGGACTCTAATACACAGTTAGCCCATTATGCTCTAGACTTATATGTTTAACCCAACATTGAAACTTGAAATTGCAATTTATAATAGTCATCCCCTAAAGTTTATTTTATACATTTTAATCCATTGCCCTTAGTTTAGTAAATTAACTTATTCAAATATTAAATTTATCTCACTGTTGAAAATGCAATGGAATTCAAAATTCTTTAAGAAGTAAAAACAATGCATTATTATAATTTTTAGAACTTTAAAGTCTTAATGGGAGAAATTCTTCGTTAATAATCAAGTCAATTTAAATTTTGAAATTTTTTTAATTGTCCCTATTACCACAATGTAATTTCATAAGATTTATATAATTTTAGTATACAAACATGTTAATTAAAGAAAAGCGAATGCAATGGACTCTAATAAGAAGTTAGCCCATTACGCTCTAGTGTTATATGCTTAACCCAACATTGAAGCTTGGATTGGAATTTATCATAGACATCCCCCAAAGTTTATTTTATAGAATTGAGTCCATTGCTTTTATTTTGGTGAATTAACATATTCAAATATGAAATTTATCTCACTGTTAAAAATGTAATGGAAATCAAAATTATTTAAAAAATAAAAACATTGCATTATTTTAATTTTATAATTTTATAGTTTTAAAGGGAGAAATTCTTCCTTAATACTCAAGTGAATTTAAATTTTGTTATCTTTTTAATTTTTTCCGTTACCACAATGCAATTTGGGACGATTTATATAATTTTCGTATACAAACATGCTTATGAAATAAAAGGGAATGCAATAGACTCTAATACAAAGTTAGCCCATTACGCTGTAAAGTTATATGCTGGACCCAACATTGAAACTTGGGATTGCAATTTATAATAGTAATCCCTTAAAGTTTATTTTATACATTTTAGTCCATTGCTCCTATTTTGGTAAATTAACATATTCAAATATTAAATTTATCTCACCGTTGAAAATGCAATGAAATTCAAAATTCTTTAAAAAGTAAAAACAATGCATTGTTATAATTTTTAGAATTTTAAAATCTTAGAGAGGAAAATTCTTCATTAATAATCAAGTTAATTTAAATTTTGAAATTTTTTTAATTGTCCCTATTACCACAATGTAATTTCACATGATTTATGTAGTTTTAGTATACAAACATGTTAATTAAAGAAAAGCAAATGCAATAGACTCTAATAAGAAATTAGTCTATTACGCTCTCGTGCTATATACTTGACCCAACATTGAAGATTGGGATTGGAATCTATCATAGTCATCCCTTAAAGTTTATTTTATAGAATTGAGTCCATTGCTTTTATTTCGGTGAATTAACACATTCAAATATCTCACCATTGAAAATGTAATGGAAATCAAAATTATTTAAAACTTAAAAACATTGCATTATTTTAATTCTTAGAATTTTAAAGTGTTACGGGAAGAAATTCTTCGTTATTACTCATGTGAATTGAAAGTTTCTAATTGTTTTAATTGTCCCCATTTACACAATGCAAGTTGACATGATATATATAATTTTGCAATACTAAAATGTTAATTAAATAAAAGCGAATTCAATGGACTCTAAGAAGAAGTTAGTCCACTACACTCTAGAGCTATATGTTGAGCCAACATTGAAGCTTGAGATTGCAATTTATAATAGTCATCCCCTAAAGTTTATTTTATACATTTTAGTCCATTGTTTTTATTTTGGTAAATTAACATATTCAAATATTAAATTTATCTCACAGTTGAAAATGCAATGGAAATCAAAATTATTTAAAAATAAAAACATTGCATTATTTTAATTCTTATAATTTTAAAGTATTATGGGGAGAAATTCTTTGTTATTACTTAAATGAATTTAAATTTTGTAATTTTTTTAATTGTCCCCATTTGCACAATGCAAGTTGACATGATATATATACTTTTACAATACAAATATGTTAAACAAATGCAAATACAATGGACTCTAAGAAGAGGTTAGTTCATTACGCTTTAGAGCTATATGCTGGAACCAACATTGAAACTTGAGATTGCAATTTATAATAGTCATCCCCTAGAGTTTATTTTATACATTTTAGTCCATTGCTTTTATTTTGATAAATTAACATATTCAAATATTAAATTTATCTCACTGTTGAAAGTGCAATGGAATTCAAAATTATTTAAAAAATAAAAACTTTGCACTATTTTAATTTTTATAATTTTAAAGTTTTAAAGGGAGAAATTCTTCGTTAATACTCAAGTGAATTTAAATTTTGTTATTTTTTTAATTGTCTCCCTTACCATAATGCAATTTGACACGATTTATATAATTTTCGTATACAAACATGTTAATGAAATAAAAGGGAATGCAATGGACTCTAATACGAAATTAGCCCATTATGCTCTAGAGTTATATGCTGGACCCAATATTGAAAGTTAAGATTTTAATTTATAATAGTCATCCCCTAAAGTTTATTTTATACATTTTAGTCTATTGCTTTTATTTTGGTAAATTAACATATTCAAATATTAAATTTATCTCACAGTTGAAAATGCAATGAAATTCAAAATTATTTAAAAAATAAAAACATTGCATTATTTTAATTTTTATAATGTTAATGTTTTAGAGGGAGAAATTCTTCGTTAATATTCAAGTGAATTTAAATTTTGTTATTTTTTTAGTTGTCTCCATTACTACAATGCAATTTGGCACGATTTATATAATTTTCCTATACAAACATGTTAATCAAATAAAAGAAACTCCAATTAACTCTAATAAGAAGTTAGGCCATTACGCTTTAGAGTTATATGCTTGACCCAACATTGAAACTTGGGATTGCAATTTATAATAGTCATCCACTAAAGTGTATTTTATATAATTGAGTTCATTGCTTTTATTTTGGTGAAATAATATATTCAAATATTAGTTTTATCTCATCATTGAAAATGCAATGTAATTCAAAATTCTTTAAAAAGTAAAATCATTGCATTATTTTAATTTTTAGATTTCTGAAATCTTAGAGGGAGAAATTCTTGGTTAATAATTAAGTGAATTTAAATTTTGAAATTTTTTTAATTGTCTCTATTACCACAAGGTAATTTCACATGATTTATATAATTTTAGTATACAAATATGTTAATTAAACAAAAGCAATACAAATATGTTAATTACATAAAAGCAAATGCAACGGATTTTAATAAAAAGTTAGCCAACTACGTTGTAGAGTTATATGCTTGTCCCAACATTGAAGCTTGGAATGAGAATTTATAATAATCATCCACTAAAGTGTATTTTATAGAATTGAGTCCATTGCTTTTATTTTGGTGAATTACCATATTTAAATTTTGAAATTTGTTTAATTGTTTCTATTACCACAATATAATTTCACATGATTTATATAATTTTAGTATACAAACATGTTAATTAAATAAAAGCAAATGCAATGGACTCTAATAAGAAGTTAGCCAACAACGTTGTAAAGTTATATACTTGACCCAACATTGAAGTTTGGGATGAGAATTTATAATAGTTATCCACTAAAGTGTATTTTATAGAATTGAGTCCATTGCTTTTATTTTGGTGAATTAACATATTGAAATATTTGGTTGATCTCATTATTGAAAATGCAATTTCTTTAGAAATTATCTAAAAAATAAAACATTGCATTATTTGAATTCTTAGAATTTTAAAGTCTTAAAGGGAGAAATTCTTCATTATTACTCAAGTGAATTTAAATTTTGTAATTTTTTAATTGTCCTCATTTCCCTAATGCAATTTGACATGATTTATATAATTTTAGATTACAAATATGTTAATCAAACGAAAACGAATGCAATGGACTCTACTAAGAAGTTAGTCCACTATGCTCTAGAGCTATATGTTGTACCCAACATTAAAATTTGCGATTGCAATTTATAATAGTCATCCCCTAAAGTTTATTTTATACATTTTAGTCCATTGCTCTTATTTTGGTAAATTAACATATTCAAATGTTAAATTTATCTCACCGTTGAAAATGCAATGAAATTCAAAATTCTTTAAAAAGTAAAAACAATGCATTATTATAATTTTTAGAATTTTAAAGCCTTAGAGGGAGAAATTGTTCGTTAATAATCAAGTTAATTTAAAATTTGAGATTTTTTTAATTGTCCATATTACCACAATGTAATTTCCCATGATTTATATAATTTTAGTATACAAACATGTTAATTAAAGAAAATCGAATGCAATGTACTCTAATAAGAACTTAGCCCATTACGCTCTTGTACTATATACTTGACCCAACATTGAAGCTTGGGATTGAAATTTGTCATAGTCATCCCCTAAAGTTTATTTCATAGAATTGAGTCCATTGCTTTTATTTTGGTAAATTAACATATTCAAATATTAAATTTATCTCATTGTTGAAAATGCAATGGAATTCAAAATTATTTAAAAAATAAAAACATTACATTACTTTAATTTTTATAATTTTAAAGTTTGAGAGGGAGAAATTCTTCGTTAATACTCAAGACAATTTAAATTTTGTTATTTTTTTAATTGTTTCCATTACCATAATACAATTTGGCACGATTTATATAATTTTCGTATACAAACATGTTAATGAAATAAAAGGGAATGCAATGGACTCTAATATGAAGTTAGCCTATTATGCTTTAGAGTTATATGTTTGACCCAACATTGAAGCTTGGGATGAGAATATATAATAGTCATCCACTAAAGTTTATTTTATACAATTGAGTCCATTATTTTTTTTTTTTGGTGAAATAACATATCCAAATATTAGATTTATCTCATCGTTGAAAGTGCAATGGAATTCAAAATTCTTTAAAAAGTAAAAGGAACGCATTATTTTAATTTTTAGAATTCTAAAGTCTTAGAGGGAGAAATTCTTCGTTAATACTCAAGTGAATTTAAATTTTAAAGTTTTTTTGATTGTCTCTATTACCACAATGTAATTTGACATGATTTATATACTTTTAGTATACAAACATGTTAATTAAAGAAAAGCGAATGTAATGAACTCTAATAAAAGGTTAGCCCATTACGATCTTGAGCTATATGTTTGACCCAACATTGAAGCTTGAGATTGGAATTCATCCTAGTCATCCCCTAAATTTTATTTTATAAAATTGAGTCCATTATTTTTATTTTGGTGAATTAATATATTTAAATATTAAATTTATCTCACTATTGAAAATGCACTAAATTCAAAATTATTTAAGAAATAAAAACATTTCATTATTTTAATTCTTAGAATTTTAAAGTGTAATGGGGAAAACTTCTTCGTTATTATTTAAGTGAATTTAAATTTTGTAATTTTTTTAATTGTCCTCATCTATATAATGCAATTTGACATGATTTATATAATTTTAGTATACAAAAAAGTTAATTAAACAAAAACAAACACAAATGGACTCTAATAAGAAGTTAGTCCACTACGCTCTAGAGCTATACGCAGGACCCAACATTGAAGTTTGAGATTGCAATTTATAATAGTCATCCCTTAAAGTTTATTTTATACATTTTAGTCCATTGCTTTTATTTTGGTAAATTAACATATTCAAATATTAAATTTATCTCACATTTGAAAATGCAAGGGAGAGTCCCTACCACCGTGGATGTACGTCACATTGACGGAACCACGTAAATCTCGTGTGTCCTTAATTTGCTTTACGTTCTGTGTTTTGAATTGAGTTGTGAACGCAGCTAAAGTATTAGCCAACCCATAACCTAACGAAGACTTAAACAAGAACATCCGAATTGTCTATTAGGCAAGGTGTCTGAAAGGTGACTTTGGGGACTATTGTGATTAGTAGGTATCAATAGATCTACCTTAGTCAAATCTGAGAAAGAGTTCGCTTTTAAGAAAAGATTGAAGTTGTTCACTTTCCTGCGAATTGTGAATTGTGGTGATACTGATTCACCCCCCCTCTCAGTATCACAAACTAGTAGATCCTAGGGCGAAGTTGGGAACTTTAATTGGTATCAGAGCACAGGTTCACCAGGATAAAGCTTAACAGCTTGGTGTACTAGTTTGAAGAGCTCCAGAAGTTTTAACTTATTCAGCATACTGAGAAATGGACGCCGGTACCAACACCAGCACTACTTACAGCAAGAAGGTTCCAATCTTCAACGGAACCAACTACCATATGTGGAGAGCGAGAATGCAGGTGGTATTTGCAACCATGGGCATGAACGTGGTGAAATCTGTACAGGAGGGTTTTGAGCCTCCAGAAGAAGGTAAAGATCCAACCCCAGAGGAATTAAGATAGTTTGAGATAAATGGGAAGGCCTCAAATGTCATCATTTCAGCATTGACAGATGCGGAATATGCTAAAGTTATGGACTGCAAATCTGCCAAGGAGATATGGGACAGATTGCAGAAAGTCTATGAAGGTGATGGCAGAATGAAGGAGGCCAAGCTTCAAGTTTTCAAGGAGAGATATGAATCTCTCAGAATGCAGAAAAATGAGACAGTCCAAGAGTTCTTCACCAGGGTTATTGATGCTGTAAACGATCTTAGAAGTCATGGGAAGAACAAGAAGGACTCATCAGATGAGCATGCCTTTATGGCATCAACTCAAGGTGGTAGTTCAACCTCTGAAGAGGAAGAGGAGGTTGATGAAGAAGAACCAGATCTTAAAGCTGAGTTGGAAGCAGCTTCAAAGGAGATAATCAGAAGGGGCAGAACCATAAGAAGGTTGGAGACCCACATAAAACAAGTTGAAGCAAAATCTGAGGAAGCTGAAAGTCAAAAGGATGAAATAAGGACTGAACATATTGACTTGAAGAGAAGATTTGAAGAAGAGATCAAAATATGTGAAGACCTTACTATAAAGCTTGGCTCAAGGACTTCAACAATTGAAGAAATGGAGATAGAGTTGCTGAGACTTCAGCAACAACTCAAAAGGAGTGAAGAGAATGTGCAAAAGCTTGAAATGATAGGAGAAACAAGTTCTGCAAGAGAAAAGAAGAATGAAGAGAAAGTGCAGGAATATGAGGCTGCATTGCCTAAAGATAATAAGAATGTGCCACAGAAGTTGAAAGAGAAGGTTGTGACTCAGGAGAAGATAGCTGAGAATAAAGAGGATTTGAAGAAGCAACCTAGGGTGGCAAACAAAAATGAAGAAAAGAAGGTCAGCCAGCAAAGGGCTATGGCTGAACAGAAGAAGGAGAAAAAGGTGGCTGAAATGAAACCCACACAAGCAAAGAAGCCAGCCACGTTGCCTACACAGCAAGTAATGAACAAAAGAAAAGAAACTGTGATTAGACCCAAGAAGAGGCAGTTTCAAGGTTACTGTCTTTATTGTGGAGTTTGGGGTCATAAGGCAAGTAACTGCTGGTAGAGAAGGCCAGTATATGTCTCCAACTTGAGAAGATACGATGCTGCATACAGGGGGAGACAATACAAAATTCAGAGGAAAACACCTGTCGTGAGTTCTTGCACATACTATAAAAAGCAAGGACACATTGACAAGGATTGTTGGTGGAAGCCCAAACCAGTGGTTTCAAAGAACAAGTTTGCTATATTGGGAGACTTGGAACAGTGTGAAAGGTGTGGGCAGGATGGCCATAATGCCAAGAGATGTATGGCACTTCTCCCTGAGCAAGAGAAGGCACTCAATGGCATAGTGAAAACAAGTGGTGTAGTCAAAGCTAAGAAAAAGGAGAAAGCTATCTTCCAGCCAATTCAAAAGAAGGAATATAAAGCTAAAAGGGAGGTGGCTAATATAGCTGAAATTGCACTCAAAGCTGACTACAAGGATAAGCAGTGGATCCTTGACAGTGGATGCACTTCACACATGACAGGAGACAAAAGTAAATTGTCAAAGCTAAACAAGTCAAGAGAAGGTAGAGTCAAGTTTGGCAATGATGATTCACTCAACATCAGTGGTCAAGGGTCAGTAAATATTGGAAAAGGAAAGTTGAAAGATGTTCTGCATGTTGAAGGACTCAGATATAATCTAGCATCTGTCAACCAACTATGCAATGAAGACCATAAAGTGATATTCACAAAAACAGGTTGCCAAGTAAAGAGTAAAGAAGGCAATACAGTTGCAGTTAGGAAAAGAACAGCTAGAAATTTATATGTAATTGATGAGGACAAGACAAACAGTTGTTTACTTACAAAAGAAGAAGAAAATCAACTTTGGCATCGGAGGCTGGAACACTTAACACAGAAAAACATGAGGAAGCTGACCACTACTCATGCAATTAGAGACATTCCAGACCTTAAGAGAGAGAGGGAGTATGTCTGCTCAGCATGCTCTAAAGGAAAACAGGTCAGAAAGTAGTATAAGACCAAAGAGGTCAGTTCTGAAGTAGTGCTTGACATTGTGCATACTAATTTGTGTGGGCCGATGAGAACAAAAGGGTTGAATGGTGAGAGGTACTTCATCTTGTTTGTTGATGATTATTCCAAAAGGACCTGCATAATGCACCTCACACATAAGTCAGAAGTTTTGAAATGTTTCAAGAGATACAGAAGATTGGCTGAAAATGAGAGTGGAATGAAGATCAAAGTATTGAGGTCAGATCAAGGCACTGAATTCATAAATGGAGCTTTTGAAGATTACCTTGAGAAGTATGGAATTCACCATCAGATGGCAGCAGTAAGAACTCCTCAACAGAATGGGGTGGTAGAGAGGAAAAATAGAGCTGTGGTTGAAATGGCAAGAACTCTACTGCTGGAATCCAAGTTTCACACAAGATTTTGGACAGAAGCAACATTTACAGCCGTGCACCTATTGAACAGAGTTTCACTAAGGCCCAATATTGATAAGACTCCATATGAGCTATGGAGTGGGAAGAAGACAACAGCCAAGTATCTTAGAATTTTTGGCAGCCTATGTTTTGTGAAGAACAAGGAGCAAAACTTGGGAAAATTCCATGCTAGGTCAGATGAAGGCATCTTTGTGGGATACTCAGCAAAGACAAAAGGTTACAGAGTTTTTTGCATAAACTGGGAAAAGTGGTCACTTCCAGTGATGTGAGAATAGATGAAAACTGGAAAACAATGCATAATGGAGAAGCTGAGGATAATAAAGAAGATGACTTCAAGATAGATGAAGAATCTGACCAACATGAAGAAGTGGGAAAAGAAGTAAGTTCAGACTCAGAGAAGAGTGAGTCTGAAGATGAAGAAGGAGATTCTCTTGCAACTAAAACTATGTAAGAAAGAAAGACAAAGAAGACATGGACCAGTGCTCATCAAGGAAATCAGATAATAGGTGACCCATCAGCAGGAGTTACAACAAAAAGAAGAATTGTGGGAGCTACTGCTTTACTCTCACAAGTTGAACCTAAATCTGTTGAAGAGGCTACACAAGACAAAGCCTAGATCAAAGCTATCAATGAGGAGCTGGATCAAATCGAGAAGAATGAAACATGGGAGGTAGTTCCAAGACCCACTAATGAGAATGTCATAGGAACAAAATGGGTGTTTAAAAATAAACACAATGAGGATGGCAAGGTGGTGAGG
Organism: Bruguiera gymnorhiza; assembly: GCA_020883675.1. NCBI lineage: Eukaryota > Viridiplantae > Streptophyta > Magnoliopsida > Malpighiales > Rhizophoraceae > Bruguiera > Bruguiera gymnorhiza. The sequence goes on from JAIRCJ010000050.1 coordinate 612,162, forward strand.
AACAAGGCTAGGCTAGTTTGCAAAGGCTACACTCAGATAGAAGGAGTAGATGTTGATGAAACTTTTGCACCAGTAGCAAGGTTAGAAACTATCATAATGTTCTTAGCTTTGGCAGCACATAAGAGGTATAAAGTTTACCAGATGGATGTGAAATCAGCCTTTCTGAATGGGCTCCTAAAAGAAGAAGTGTATATTGAACAACCCGATGGAGTACAAATCAGCGAGGATGAGACACACGTGTGCAAGCTGAAGAAAGCTTTGTATGGCCTTAAACAAGCCCCAAGAGCATGGTATAGAAGGCTAGACACATATTTGAGAAGGTTGAACTTCAGGAGAGGAACAGTTGATAATAACCTATATGTGTTCAACTCAGAGAAAGGCCAACTGATAACCATAGTATATGTAGATGACATCATCTTTGGAGGGGATCACTCTGAGCTATGCCAAGAATTTGCACAGAAGATGAGTGAGGAATTTGAGATGTCATTGATTGGAGAAATAACTTACTTTCTTGGATTACAAATAAAACAATGTGAAGAAGGTATTTTTATTTCTCAGACAAAATATGCCAAAGAGATGCTGAAAAAGTTTGGCATGGAGGATAGCTGACCTGTTAGTACCCCTATGACAGTGGGCTGCAAGTTAACAAAAGATCAGGAAGGAAGGAGTACAAGCCCTACAGAATACAGGAAGATGATAGGGAGCCTTCTGTACCTTACAGCATCAAGGCCTGATCTCATGCAAGCTGTGTGCATCGCCAGCAGATTCCAAGCTGATCCTAAGGAATCTCATGTGTTGGCAGTGAAAAAAATCCTAAGATACCTCAAGGGGACACTAGAAATGGGCTTGTGGTATCCTGCCATGGATTCTGTAAAGCTACAAGTATACGCTGATGTAGACTGGGCAGGAAGCATAGATGATAGAAAATCAACCAGTGGCTATAGCTTCTACTTGGGTTCAAAGTGTGTTGCATGGCTAAGTAGAAAGCAAAACAATGTTGCTTTGAGCATAGTGGAGGCTGAGTATATGGCTGCTTGTGCAGCATGTACTCAGGTGATATGGATGCAAAGACAATTGGCCGATTTGGGTGTTGAAGTGAAGTTACCAGTGAGTGTACTTTGTGATAATCAAAGTGGAATTGATCTTAGCAAGAATCTAGTTCAACATTCAAGGAGCAAGCATATTAACATCTGGTATCACTTTATCAAGGATCAAGTGGAAGAGGGCACAATTCAGTTGGAGTATGTCGGTACCAAAGATCAAATCTCAGATATTCTAACTAAACCTTTGTCCACAGAGTTGTTTGAAAAGCACAGAATGAGTCTGTCTGTGCAAATGCCTCCTCAAGCCTGAAGTTCAGGTGAATCCTCCATCCCTACTTTGTACGTTTTTCAAATTTGTAACTGGTTGGCAAAGGGGGAGAGAAGCAACAGTGCAGGGGGAGCTGTTAAGGAAGGGGGAGTGCATATTTAGGGGGAGTTGTAATCCATCTGCTTCTGGATTATTACTCTAAGAAGATCATGAAAGACTGCTGCATAATGGCTTTTATTATGAATGTTGCCAACAATTACAAAGGGGGAGATTGTTGTTTCCACAGCCTTGTATGGGTTGTAATTGTTGTCAACTAGGGTTAAGTGTGCAAGAGAGTAAAGTCACATGGAAGGGCAGTAAAGTCACATGGAAGGGCAAGAAAGTAAATCTGCCATGTAAGCCCTATTAGGGTTTCATGGAAGAGAGTATATAAAGGCCTTGGAAGACAAAACTAGGGCATAGGGCCAACACAATTGAAAAAACAGCAACCCTACAACAACTAGCCAAAAAGGAAGAGAGAGCAGAACGGCAAGAGATCAGAAACGACACCACTGGGAGAGCAAACCAGAAACGTCACCACCGGGAGAGCAAACCAGAACGTGCGACCTCCTGCAAGCAAACCAGAAACGCCTCCTGCAAGCAAACCAGAAACACATCCTGCAAGCAAACCAGAAACGCACAACCAGCAAGAGGAGAAATAAGAAACAGACCACCTGGAAGAGAAGAGAGCAGACCTGGTATCCGTGAGACCACCCGGAAGAGAAGACAGCAGACTAGAAGCATGAGGCAGGCTGAGAGACGTGAACCAGAAAAACCAGTAGTGTGAGGCAGGCTAAGAGACGTGAAACAGCAGACCAGAAGCGTGAGACCAGAACGTGCAACAGTGTGACTGATCAGAAGCGTGGGGCAGGCCGTGAGACGTGAAACAGCAGACCAGAAGCTTGAGTGCAAGCTGTGAAACCGTGAGACGGTGAAAGCAGGAGTTGTGTGAAACAACCTAGAGAAGGAATTTGGCGAAGCATCGGAAAGAACTCAACGTATTTCCAGATTTCTTCAAGAGAGGTTAGAGAGTGTTGCGGTGAACTTCTAAGCGGCAGTGGAGCAGCCTTTCAATTCAACAGAGGCAAGACAAGCTAGAAGAAGGGTAGACACAGTAAGTGACACTCTTTGTATTGTACTTGCTTAGTAATTGCAATAGTGAAAGGAGCAGAAGATTAAGACATCCATTGTAACTAGAATTCTCAAGAATAGTGGATAGCCTCGGTAAGGGAGAGTCCCTACCACCGTGGATGTACGTCACATTGACGGAACCATGTAAATCTCATATGTCCTTAATTTGCTTTACGTTCTGTGTTTTGAATTAAGTTGTGAACGCAGCTAAAGTATCAGCCAACCCATAACCTAACGAAGACCTAAACAAGAACATCCGAATTGTCTATTAGGCAAGGTGTCTGAAAGGTGACTGTGGGGACTATTGTGATTAGTAGGTAGCAATAGATCTACCTTAGTCAAATCTGAGAAAGAGTTCGCTTTTAAGAAAAGATTGAAGTTGTTCACTTTCCTGCGAATTGCAAATTGTGGTGATACTGATTCACCCCCCTCTTAGTATCACAAACTAGTAGATCCTAGGGTGAAGTTGGGAACTTCAAAATGTAATGCCATTAACAATAAATTTAAAAATCAAAATATTGCATTTTTTCAATTTTTAAAATTTTAAGGTCTTATAGGGACAAATGCATTCTTAATAATCAATTGATTTAAATTTTGCAATTTTTTTAATTGTCTCTATTATGACAATGCTACTTGAAATGATTTATATAATATTAGTCTAAAAATGTATTACTTAAGAAAAAGAAAATTTAATGCACTATAATAAGAAGTTTCTCACACCCCTCAAGAACAATATGCTTCACCCAACATTGAAACTTAAGATTGCTATTTATAATATTTATCTGCAAAAGTGTATTTTATACTATTGAGTCCATTACTTGTATTTTGTTTACTTAACATATTCAAATATTATGTTTTTCTCACCATTCAAATGCAATGGCGTTAACAATAATTTTGAAAATCAAAACATCACACTTTTTCAATTTTCAGAATTTTAAAGTCATATAAGGATAAATGCATTGTTAATAATTAGTTGAATTTAAATTTTGTAATTTTTTTAACTATCTACTTTGCCACAATGCAATTTGAAATGATTTATATAATTTTAGTTTGCAAACATATTACTTATGAAAAACCAAATGCAATGGAGTCTAATAAGAAGTTTCCCTACTCCCCGTAAGAGCAATACGCTTGACACCACATTGAATCTTTCGATTGCTATTTATAATATTCATCCACTAAAGTGTATTTTATACAATTGAAGCCATCATTTGTACTTTTGATCAATTAACTTCTTCAAATATTATGTTTTTCTCACCATTCAAATCCAATGGCATTAACAATAAATTTAAAAATCAAAATATTGCATTTTTCAATTTTTAGAATTTTGAAGTCTTATAGAAATAAATGCATTTTCAATAATTAATTGAATTTAAATTTTGTAATTTTTTAATTATCTCCTTTGCGATAATGGTATTTGAAATGATTTATATAATTTTAGCCTAAAAATATATTACTTAAGTAAAAGCAAATGCAATGGACTTTAATAAGAAATTTCCCTACCCCCCTAAAGAGCAATATGCTTGACCCAACGCTGAAGCTTGGGATTGTTATTTATAATATTTATCTACTAAAGTGTATTTTATACAGTTAAGCCCATTACCTGTATTTCTGCTCAATTAACATATTCAAATATTATGTTTTTCTCACCATTCAAATGTAATGGCATTAACAAGAAATTTAAAAATCAAAACATTACACTTTTTCAATTTTAAGAATTTTGAAATCTTATAAGGATAAATGCATTTTTAATAAACAGTTGAATTTAAATTTTGTAATTTTTTTAATTGTCTCACTTGCCATATTGCAATTTGAAATAATTTATATAATTTTAGTGTAGAGACATATTACTTAAGAAAAAGTAAATGCAATGGACTCTAAGAGGAAGTTTCTCCACTTATCGTAAGAGCAATATGCTTGACACAACATTGAAACTTGGAATTGTTACTTATAATATTCATCCATTAAAGTATATTTTATACAATTGAGTCCATTACCTGTATTTTTGTTCAATTAACATATTCAAATATGATGTTTTTCTCACCATTCAAATGTAATGGCATTAGCAATAATTTTAAAAGTCAAAACATTGCAGTTTTTCAATTTTTAGAATTTTAAAATCCCTTTATGCATTGGCTCCTCTATGTATCTCATCAATTTGAGTTATTTTTCAACTTTCATTGTCATGTACACCATGTCTTCTATTTCCACAAAGTGTTGCAACTCAACCACCTTGGTTATGTCTTTATTCAGCCCTTGCAAGAATCAGGGCATTGTTGCTTCCCTATCTTCCTCCACATTGGCCCAAATCATTACAATCTCCATCTCCTTTCAACACTCTTAGTGCCTTGGGTGAGTCCTTGCAATAGTTAAAACAAATCTCCATAGGAATGGTTAGGGACAAACCTCCTCCTCATGATAACCTTCATCTCCTCCCATATATCAATACGCCTCCTTAGTTTCTTTGCCTGTTCAAAGCAAGCTCCCACCAAATAATAGTGTAATCAGTGAATTTAATGGCAACTAATTTTACCTTTTTCTCCTCATAGTAGTTAAGGCAATCAAATACTAGCTCCACCTTCTTTTCCCCCTCCAAATACACATTAGGGTCACTTTTCCATTGGAATGGCAGAATCTTCATTTTGATGCTTCCCAAGTCACAGTCAGAAGCATCATGCCTTCTTGTATCCCTCTTACCACCTCAATTATTGGAAAATGTGGTTACTATGGTTTGATAATCAAAATTGGCATCATCGTCTCCATTTTAATTATAATCATCATTATGATTATGCTCCTCTTGCCTTTCTGCATTAGGAGCTACACATGCCTGTCCCCTTTGCAAATCAGCAATAACAGCATATTGCCTCTCCACCCAATCTCTCATCTCATCAAACACAACATTCACGCACTCAAACTATTTTTGCATAGTGTGGAGTATGAATGAATCATCCTTCCTATGTACTTCACTCACTCCATTATATTTCAAAATCATGTTGCTAATTTCACCAAAACAAACATTAAAAATAACCTCACATACACTCCCTCACGTGTTTCTCTCAATCATTGTCACCCAATCCTTGTGTTTACTTCTCTTTAGTGGTGTCTCTTATAATGAGCTCACACTCTTAGTTTACCACTCTAACTTCCTTCCTCTTTCATTGCTTTTTGATGATTATGCTCTCAAACAAATGAACAAAGCAAGAAAGATTGCAAATTGGCAAAATAGCGAGTTTCAATGGTAATAAATAAATCTCAAGAAAGTAAATCATAAAATTGATTGATCCAACCTGATTTTAAAACCTGGCTCGATACCAACTGATTTGAACCCCAAAAGATGTGGCTGAGGGACCTGACTCACACAAGGAATTAGAAAAGAACACAAGAAAGCTAAATTAGATTTCAATCATGTAAGTCCTAGATCCAATGTTTAAAGGAACAATAACCTAAGGAATAAGGAAGGATATAAATGCCACACTCTAAAAAAGAATGGACTTAGGAGTGATAAGTTGAGTGGAATGCCACATCTCAATAATCTTGATAAGTTCCTCCAAGTTCAAAAAAGAAGAACCTAAAGAGGAGGTGCTTATTTATAAGTTAAAAAAACAAGTCTAAAAATAGAGATAGTGATAGACTCCTAAAATCTAGGTACACTCCTATTTTATTAAAAAGGAACTTAATTACAATTAGCAAACTCGTATTTTAAGTAAACTCCTATTTTGGAGTTGATTTAATTGCTTAACCTTGGCACATTAAGCACTCCTTTCATATTAATAAAGTTTTCGTCCTCTTTTAAATTTGAATGCATGCCATTTGTAATTTGGTTAGCTGAATGTCCTTAACCAACCCATTTAGTGCTTCTTTCATCTTTTGGCTCTAGCTTGCTTGATTGGACCTTTTAGAATGTGCAGTGTATCTGTTGAATCTGCTAAAGCCCTCCACACATCCTCTCCAAGCTTTTCATCATTTTAAGATCAGTTTGCGTGAATGAGTTCTTGTAATGAACAGAGGAGCCTTGTTAACGAGAATTGGACCATTACATACTTGTAAGAAAAGTGAATAATGATCAACGAATATAATGTTTCTTGTAGAGACAAATGTTATTTTCAAGATCATTTTGTGTGAATAATTCTTTACGATGAAAGGAGGAGCTGATGAATGGTGGGCTTCTAAGGATCCATTAAGCATTCACAAAGGGCCAATGATGCATTTAAGAGCTAAAAGGATGAAAGAAGCTTTTAACAGATTGATTGAGAAGTTTGGGCCAAAGAAGCTAATCCAAGCACGAAGGGCTGTAAAAGTATATCTTAATACTAGCTGAGTTTTATTAATTGTATAAGTATGCTTAATGCACTTGTATGTTCAGTCATTGTAAGGGTTTAACAATTGCTAAAAAATACAAGTAGATTTATTGTCAGCTTATATATGAAGTTTGTCCTTATCTCTAGGTTCATTAATTCAACCTATAAATAGGTGTTATTTCATTGTTAAAGGAGCAGATCATTTGGCACAAAAAAAAAAAAAAAAAAAAAACTAAGAATTTTTTCCATTAATTCTTTCAAGAACTAAAGAACTTATCAATAACTAGCTCTTTTTGTTAAGTTCAACTTAACTTATCACTCCCAAATCCATTCCTTTTTGGGGTGTCGCATCCATATCCTTGTTTATACCTGATGTGAACCCAAATGACCTGCCTTAGGGACCCAACACACATAAGGAATCAAACAAGAACCAAAAAAATTAAATCAGATTTCAATCATGTAAACCCTAGACCCAATATGGATGCCATAGTCTAGAAAAGAATGAATTTATGAGTGATAAGTCAGGTTAAACGCTATAAGAAGAGTTAGCTCTTACTAAGTTCTTTAGTTATTCAAAAAATCTGAGAAAATTCTCACTTTCCAATTCATATAATTGTCTGCTCTTTAACAATGAAATCAAGTTTATTTATAAGTTGAAATAACAACCCTAAACCCTAAAAGTAAAGACAATGATATACTCTTAAAATATAGGAACTCTACTATTTTATTGTAAACTCTTATTTTATAATATACTCCTATATTATAACAAATTGTTATTAAGAAGTAGATTTTATTACTTAACCTTAGCCCATTAAGCACTTCTATCTTATTAATGAAGCCTTAATCCTCTTTCAAGCTTGAATTCATGTCATTTGTTACTTTGTTGGCTTGAATATCCTCAATCACCCAATTAAGTGCTTCTTTCATCATTTTAACCCTTGAAGGTGTCATAGGCCCTTTCTAAATGCTTAATGGAATTTTAGAAGCCTTCCATGCTTCAGCACCTCCCTATATCTTATCATTTTCCTTCTCCTCAAAAGGATTCATCCTCGAATCATCACCTACATCAAAAGGAGAAAAATTAGAAATATTAAATGTTACACTCACATTATACTCATTAGGAAGGTCCAACTTCTAGTTATTGTCATTAATCAGTACCACTACTTGAAATGGATGATCTCTTTTGAGTTACAACTTTGAACACTTTTAATTCAAGAATCTTTCTTGTGCATATGCACCCAAATCCAATCACCAAGTTTAAATAACACCTTCTTTCACCTTTTATTTACATTGGATGCATATTAATTATTTAGTTTTGCAATTTATTGCTACACCTTCTCATGTAACTTCTTCATTATTTCAGCCATGTGTTAACCATGTAAGCTAGCATACTCATCAAGAGGCAAAAACATCAAGGCTAAAACTCTACACAATTTTCAAATAGAGAGCAACTAGTTGTAAAATGAACATTTCCATTATATGCAAACTCTACATGTAGTAAACAATCTTCCCATGTTTTCAAATTCATTTGAATAATAGCATGCAATGAAGTAGAAAGAGTTCAATTAACTATCTTGATTTGTCCATTTGTTTATGGATGGCAAATAGTTAAGAACACTAGTTTAACACCTATCTTACCCCACAAAATCTTCTCAAATTAGATTAAGAATTTTGTATCCCGATCTGAAATAATACTCTGAGGCATGTCATGCAAGCGTACTATCTCTCTAAAGAACAATTCAACCATGTTGTTTGCATCACTAGTTTTATGGTATAGGATCAAGTAAATATGATGCCCTATTCCTCTTAAAGGTGGCAAATCACTTTATTCTTTAGGACAAATATCACCAAATTCTTACAAAAGAGAAATAACAACACCAAGCAAAAAGGGGTTAAGCTTATTAGTACTAAAATGAGCCTCTTTATACAAAAGTACAATCTCTTTTGCATATAAACTCTCAATTTTTCTCTCTTGCCCTCTTCCTTCTTTTCTCTTGGTCTTATCTCCTTTCTTTTCTTTCCCTCCTTTGATCCCATCAAATAATAGAATAATCAATAGACTTAATGGTAGCAAGTTTTACCCTTCTCTCTTCACAAGAATCGTGATAGTCAGAGACCAACTTAACCTTCTTCTCCCATTCTAAATAGGTTTTTAGATCAATTTTCCTTTGGAATAGAGAAATTTTTATTTTAATACTACCAAAATCATGATCATAGGTGTTGCACCTCTGAAAACTTCTTTGACCATTTCTATTATTTCTAATTTTGATAAAAGTAGTTGGATTATCAAATTCATCATCTTTTACATCATCTACATGGCCATAATATCATCTTTCATGCTTTCTTGCATTAGGATCCTTAGGGGGCCGATGTCTCTTTTGCAATTCTGCTATCATATTGGCTTACTCCTCCATTCTATCCCTCATATCATCAAATTTGATGTTCATCCCCTTAAAGTGTTGTTGGAAGACAACAATGATTACACTTTTAATACCTCCCTTCTTAGCTCCACCTTCATCCTTGGAAGACATAATATTAATTCTGCACAAAATGATTAGCCTACTCACAAAATACTTCCTCATGTATTTCACTAAAAAATGGTGTCACATACCCTCGTGTTTACACTCTTTAAGGTTTTTTTTTTTCTTTATATTGTTATAGTGCTGCCTTTTACCACTCAAATTTTCTCTCTCAATTCTTTATTAAACTAAACAACCTCAGTCAAAGTCATATTGTGATGCGGAAAACCCCAAAAAGACGTGGCTTAGGGACCCAATGCATGTGATGCAAGGGTGTAAACTACTTTAAAAATATTAAACATATCACATGGCTAGCTAGGAAAATTAATATTCGATGGTGGGAAAAACTCGACTTCTTTAAAGATGGAGTTTATAATGCCCAAGGAATTATAAGGATAAATGGATCAAAAGCTTCACCACAACTGTCACTATTTAGTAATCTAGAAGAATTATTAAAGGCTTTAAAGGAATCTATTTCTAAAGAGAAATTACTAGAGATGGTGGCCTCATTCCTCTAACTAGAAGTGACTCCTCAAGCAAGCCAAGCCAAAAGTAGTCAAGGTCATAATAGTGACGATATCATGCAAGATTCTTAGGACCCTTATATGTTGTAAAAATAACAAAACTACTTTCAATGGAAAAGTAGCAAAGATGCCTAACAAATAACTTTCATTAAAACTACTTTAAAAAAGCAAGGAATCTAAAAGGACTCACTTACTTTCAGTGCCTTGGATTCCTTAAGTGTCAGTTATTATCTTTTCTTTAGTATAAATAAGTCCCTTTTGGTTGAAGAAGGCAAGGTCCAATTTAAATTGAAAAGGAATTTTCTTTCCTTGCAATTCTGCCACCTCTCTTATGATATCCTAAGCTTGTATTGACATTTAATGAAAACTATCTTTCTATAAGTACTTTTGTTGTATGCGTATAATTTCATCAATTTAAGTTTCTTATGCTTGTGTTATATGCTTGTTATTATTATCCTTTACATTTATTGTCACCCTTTTTTTTGTGTTGTGTCTAAATGGTATCAGAGCTTGGTTACTAGTAAAGTTTAATGTCATCCCTATTTCATAGTTGAAACCCCAAATCTTGTTGCCTTTGTTGCTTAGGTAAGCTATGGTTAGGTGTGGAAGAGTTATGGCATAATTCGTTGACAATGATACTATGAAGTATGGATATGTAAAGATGTAACTAGCTTTCTAGGAGTAATAGCCTAAGTAAAAGTATAAATTAGGTAACAATTATCAATGAAAGTCTAGATAATAATCATTTACAATAATGGACTCTCCCTTCTTCTACTCCTTCCCATATTTATAAATAAGGAAGTTTTTCTTCAAAAACATATTATGTGATCAAAATTGTAGAAGAAATCTACCCTTTCTCAGGTTATAATGATTTTTTCTTATTACCACAAGAAGTTATTAGTTCTCATTTACAACAATATAAGTTCATTCATATAAGAATGGTTCAAGTAGCTTTAAAACTAACTACTAGATTAGGTTTAAATTAGTTAGCAACTATTTTTGTCAAGAATAAAAGATATAATAGATTTCATGACTCCTTTCCAAACTTCACCTTGTCATTATTAGTTCCAACTGCATCCTTTATATTTGGACATAATAGAAGAGGGATTTGATATGATGCTGGCTTTGGAAAATTGAATTCTTATTTATAGGATACATTATAACATTATGAATACCACTATTTCAAGGATTAAAGAAATTCCTTCAAAAGAGGTCAAAAGCTAATGTAATGGTTCCTAAAATGATTACTTGGGATTAGGTTAAGTTAGCTAATCAGTGGGCCTTGGAAAAGGTTGTTGAACCTGTTAAACAAGTAAATTGACAATTGGAAGAAATAATTAAATATAAAGATAAAGATTTCAAAATTCAATTTACTTTTCCTTAAAAGGGGAAAAGAAAAGGTTAAATGAAGATACTCTATCTCTTTAATATCAATTACTGAATTGGAAGGTATAAGAAAAATTAGGGAATAAGTGAGTCAACCATAATACAAAGTTGACTTCCTTCCTTTAACTTCTACCTCGATGGTTAATGAATTACTAGAAACTTCCAATCAGACTTATAAGCCTAGATCTCATTTTTTATCTAATATGGGATGTAAGGTCAAAGTTAGGCATAGTTATTTTCAATAGCACACATAAAGTCAATGTGCTTTGCAATTAAAGGATATGTTAAAGTTTTATTTAGTGCACACTTATGAACATACATCTACTTCTTTTGTTTTTGAACCAAAGGCATCTTTAGCTAGTGAAATAATTGACTTAGCCAAGGACAAAGGTCCCTACATTAAGGGAGATTCATCTTCTAAATGATCCAACGAAATTTCTTAATTAGTTCAAAATATTTTACAAAAACTATGAATATGTTAAACACTGTAGATAAAAGTAAACTTGTTAAAAAATATAAATTATCACAAACTACTATTTGTAACAAGGTAATTTCTATTGAAATTCCTTTTGTTTTGGTTAAGAACCTTTCTCAAGGTATTATTTTAGGAAATCCCTTTTTGCATATGTTCTATCCTTTAAAAAAGATTAGTGATTAAGGTATTTACTCATAACTAAATGGGAAGTTTATTAATTTTAAATTTATATCTATCCCTTAATATAAAAAGATAGACATACTTCAAAATACCATTAAGAGAAAAGAGAAATTTATTCAATCTCTATATACTAAAGTAAAAAATAAATACTTATACGAAAAAATTAATACTCCTTTTATTCAAGTAAAAATATAGGAAATACAATAAAAATTAAAGACATTCATCTGTTTGGAAATTCTTATGGATTTTTGGAAAAGAAGAAGGCATGTGGTGGAATTATTGTACAAAGTGACTTTTAATGAAAGTTAGATTCCAACCAAAACTTGACCCATAGCTATGGGACCACGACATTTAGATATAGGTTAAAAAGAAATAAAAGTTCTTTTGAAAAAGGGGCTTATTAGAAAAAGTGTTAGTCCTTTAAGTTCTCTTGTATATTATGTAAAACATGTAGCAAAACTAGAAAGAGGAGTTCCAACATTAGTTATTAAACACAAGCCTTTAAATAAGGTGTTAAGATGAATTACATATCCTATACCTAATAAAAGGAATTTGTTAAATAGGCTTTATGAAGCTTAGATATATCCAAAATGTGATATGAAATCTGGTTATTGGCAAATCTAAATTCAAGAAAAAGATAATTATAAGATATCATTTACTGTTCCATTCAGACATTATAAATAAAATATAGTGCCATTTGGATTAAAGAATGCACTTTCTAGATTTCAAAAGATTATGAACTTTATCTAATAATTTATTCAACATTTATGATTGTTTATATTAATGATGTACTAGTATTTTCTAACATTATTGAACAACATTTTAAACATTTAAACCTTTTCCTAAAGGTTATGGAAAAGATAGGTTTAGTAACGTATGCTAAGAAAATGAAGTTATTTCAAATCAAGGTTAGATTCTTTGGATATTTCATAGAAAATAGAGCTATAATTCCCTTTGACTAAGTAATTGAATTTTCCTCTAAATTTCCTGATAAAATTAGAGATAAATAGTAATTACAAAGGTTTTTAGGAACTCTAAATTACATTTCAAATTTCTATAGAGACTTAGCTTAAGACACTAAGACATTATTTGAAAGGTTTCAAAAAAATTTGTTAGAATGGATAGATAACATACAAAGGCAAGAAGAGTAAAGTTAAAGGAAAATAACTAGCATGCTTAATTCTTCCTCATACTAATGCCTTTAAAATAACCAAAACCAATGCATTAGATAAAAGATATGAGGATATCCTTAAGGATTAATTCAAAAGAACAACTTATTTACTTCACCTTAGGATTATGGTGAGGAGTTAGAGTTAACTACTATACCATCAAAAAGGAAATATTAGTTATAATATTATGTATTAAAAAATTTGAAATTGAAATGTTAAATTATAAATTTCTTATAAAAATTGATTGTAAGGTGGCAAAAGACTTTCTTACAAAAGATGTTAAAAACATAACATCTAAACAAATATTTGCCCAATGGTAAGAAATTTTATCTATTTATTTTTATTTTAATATTGAGTTTATTAAAGGAACATAAAATTCTTTACCTAATCTTTTAACTCGTGAATTTTGACAAGGAACTTCCACATGAGTAAGCATCACTTTCTTTCAACCTAAGGTTTTTTATCCTTTTTATTATTTCATCTATTAATTTTTTCTTCTCAAGATTTTTACTAGTCATGTTGTAATCTATGTCTTTTAAAGACAATGACTTAAATAAAACCCTTTTTTCTACTTCTAATTTAACCAAAGGTCTTGGGCAATAATACCTCTTTAAGGCAATTGCTTCAAATTTTTCTTCCACACAACTTAGTTAATTGCCAACCAACTGAAGATAAAGATTAGTATAATTTTCTTACTAAATAGCAACACTTGTGGTTGCTTCGGCCTTGTAAGGAGAGGTTATAACCTCACTATCCTTAATTTTAATACTTAAATTTAAAGTAGGAGGGTGGATACTCTTTCCCTTTTTTGTAATGTATTCTTAATAGGTATTTCGAAGAACCATACATTCCTTTAAGGTTGAAAAATTAGGGAAAGGTTTCTTTTTAATCTTATAAACCTTCTTTAAATAGGTAAAAATATCAACTGCTCTTATTTCAATAATGTTTTTTTTTTTCACACCTAATCCATAACTCTTGCCAATTTTGATTAAAAGTTATAAAAAATTATTTCCTTTTTAAAGTGTTTTTAGGAGACTAAAATAACTCTTTTATCTTTTCTTTTACCTTGTTTATGACTATAAGGACATAGAAAGTTTTTTCTTCATCTTGATATCCCATGTCAAATAAAGAAGGAGATTTAGGACTAAAAGCCTAACTTTCATTAACCACTAAAGTAGAAGTTAAAGGAGGGATGTCAATTTATTGTGGTTAACTCACTAGTTATTTAGTTCTTTTTATATCTTCCAATTTGGTAATTGGTACTAAAGAGGTAGAGTACCTTGCTTTAACCTTTTCTTTTCCCTTTTTGAGGTTTAACCTCATGCTTTTTGATGAAGTAAATTAAATGGTATTAGAGTTTGATTGTTGGTAAAGTTTAATCTCATCTCTATTTCATAATCGAAACCCTAAGTCGTATTGCCTTTGTTGCTTGCCATGGTTAGGCATTAAAGAGTTATGATGTAATTCATTGACAGTGATACTATGAAGTGTGAATAGGTTAAGACTTAATTGGCTTTTTAGGAGTAATAGCCTAAGTAGGAGTAGAAATAAGGAAGTAATTATTAATTAAACTCTAGATAAAAATTATTTATAGAATTTGACTCTCTCTTCTTCTTCTCCTTCCCATGTTTATAAATGGAGTAGTTTCTTTTCAAAAACCAATAATGTGATCAAAACCTTCAAAGAAGCCTTACCCTAAATTCATGGTTATAATCATTTTTTCTTATTACCACAAGAACTTATTAGTTCTTATTTACAAAAATATAAGTTCATTCATATAGGAATGGTTTAGTTAGATTTGAAATTGACTACTAGATTGGGTTTAAATAACTCGACAATTATTTGTGTTAAGGATAAAAGAAATAATAGATTTCATGACTCCTTATTAGAAGTAGTCAAACATCATGTCGTCATTATCAAATCCAAACTTAATACATGTTTTATGTCTAGACATAAAGAAAAAGGGATTTGATTTGATGTCAGGTTTAGAAAATTTTTTCCTTATTTATATGATACATTATAAAGTTATAAATACTATTATTCTAGGAGTTAAAGAAATTCCTTCTAAATATGCAAACAAAAGAACTACAATATTATTTTTGACTAATAGGTCAAAAGCTAGTGTAATGATCCCCAGAATGATTACTTGGAATCAAGTTAAGCTACCTAATTGATAGACCTTAGAAAAAGTTGTTAAACCTATTAAATAGGTAAATTGACAATTTGAAGAAGTAATTGAATATAAAGATGGAGATTTCAAAATTTAATTTACTCCATTAAGAAGCATGAGGTTAAACCTTCAAAAGGGAAAAGAAAAGATTAATCCTAAGTACTCTACCTTTTTAGTACCAATTATTGAATTGGAAGGTATAAGAAAAACTAAGGAATAGGTGAGTCAATCGTAGTACAAACTTATCTTCCTTCTTTTAACTTCTACTTAAATGGTTAATAAATCACTAGAAATTTCAAGTCAAGCTTCTAGGCCTATATGTCCTTTTTTTTTTTTTTATCTAATATGGGCTATAAGGTTAGAGCTTGGTATAGTTATTTTCAATGACACACAAAAAGTCAATGTGCTTTGAAATTAAAGGATATGTTAAGTTTTATGCAATGCAAATACATCATCAATACAAATAATTAAAAATGCTAAACAAGTATTAAATATTTTATTCATAATTCTTTGAAATTCAGAGGGTGCATTTTTTTAACACAAATGACATTATATTGCACTCATAGTATTTGAATGGAATTGTAAATGCTATCTTATACTTATTCTTCTTATGAATCTAGATTTGCTAATAACCAAACTTCATATCAAATTTTGAATATACTTAGGTTTCATAAAACTTATTAAGCAAAATTTTTTTATGAGGTATAAGGTAATTAACCCATCTAAATGTCTTATTTAAAGGTCTGTAATTAATTACTAATCATGGAATGTCTCTTTCTACTTTTTGCTACAATGTCTACATAAAAACTAGGACAACTCCAAAGGCTAATACTTTTTCAAAGAAGCACTTTTTTCAAAAAAAATCATTTATCTCATTTTTGCAAATTTCTAAATGGCTTGGTCTCATAGCTGTGGCTTGGTTTTGGTTGGGATTTAACTTTCATTAAAAGTCACTTTGTAAGGTAATTCCACTATATGCTTTTTTTTCTATTCCAAAAAATTGTAGGAATTTTTGAACAAGCTAATGTTTCTAATTTTGTTATGCTTCGTGTATTTTTTCTTGTATAACAAGAGTGTTAATTTTTTCACACAAGTGTTTAATTTTTATTTCAAAATATAAAGATTGAATAAATCTCTCTTTTCGTCTAATGGTTTTTTAAAATTGATCTATCTTTCTATATTAAGGAGTAATAGTTATTTCAAGCGTAGATTGAATTGTGAATTTAGGGTTTTTCTAGCATAATTGAGATACCTTTTTCTTCCTTGTACTTTGGTGTCAACAATTGGTGTCTTAAATGCAAATTAAGAGTTTGACGATATTGCTTATGTGATTTTGTTTTTATTTTGTGTTCCTTAGTATTAAATTGAAGTTGTAATCCTCGAAATCCCTTCTTATTAATTTCTGTGGGATAAAGTTAAAAATAGTTTTCAATTTTTTTAATTTTTTCAATATATTTCTAAACTTTTTATTTTTTAATTTAGTTCTAAATATTATTAATTATTTTTAATGTAGTACAATAAATTAAATATTATATCTCATAATCAATGTACACAAATGTGTATTAATAACTAAAATACATCCCTACATACTCCAAAGACACTATTCTTATGAATAAGAATTAGTAAATACATAAAAATATGTATAAAAATATGCATTGACAATGAATTTTTATATATTTACTATTAAATATAATATTTTATTTATTTTTATCTTTAAAAATTATATTAAAAAGAATTAGTAATATTTAAAATTAAATTAAAAAATAAAAAATTTAGGATTATATTAAAAAATTAAAAAAATTGAGAACTGTTTTTTAACTTATTCCAAATTTTTATTAGGGATTATGCTCTATTTTTAATTAGAGTTCATCTCTATTTTCTATTAGAGTTCATGGCTAAAATAGAAAGGGGATGAATAATTACTATGTTTTGGCATCACCATCCTCTTGCTTTTTGTGTCTTTTGTCAATTTTTGACTCCAATCAGGCCTTCATTTTCTATTTTTCATTTTAGCGTCATGCTCTGATACGAGAAAAAGAGTAATTAGGATTTTTACTTTTATATTTTAGATTTTTTTTTCTTTTGGTTCAACTAAGTTAATTAATATTGAATTTTGGATTTGACCTAAATAATCTAATACTCAATAAACTCAAATAAGTGATATGACATCACATAGATAATCCAGTCATTTTTTTAGTTTTATGTTCACGTCGTTCAAAGAACCAAGTTGGTACGCCACATTAATATACTTGACAAAATTAGTCGATTAAAATTTATAGTATATTATTTTTAAGACAAAAATATTTTATTAAACTTAAATTATTATATTTTACAGGTAATATTTAATTTGTTATAAATAATAGAGTTATTTTTGTATATTAACCAAAAAAAAGTTCACTTCCTTTCATTTATTTCATAGTTACCTTGATATGAATAACAATGAAATCCAAAAAGTCTTACCAAAACCAAAACTAAATCTTGATTCAATAATAATTCATTTGTTGCTCAAGCTATACTCTGATAATATGGAGTCCTTTCATTTTCCTCTACTTATTTCATAGACAGTCAGAAACTTGAAAGTTTTGCCAAAACAATATCTCAACTCTTAAAAGTGGCATAGGTTGTGAAAGGAACTTCATAAATAAATGAGTTATGTCACTTGGTAAATATTTTCCATGAAAATAGATATTTTTTCATGGATGGTGTGATTTGAATTCTCTTTTTTTTTAGTACTTATTGAATTATATATTTTTTGAATTTGTGATAAATTTCATCTAACAATAATGTAATAAATAGGAGAAACATCAATGTCAGAGCAAAAATTTTAATATCAAATAAAAGCTATTACTTTAGAGTTAAAATGACTTTTAAGAATTAAAACAATTTTGCTTGACCCTATCAATTTATATTTACCTAATAATTTTGTTTGTTTTTTGGGTCCATATTTAGGGCATGATTGGTTTTTTTTTTTTTTTTTTAGCAAAAGGCATGCTTGTTATTAGGCATGATTTTTAAAAAAATTTGAAATCAAAAAATTCCAAAACATTTTGTAAAAAAAATCTGAAAATTAAAAATCAAATCCAAACTTTTTTGTTAAAAGAAAAGTTGTGGGATTCGATATTTTTAAAATATTTTCAAAATTTTTTAAAAACTTTAATTGTTTTGTTTCAAATATTGTGAATACCTTTAAACTTTTTTGAAATATTTTTTATATTTATTTGTAAATTTTTAGATTTTATTTTAAATTTTTATATTTAAAAATTTTGATTTTTTTAATTTATAAATTTTTTATTATATTTTTTAATTTTTTAATTTTTGATTTTTTAAAAATATCACATATCAACAGTTTGTCAACATAACGTCTAATTGTACTTTTATTGCACATAATGGATTCCCAAGTAATACATATAACGGATGATTAATAGAAAAAAAGTGAAAAAAAAAGGTGACGGAACAAATATATTAGGTGAAATTAAAAAAGAAAAGATAATGAGCAAAAACCAAAAAGATATATAAACTAAGCAAGAAATTTTGTTCTTTTGCCACGTTTTTTTATAACCTTTATAATTTATATTTGGTATTACAAATCTCCGATTGTCTATACTTTTAAATTTTTCTAATCATCCTCTTTCATTAAACATCTATTTGACGGTGAATTGTAAAATTTAACATCGTGTACACTATTTTCAAAATCAAAATCAATTGATTCAATCATTGTCTCTTACAATAAAATTGTTTTCTACCTTTTTATGCAAAATTTAAATTATGTCAATATTAATACTTAAGAGCATAAAATACTAGATTTCATTCGTTCTAAACTAGATTGATTTTGAATGATGAGGCTAATTGAAAAATATAACAAATATATAAAAATGTTCAACAATAAATTAAAGTAAATTGAAAAAAAGGTGTATCTTATATTATTAACCATTATACATTTGAGTTAAAATTGAGAATTCCTAATAATATTTTTATTCAATTTTTTTAATAAAAAATTATCATCTCAATATTATTAGAATTAGGAAAAATTTTTTATATTTAATTTTAGTATTAATAAATTTAAAAATAATATTATATTTTTAATATAAATTTTTATTTATTAAAAGACAAATAATGATAAAAAAAATTCAAATTTTGACTAGTATAAAAAAACATATCAAATAATTAATTAAATTATTACCTTTAGTGATAACTTCAACCTTCAATCTCTTTTATCTTTTGGACAAAATATTCATATGTATCATCAAACTTAAATGGAGCTTAAATGGGGCTATAACAAAAAGTTTTCTATTTAAGTTATGAAGAGTACCCATAACAATAATGTTCAAAAAATGGTTAATATTTATTATAAAATTTTATGTTATTTTGAAAAAAAAAAAGAAAAATAATGTGAAAAGATATTTTTGTAAATATTATTTTTTAAAAGTAAAGCAATTAAAACTAAGTATAGAAACAAAACAACCCAAAGACAAAATAGAAACATAAAACACAAAACTGTTGACATAACTGTAACAACAAAAAACGTAGGAGGGCAAAAAGGAAATAGAGAAAGATGGTGTAATTGTAATAATAAAAAAGGGCAAAATAGGTATTTGGCTTATAATGGCATGATGGCAAAAATGGTAGGACCCGCATTATAATGTTAAAACCTTCATGATTATATATATTCTTTTCCACAAATTAAATCAAGAATCCACCTTCTTGTTTTAATGTTTTCTACTACTTTTTTTAATTTTTGAAATAGCAAAAATTTCAATTAGACCTTCACGTTTGTCTAACTTTTAAATTATAGTTGCAATAATTTTTTTCAAAAGAAAATTAATTCCTCACATTTTCTTTATTAATGATTTTAATCATTTTTTAATTTATCATTAAATGTGCTATGTTACAAACATGTTAACTAAGTAATGTTGACTCGATTATCATATCATCATTTTTCTATGATATCACACTTTTAAAACACTTTATGAAAGTTTTAAAAATTTTTAAAAAATATAAAGAATTTATATATTCAAAAACAATTGAAAATTCTTTTAAAAATCCAAAAATTCAAAAAAAATATTAAAATAATTTTTGAATGTCTAAACTTGTTAACAAAAGAGGAAATTCAAAAAAAGATATTTTAATCAAAATGTTTAACAAAAAAAGGAAAAGGATATATTGTGCAAAGGAGAGAAATTTTTGGATTATTCACAATTTTAAATATTTTTCAAAATTTTTTGATTTTTAAATTTTACATTTTTTATAATGTTGTTTACTTTTCATTTTATTAATTTTCAGTTTTTTATGAACTCATAAGATTTCTAGTTTTTGGATATTTTTTATCTTCAAAATATTTTAAAAAAATTTTCTTGAATTTTTGGATTTCACTTTCAATTTTTTATTTTTAAAAGATTTTTTAGGTTACTTATTTCCAATTTTGTTAAAATTTTTTAAACTTTAAAATTAGTTTTTATATTTTTTTAAATTTTTGATTTTTTAAGAAATTTTTTGATTTTTATGAATTTATTATTTTTTATGATTAATTTTTAAAATTTTTTTATTTTTTTCAAATTTTAACAAATTTTAGAATGTTTTTTTAAAAAATATGAAATTCAATTCAATTTTGTGAATGTCACCGTTAATTGATTGATGTATATTTAATGATAAATTAATGAAAAATAATTAAAATTATAGAGTTAGAAAATGAGAGGAATTAATTTTGGTAAAAATATGTCATGGCTATAGTTTAAAAAGTAATCATACTAAATGAGTTAATTAAGACTTTTGGCCTTCTATTACATGAATGAAATTTTTTTTTTTTTTTACTTCTTTATTAAGTATTGCTACGTGGCAATCATGGAGTTGTTGTTGGCCTAAGATGTTAAGTCCTCGAAAAAATGATTATTATTTTTTCAAGACTAAAGCCTAAAAATTGTAACAAAATCCAAAAAAAATGAAATTTAAAAACAAAACAAAAAAAATTCCAAAAAAGTAAGAATTAAAAAAATGAAAAATATGGAAATTCTAAAAGGGTTTTAAAAAAATCTAATATAACCAAAAATCTAAAAATTAAAAAAATACAAAATTTATTAAAAAATCAAAGAATTCAAGCAAATCTAAAATTATAAAAAATAAAAATTAGGGTTAATTATTTTATTAATGTGACATCTTAAGTCAATAATAAATAATGTAGTAATTATATAATTGTCATATGCTATCACGTGATATATTTAATAAAAAATAATAAAAAAATTAATTTATACAATAGAGTTAATTTTAAGAATTAAAAAAAAATGGATATGAACCCAAAAAAAATGAAATGTGAAGTGTGAATTCTTGATTTAAGCCTATATTTTATTGACAGAACCATTATTTTTCATTTAACAACATTTTCTAGTTTGCCAAATATAAGAAAATGAGGAAAATAACAAACAGTCTCATTGTACATATTATAGTTAGGCTATTGTTGATGTGTGTGTGTGTCTATATATACATCAACACAAATAAATACACCTCCTTGTTTAGTATCCTTGATTTTAAAAATTTAAATATTGTTTAATTTTATATATTAATATTATTTATTAGGTACATATTTCTAATCTAAGATTTTAAATAATATCTTACATATTAAAAAAATATAAAAATTTTGTGAAATTAATAATTCTAAGTAAAAGAAGAAAAGTAAAATTTTAATTTATTTAAATATATGTAGCACATAAGTCAAAAGAAACTCAAAATCCTCTCTACTATTTTTATATTCTATGACAAATAACAAGAATTCAACAACATATAAAATAAATTTATTAAATCGCACAATTAAATTCTATTATTTAAAAAAAATTGATAACAAACAAAATAATTTAAATTAATTATCATTCCAACAATGTAAAAATGTATAATCAACATCATTGACTCCTATATTTCATGTATGTTGCTTTGAATGTAATCTTTGGTGTATAAACAAAATTTAATTTTAAGATCATTTTGTGAGAATTACTCTTACAATGAAAGGCGAAGTTTTATCCACAAAAAATGAAGAAACGTACCCAACTTTGTGCGAATGGACCATTTATGCCATGCAATAAAAGAAAGCAAAAATGTACAAATCATAAATTTGATGGGATTTAATGGTCACAAATTACCAAAGGTGAAGTATTATGCATCTTGCAATAATTATAATGCTTAGTGTGGATACAAAGTTAATTTCATGATTATTTTGAGCTAAATTCGTGATCATTCTTTGTGAATGGCTTTTTGATATAAAAGGGAAAGTTTTATCCACACAAAATGAAGGGGCAATCTCATATTCCAGGCATTATCATTCCAACAATGTAAAAATGTATAATCAACATCATTGACTCCTATGTTTGACGAATGTTGCTATGAATGTAATCTTTGCTGTATGCACAAAATTTAATTTCATGATCATTTTATGTGAATTGCTCTTACAAAGAAAGAAAAAGTTTTATCAACAAAAAATGGAGAAACCTTCCTAACTTTGTGCGAATGGACCATTTATGTCATGCAATAAAAGAAAGCCAGGTTGTGCAAACCATAATTTTGATGGGATTCAATGGACATAAATTACCAAAGGTGAGGTATTGCGCATCTTGCAATAATTATAATGCTTAGTGTGGATACAAAGTTAATTTCATGATTATTTTGAGCTTAATTCATGATCATTCTCTTTGAATGGCTCCTTAATATAAAAGGAAAAGTTTTGCCCACACAAAATGAAGGGACTATCTCATCTTCTAGGCACTATCATTCCAACAATGTAAAAACATATAATCAACATCATTGACTCTTATGTTTGATGAATGTCGCTATGAATGTAATCTTTAGTGTATGCACAAAATTTAATTTCATAATCATTTTGTGTGAATTACTCTTACAATTAAAGGCGAAGTTTTATCAGCAAAAAATGGAGAAACGTTCCCAACATTGTGCGAATGGACCATTTATGTCATGGACTAAAAGAAAGTAGAGATGCACAAATCATAAGTTTGATGGGATTTAATGGACTCAAATTACCAAAGGTGAAGTATTGTGCATCTCACAATAATTATAATGCTTAGTGTGGATACGAAGTTAATTTCATGATTATTTTGAGCTAAATTCGTGATCATTCTCTGTGAATGGCTTCTTGATAGAAAAGGGAAAGTTTTGTCCACACAAAATGAAGGGATAATCTCATCTTCTAGGCATTATATTTCAAACAACGTAAAAATGTATAATCAACATCATTGACTCCTATGTTTAAGGAATGTTGTTATGAATGTAATCTTTGGTGTATGCACAAAATTTAATTTCGTGATCATTTTGTGTGAATTACTCTTGCAATGAAAGGCTAAGTTTTATCAGCCAAAAATGGAGAAACATTCCCAGCTTTTTGTGAATAGACCATTTATATCGTGCAATAAAATAAAGCAAAGATGTACAAATCATAAGTTTGATGGGATTGAATGGACACAAATTACCAAAGGTGAAGTATTGTACAGCTCGCAAAAATTGAAATGCTTAGTGTGGATATGAAGTTAATTTCATGATTATTTTGTGCTAAATTCTTGATCATTCTAAGTGAATGGCTTCTTGATATAAATGGAAAAGTTTTGTGCACAAAAAATGAAGGGTCAATCTCATCTTCTAGGCATTATCATTCTTTGTGAATGGCTCTTTGATATAAAAGGGAAATTGTTGTCTACACAAAATAAAAGGACAATCTCATCTTCTAGGCTTTATCATTCCAAAAATGTAAAAACGTATCATCAACATCATTGACTCCTATGTTTGATGAATGTTGCTACGAATGTAATCTTTGGTGTATGCACAAAATTTAATTTCATGATCATTTTGTGTGAATTACTCTTGCAATGAAAGGCTAAGTTTTATCAGCAAAAAATGGAGAAACATTCCCAGCTTTTTGTGAATAGACCATTTATATCGTGCAATAAAATAAAGCAAAGATGTACAAACCATATGTGTGATGGGATTGAATGGACACAGATTACCAAAGCTGAAGTATTGTGCATGTCGCAATAATTATAATTCTTATTATGGATATGATGTTAATTTCATGATTATTTTGAGCTAAATTTGTGATCATTCTATGTGAATGTGATGTGGAAAACCCCAAAAAGACATGGTTTAGGTACCCAACATACATAAGGAATCAATTCCTAAATATGCATTTAGTTCATGAACATCATGGCAGAACATATGAAACACAGGACATGGCAGAAAAATTAATTTCAAAAAAATCTCTCTTTTCCAGCCCAGCTTCACACCGTTCAGCCAGCATTTTGCCACATTTTGCTTCCCTTTTTTTTTATAACGTACATCTCACAACAGATTACATGATTTGTGTAGACATTTATACAAAGTTCATGATTCTTTTGGGCGAATGACTCCTTGGAACGAAAGGATATAAGCCTTATTAGTTGGAAATGAAGAGACAACCTCATCTTTCTAGCTATGAACCATGCTATCCATATGAAAGAAAAGCACATCAAGAAAAATGTCTCATTTGTTTGATATAATTCAATGGATTCAGACTACCAAAGATGTATCGATGTGCACATTGTATTAAAATTATCATTCCATGTAGACATTGATGTTAATTACATGGTCATTTTGTGTAAATAATTCTTTACAACAAAAGAAGAAGCTATATTCCCAAGGAATCAAGTGTTGGTGCCAAGTTTCAAGAAAAAACAATTCTCTCTTGGTAAAGCAAACTAATCAAGAACAAAGGGATAAAATTTTCTTGATTAGCTTTTCTTACATGAAAAGAATGATTTATTGCATTTATTACAACTTTATCACCCTTTTCAATCTAATAAGGATTATATTTTCATTCTAAGGAGTCGTTCATAAAAGGAATCATGAATAAAACTTATATGTCTACCTAGATCTTGCATTTCATTGTGAGATGCACATTATTATGTCATGGGTGGTCCAAATCTATTGAACTCCATTGAATAAAGGAGTCATTATTCTTGATTAGCTTTCTTTGTCAAAAGAGAATCAAAACAAAATATTGTTAAAAAAAATGATTTTTATAGCCTTTAATGAAAAATAATGAGAATTATGGTGTAAGCACCGTAAAAGATATACTGCTAAAATAAGAGTACTAGACACTTTCACCTGTTTGAAAAAGGTTTGAAACATTAAGAAAAAAACCTTTCCCAAAAATTTTCCATCCTAGAAGAGTGTATGGTCCTTGGAAAAACATATCAAGAATACACCAACAAAAATAGAAAAAGGGTTATTAGTATTCACCCTCCTGCCTTAAAATTTAGTATGAAAGTAGAAGATAGTGAGGTTATAGCTTGCCATATAAAGTAGAGCCATCTACTAGTGTTATTATACAACAAGGAAATTATAGTGTTGTCATAAATGCAATAAGTCATTCTATTCATGTAAGAAAAGCTAATCAAGGAAAATTTATCCCTTTGTTCTTGATTAGTTTGCTTTACCAAGAGAGAAATGTTTTTGCATGGAACTTGGCACCAACACTTGATTCCTTGGAAATATGGCTTCTCCTTTTCTTGTAAGGAATTATTCACACAAAATGAGCATGTAATTAGCATCAATGTCTACATAGAATGATAATTTTAATACAACATGCACGCCAATACATCTTTGGTAGTCTGAATCCATTAAATTATATCAAACAAGCCATTTTTCTTGATTAGCTTTTCTTGCATGAATAGCATGGTTCATTTATAGAAAGATGAGGTTATCACTTCATTTCTAACTAATAAGGCTTATCCTTTTGTTCCAAGGAGTCATTCACCCTAAATAATCATGAACTTTATATAAATGTCTACACCAATCATGTAATCCATTGTGAGATGTATGTTATGAAAAAAGGGGAGCAAAATGTGGTGGAAGTGGAGGTTGAAGGGTGTGAAGATGGGCTGTAAAAGAGAGAGGTTCTTTTGAAATTAATTTTTCTGCCATGTTGTTTGTTTCATGTGTTTTTCCATGATGTTTATGAACTAAATACAGATCTAGGAATTTGATGTAACCTATACAAAATTTCTTTATCTTGTGCTTGTATTCTAAATTAGTTCAATATTTTAGTTATGGTGATTGTGCCTAATTCCATATTGAGTTTTGCATCATCTATATTATCTATATTCAATATGAACTTAGTGGATTATATGAGACACAACTAAAGAAGACACCATATTCACATGTTATGTGTACACTCTTGGAGGAATTAATTCTTATGAATGCAAATGCCAATGTAAGATAGGATATTGGTTTTTATCATTCTCATGGGTTTAATGAGTTTTTAGTCATTAAATGAGCTAGATGCCAAGGTAGTTTAATGATTAGGAACACTTGATTATAGTCAGACACCAATGAAATTATTGTACTATGAGAGAACAAACCCTAAAATTGAATTGGTGATTGTTGAAGACATAGAATTGATGTTGTTGTTCCCACAGCCTTGTATGGGTTGTAATTGTTGTCAACTAAGGTTAAGTGTGCAAGAAAGTAAAGCCACATGGAAGGGCAAGAAAGTAAATCTGCCGCATAAGGGCATGAACGTAAATCTGCCACGTAAGCCCTATTAGGGTTTTATGGAAGAGAGTATATAAAGGCCTTGGAAGACAAAACTAGGGCAGAGGGCCAACACAATTGAATAAACAGGAACCCTACAGCAACCGGCCAAAAGGAAGAGAGAGCAGAACAGCAAGAGATCAGAAACAACACCACCAGGAGAGCAAACCAGAAACGTCACCCCCGGGAGAGCAAACCAGAACGTGCGACCTCCTGCAAGCAAACCAGAAATGCCTCCTGCAAGCAAACCAGAAACGCACAACCAGCAAGAGGAGAAATAAGAAACAGACCACCCGGAAGAGAAGACAGCAGACCTGGTATCCGTGAGACCACCTGGAAGAGAAGACAGCAGACTAGAAGCATGAGGCAGGCCAAGAGACGTGAACCAGAAAAACCAGTAGTGTGAGGCAGGCCAAGAGACGTGAAATGGCAGACCAGAAGCGTGAGACCAGAACGTGCAACAGCATGACTGATCAGAAGCGTGGGGCAGGCCGTGAGATGTGAAACGGCAGACCAGAAGCTTGAGTGCAAGCTATGAAACTGTGAGATGGTGAAAGCAGGAGTTGTGTGAAACAACCTAAAGAAGGAATTCGGCGAAGCATTGGAAAGAACTCAACGTAATTCCAGATTTCTTCAAGAGAGGTTAGAAAGCGTTGTGGTGAACTTCTAAGTGGCAGTGGAGCAGCCTTTCAATTCAACAGAGGCAAGACAAGCTAGAAGAAGGGTAGACATAGTAAGTGACACTCTTTGTATTGTACTTGCTTAGTAATTGCAATAGTGAAAGGAGCAGAAGATTAAGACATCCATTGTAACTGAAATTCTCAAGTATAGTGGATAGTCTCGGTAAGGGAGAGTCCCTATCACCGTGGATGTACATCACGTTGACGGAACCACGTAAATCTTGTGTGTCTTTAATTTGCTTTACGTTCTGTGTTTTGAATTAAGTTGTGAACACAGCTAAAGTATCAGCCAACCTATAACCTAACAAAGACCTAAACAAGAACATTTGAATTGTCTATTAGGCAAGGTGTTTGAACGGTGACTTTGGGGACTATTGTGATTAGCAGGTAGCAATAGATCTACCTTAGTCGAATCTAAGAAAGAGTTCACTTTTAGGAAGAGATTGAAGTTGTTCACTTACTTGCGAATTGCGAACTGTGGTGATACTGATTCACCCCCCCTCTCAGTATCACAAACTAGTAGATCCTAGGGAGAAGTCGGGAACTTCAGATGTGTATAGTGAAATCAGATTCCTAATGTTTATCTCCTTGTGTTTAGTTATAATGGTTTGCTATAGCTTAAATTGTTTTTGCTATCCAAGTTGTATTGATGTGCATATCACAATGAAATTAATGTTTGGTGTGAGATGGATGTTAATTGCATGATTATTTTGCATAAATAATTCCTTGCATAAAGAAGTGAGACATCATCACCAAGAAGTTGGGTGATGGTTTCACATTTCAAGCAAAAATAATTATCTTTCAACAAAGAAAGCTAATCAAGAACAATGACTCCTTTATTTGATGGAGTTTAATAGATTTGGACCACCTATGACATAATAGCGTGCATCTCATGATGAAATGAAAGATCTATGTAGACATATAAGTTTTATTCAAGATTCCTTTTATGAATGACTCCTTAGAATCAAACAAAATGATTATGCAATTAACATCTATGTCTAGACTGAATATTGATTTCATTGTGACATGCATGTTAATACACATTAGGTTATCTGAATCCATTGAATTACATCAAACTAAGGAGTCATTTTTCTTGATTATCATTTCCTACTTGGATAGAATGGTACATTGCCTAAAATATGATGTTATCACTTCATTTGTTGCTAACAAGAATTATCCTTTCCTTACAAGGAGTCATTCACACAGAGTAATCATGTACATAAATGTCCATAGCAAACAAGTATTAAATTATGAGATGTATGTTATTCTTTATTAGGTATTCCAAACCCATTGAAGTGAATTGAATAACATAGTTATTACTCTTAATGAGCCTTCTTTATCGAGAGAGAATCTTCTGATAAGAATTGTAGAGATGATGGGTACGAAAAAAAAAAAGAAAGAAAAGAAAAAAAGAAGAAGAAGGAAGAAGAACAAAATAAAGAAAACATCAAATTCAAGTTATTGATAAAGTTAATAGTTTGGTCCTATTGGCTACAATAATAATAAAGTTTTCTTACTCAACTCCAATTTTGCCATCTATTTTCTTATTTTGTTAGCCAAGTTTGTCCTTTATTTTTAACTACCCATATCCTGATTTTTTTTAGTTTAGTTCATTAAATTCGTTTGCCTTGATATCCATTTTCATTTTTGATTTCTTGTTCTCCAATTTGTTCAATTCTATGTCATTTATCTTGTTTTGTTCAAACTATTGTGGTTAGAACTACTAACAATAGAAGGAATTAGAGAGAATTTGGGAGGCAAGGCACCTATGACCATAATTTGGGTAGAATTAAAATGACAATTTCTCCATTCCAAGGTAAGAATGATCCTGATGCATACCTAGAATAGGAGAAGAAGGCTGAATTAATTTTTGATTGCCACACCTATTTTAAGGAGAAAAAGGTAAAGCTTGATGCAATTGATTTTCTTTTTTTTTTTATCCTTCTTTTTGTTTTTTTTTCTTTTCTTTTTCCCAACACTAAACAACAGTAAAATACTTAGATACAATAATTGGAATTGAAATTAGCACATTTTTTTTTATAGTTATGAGCTTAAACAAACAAGCAAAGAGAGAAGAATTGCAAATAAACAAATTTATGCATTTGAATAATAATGCACATAATAGACAAACTAAATAGAAATAAATAAATCATAAGGTAAATAATTGAAGAGTGAATGGATTCAACCTGATTTAGAGTCAGCCTTTGATATCAACTTATGCAGAAAACCCCAAAAAGACGTGGCTTTGGGACCCAACACACACAAGGAATCAAAGAACAATCGGGAAAGGTAAATCAGAATTCTATAACACAAACCCTAGACCCAACATTTGAAGGAACATGAATCTAGGGTATTTAAGAAGGATATGGACACCACACTCCAGAAAAAAAAAGGAATTGGGAGTGATAAGTTGATTGGAACACCATAAGAAGAAGTACCTCTTGATAAGTTCTTTAGTCCTCAAAAGGATCGAGGGAGAGAAACCCTTACTTTCTCTTTCACTTAAAGTTGTTTGATTTTCCAAAGCTTACAAGAGGTGCCTATTTATAGGCTAAGATAGACTTAGGACAAATCCTTATTTAAGAGGAATTCCTATATAGGGGAAAATTCTTACACAGACAATAAACTCCTATTTAGGAAAATTCTTACACAGATAATAAACTCCTATTTAGGAATGCATGTTATTACTTAGACTTGACCCATTAAGTACTCAAATCATATTAATAAGGCTTAGACTCTCTTTCAAGTTTGAATTCACATCATTTGAAGCTTGGTTGGCCTAAATGTCCTTAATCAGCCTATTTAATGCTTCTTTCATCTTTCTAGCTCTAGCTTGTGTTATTGAGCCTTATGGAATGTGCAATGGACTTCTTGCATCCATTGAAACCTTCCACCCATCATCTCTACGGTTCTTATTAAATGATCTTGAAAATAAATTTTGTGCCCACAACAAATATTATATTAATTGCAACAAGCACATTTGTACACCATTAAAACTAAGAATCCATTGAATTCCACTAAACAAAGAGTCATTGGTCATTATAAGCTTTTTTCTTCAAGTATGCAATGGTTTAATTCCTAAATAATAAGACCATCTCTTCATGTTTTCCTAACAAAGCCCCATTTTTCCTTGGAAGAACTCATTCACACCAAATAATCTTAAAAATAACTTTTATAACCACAACAAATATTATACCCATTGCAACAGATATGTCTTTACACCCTTAGTATTAGGAATCCATTCAATTCCATTAGAAATTTGTAAGCCTTGATAATGATTAGCTTTTCTTACAAATATTTTTGGTTCAATTCCTAAATAATGTGACTCCCTTCATACTCAAGGATAGACCCAATATTTGAAGGAACACAAACCTAGGGTATTTAAGAAGGATATGGACGCCATACTACAGAAAATAAAAGGATTTGGGAGTGATAAGTCGATTTGAACGCCATAAGAAGAAGTACCTCTTGATAAGTTCTTTAGTTCTTAAAAGAACTGAGGAGAAAAACCCTTGCTTTCTATTTCACTCAAAGTTGTCTAATTTCTAAAGCTTACAAGAGGTGCCTGGACTCTCATTAAAACTTGAATTCGCACCATTTAAAACTTGGTTGGCCTAAATGTCTTGAATCAGCCCATTTAGTACTTCTTTAATCTTTTTGGCCCTAGCTCGTGTTATTGGGCCTTTAGGAATGTGCAATGGACCTCTTGCATCCATTGAAGCTCTAGCTCGTGTTATTGGGCCTTTTGGAATGTGCAATGGACCTCTTGCATCAATTGAAGCTTTAGCTCGTGTTATTGGGCCTTTTGGAATGTGTAATGGACCTTTTGGATCTATTGAAGCCTTCCACCCATCATCTCTACGATTCTCATCAACATCTATACACCCTTGGTACATGGAATCCATTGAATTTCATTAAAAATATAGTCTTTAATGATGACAAGCATTTCTTACAAGTATTTTGAGCTTAATCACGGCCTAGTGAGACCACTTCATTCCTAACAAGGCTCCAATTTCTGTTGTAATTACTCAATCACACTTAGTAATGTTGAAAATAGCTAGTGTACAAACAACTGGAACTATATTCACTTCAACAAGCACATCTATACACCCTTTGTACGTGGAATCCATTGAATTTCATTACACATGGAGTCTTTGATGATGAGAAGCATTTATTACATGTATTTTCAGCTTAATCACGGCCTAATGAGACCTTGTCTTCATTTCTTCCAAAAATGGGTCCAATTTCTGTTGTAATTATTCATTCACACTCAATGATGTTGAAAATAGCTTGTGTACGAACAACTAGAACTATATTCATGGCAACAAGCACATCTACACTCCCTTGGTATATGGAATCCATTGAATTTCATTAAACAAGGTGTCTTTGATGATGACAAGCATTTCTTACAAGTATTTTCAGCTTAATCACAGCCTAATGAGACCTTCTCTTCATTTCTTCATAACATGGCTCCAATTTCAGTTGTAATTACTCATTCACACTTGTAATGTTGAAAATAGCTAGTGTACAAACAACTGGAACTATATTCACTTCAACAAGCACATCTATACACCCTTTGTACGTGGAATCCATTGAATTTCATTAAAAATGGAGTCTTTGATGATGACAAGCATTTATTACATGAATTTTCAGCTTAATCACGGCCTAATGAGACCCTCACTTCATTTCTTGCTAACAAGGCTCCAATTTCTGTTGTAATTACTCATTCACACTTAATGATGTTGAAAATAGATTGTGTACAAACAACTGGAACTATATTCATGGCAACAAGCACACCCATACTCCCTTGGTACATGGAATCCATTGAATTTCATTAAACATGGAGTCTTTGATGATGACAAGCATTTATTACATGTATTTTCAGCCTAATCACGGCCTAATGAGACTTTCTATTCATTTGTTTCTAACAAGACTCCAATTTCTCTTGTAATTACTCATTCACATTTAACGTTGTTGAAAATAGCTTGTGTACAAACAACTGGAACTATATTCACTTCAACAAGCACATCTATACTCCCTTGGTACATGGAATCCATTGAATTTCATTAAACATGGAGTCTTTGATGATGACAAGCATTTATTACCTGTATTTTCAGCCTAATCACGACCTAATGAGACCTTCTATTCATTTGTTCTGAACAATGCTGCAATTTCTCTTGTAATTACTCATTCACATTTAATGTTGTTGAAAATAGCTTGTGTACAAACAACTGGAACTATATTCACTTCAACAAGCACAACTATACTCCCTCGGTAAATGGAATCCATTGAATTTCATTAAACATGGAGTCTTTGATGATGACAAGCATTTATTACATGTATTTTCAGCTAAATCACAGCCTAATGAGAACTTCACTTCATTTCTTCCTAACAAGCATCCAATTTCTGTTGTAATTACTCATTCACACTTAATGATGTTGAAAATAGCTTGTACGAACAATTGGAATTATATTCATGGCAACAAGCACATCTACACTCCCTCGGTACAAGGAATCCATTGAATTTCATTAAACAAGAAGTCTTTGATGATGACAAGCATTTCTCACAAGTATTTTTAGCTTAATCACGACCTAATGAGACTTTCTCTTCATTTCTTCCTAACAAGGCTCCAATTTCTGTTGTAATTACTCATTCAAACTTAATGAAGTTGAAAAAAGCTTGTGTACAAACAACTGGAATTATATTCACCTTGACAAGCACATCTATACATCCTAGGTACATGGAATCCATTGAATTTCATTAAACATGGAGTCTTTGATGATGACAAGCATTTATTATATGTATTTTCAGCTTAATCACGGCCTAATGAGACCTTCACTTCATTTCTTCCTGACAAGGCGCCAATTTCTGTTGTAATTACTCATTCACACTTAATAATGTTGAAAATAGCTTGTGTACAAACAACTGGAACTATATTCACTTCAACAAGCACATATATACGCCCTTGGTACATGGAATGCAGTGAATTTCATTAAACATGGAGTCTTTAATGATGACAGGCATTTATTACACGTATTTTCAGCTTAATCACAGCCTAATGAGACCTTCTTTTCATTTCTTCCTAACAAGGATCCAATTTTTGTTGTAATTACTCATTCACACTTAATGAAGTTGAAAATTGCTTGTATGAACAACTGGAACTATATTCATGGCAACAAGCAAACCTACACTCCCTTGGTACCTAGAATCCATTGAATTTCATAAAACAAGGAGACTTTGATGATGACAAGCATTTCTTACAAGTATTTTTAGCTTAATCACGGCCTAATGAGACCTTCTCTTCATTTCTTCCTAACAAGGCTCCAATTTCTGTTGTAATTACTCATTCACACTTAATGATGTTGAAAATTACTTGTACGAACAACTGCAACTATATTCATGGCAACAAGCACATCTACACTCGCTTGGTAAGGGGAATCCATTGAATTTCATTAAACATGGAGTCTTTGATGATGAAAAGCATTTCTTACAAGTATTTTCAGTATAATCGCGGCCTACTGAGACCTTCTCTTCATTCCTTCCTAACAAGACTCCAATTTCTGTTGTCATTACTCATTCACACTGAATGATGTTGAAAATAACTTGTATACAAACAACTGGAACTATATTCTCTTCCACAAGCACATCTATATGCCCTTGGTACATGGAATGCAGTGAATTTCATTAAACATGGAGTCTTTGATGATGACAAGCATTTATTACTTGTATTTTCAGCTTAATCACGACCTAATGAGACCTTCACTTCATTTCTTCCTAACAAAGCTCCAATTTCTGTTGTAATTACTCATTCACAATTAATGATGTTGAAAATTGCTTGTACGAACAACTGGAACTATATTCATGGCAACAAGCAAATCTACACTCCCTTGGTACATGGAATCCATTGAATTTCATTAAACAAGGAGTTTTTGACAATGACAAGCATTATTACATGAATTTTCAGCTTAATCACGGCCTAATGAGACCTTCTCTTCATTTCTTCCTAACAAGGCTCCAATTTCTATTGTAATTACTCATTCACACATAATGATGTTGAAAATAGCTTGTGTACAAACAACTGGAACTATATTCATGGCAACAAGCACATCTATACTCCCTTGGAACATGGAATCCATTGAATTTCATTAAACAAGGAGCTTCTGATGATGACTAGCATCTCTTACAAGTATTTTTGGTTGAGTTACTCACTAATGAGACCTTCTCTTCATTTCCTCCTAACAAGCCTCCAATTTCTGTTGTAATTACTCATTCACATTTAATGAAGTTGAAAAAAGCTTGTGTACAAACAATTGGAACTATATTCACTTCAACAAGCACATCTATACACCTTAGGTACATGGAATCCATTGAATTTAATTAAACATGGAGTCTTTGATGAAGACAAGCATTTATTACAAGTATTTTCAGCTTAATCACGGCCTAATGAGACCTTCACTTCATTTCTTCCTAACAAGGATCCAATTTCTGTTGTAATTACTCATTCACACTTAATGAAGTTGAAAATTGCTTGTAGGAACAACTGGAACTATATTCATGGCAACAAGCAAATCTACACTCCCTTGGTACATGGAATCGATTGAATTTCATTAAACAAGGAGTCTTTGACGATGACAAGCATTATTACATGAATTTTCAGCTTAATCATGGCCTAATGAGACCTTCTCTTCATTTCTTCCTAACAAGGCTCCAATTTCTATTGTAATTACTCGTTCACACATAATGATGTTGAAAATAGCTTGTGTACAAGCAATTGGAACTATATTCATGACAACAAGCACATCTGTACTCCCTTGGAACATGGAATCCATTGAATTCATTAAACAAGGAGCTTTTGATGATGACTAGCATCTCTTACAAGTATTTTTGGTTGAGTTACTCACTAATGAGACCTTCTCTTCATTTCCTCCTAACAAGCCTCCAATTTCTGTTGTAATTACTCATTCACATTTAATGAAGTTGAAAAAAGCTTGTGTACAAACAACTGGAACTATATTCACTTCAACAAGCACATCTATACACCGTAGGTACATGGAATCCATTGAATTTAATTAAACATCTTTGATGATGACAAGCATTTATTACAAGTATTTTCAGCTTAATCACGGCCTAATGAGACCTTCACTTGATTTCTTCCTAACAAGGCTCCAATTTCTGTTGTAATTACTCATTCACACTTAATGATGTTGAAAATAGATTGTGTACAAACAACTAGAACTATATTCATGGCAACAAGCACACCCACACTCCCTTGGTACTTGGAATCCATTGAATTCCATTAAACAAGGAGTCTTTGAGGATGACAAGCATTTATTACATGTATTTTCAGCCTAATCACGGCCTAATGAGACTTTCTATTCATTTGTTTCTAACAAGGCTCCAATTTCTCTTGTAATTACTCATTCACATTTAACGTTGTTGAAAATACCTTGTGTACAAACAACTGGAACTATATTCACTTCAACAAGCACATCTATACTCCCTTGGTAAATGGAATCCATTGAATTTCATTATACATGGAGTCTTTGATGATGACAAGCATTTATTACATGTATTTTCAGCTAAATCACGGCCTAATGAGACCTTCACTTCACTTCATTTCTTCCTAACAATGATCCAATTTCTGTTGTAATTACTCATTCACACTTAATGAAGTTGAAAATTGCTTGTAGGAACAACTGGAACTATATTCATGGCAACAAGCAAATCTACACTCCCTTGGTACATAGAATCCATTGAATTTCACAAAAGAAGGAGACTTTGTTGATGACGAGCATTTCTTACAAGTATTTTCAGCTTACTCACGCCCTAATGAGACCTTCTCTTCATTTTTTACTAACAAGGCTCCAATTTCTGTTGTAAGTACTCATTCACACTTAATGATGTTGAAAATTACTTGTACGAACAACTGGAACTATATTCATGGCAATAAGCACATCTACACTCCCTTGGTACTTGGAATCCATTGAATTTCATTAAACAAGGAGTCTTTGATGATGACAAGCATTTCTTACAAGTATTTTCAGCTTAATCTTGGCCGAATGAGACCTTCTCTTCATTTCTTCCCAACAAGGCTCCAATTTCTGTTGTAATTAATCTTTCACACTTAATGATGTTAAAATAGCTAGTGTACAAACAACTGGAACTATATTAATGGCAACGAGGACATCTACAAACCCTTGGTACATGGAATTCATTGAATTTCATTAAACTATGAGTCTTTAATGATGAGAAGCATTTCTTACAAGTATTTTCAGCTTAATCATGGCCTAGTGAGACCTTCTCTTCATTTCTTCCCAACAAGGCTCTAATTTCTGTTGTAATTACTCATTCACACTTAATAATGTTGAAAATAGCTTGTGTACAAACAACTGGAGCTATATTCACTTGAACAAGCACACCTACACACCCTTGGTACACGGAATCCATTGCATTTCATTAAACATGGAGTCTTTGATGATAAGAATCATTTATTACATGTATTTTCAGCTTAATCACGGCCTAATGAGACCTTGTCTCCATTTCTTCCTAACAAAGGCCCAATTTTTGTTGTAATTACTCATTCACACTTAATAATGTTGAAAATAGCTTGTGTACAAACAATGGGAACTATATTCATGGCAACAAGTACATCTACACTCCCTTGGGACATGGAATCCATTGAATTTCATTAAACAAGGAGTCTTTGATGATGACAAGCATTTCTTACAAGTATTTTCAGCTTAATCACGGCCTAGTGAGACCTTCTCTTCAGTTCTTCCTAACAAGGCTCCAATTTCTGTTGTGATTACTCATTCACACTTAATGATGTTGAAAATAGCTAGTGTACAAACAACTGGAACTATATTCACTTCAACAAGCACATCTATACACCCTTGGTACATGAAATCTATTAAATTTCATTAAAAATGAAGTCTTCGATGATGACAAGCATTTATTACATGAATTTTCAGCTTAATCAGGGCATAATGAGACCTTCACTTCATTTCTTGCTAACAAGGCTCCAATTTCTGTTGTAATTACTCATTCACACTTAATAATGTTGAAAATAGCTAGTTTACAAACAACTCGGACTATATTCTATGCAACAAGCACATCTATAGTCCCTTGGTATATGGAATGCATTTAATTTCATTAAACAAGGAGTCTTTGATAATGACAAGCATTTCTTACAAATATTTTCAGTTTAATCACAGCCTAATGAGACCTTCTCTTCATTTCTTCCTAACAAGGCTTCCAATTTCTGTTGTAATTACTCTTTCACACTTAATGATGTTGAAAATAGCTAGTGTACAAACACCTGGAACTATATTCATGACAACGAGCACATCTACAAACTCTCGGTAAATGGAATCCATTGAATTTCATTAAACCTGGAGTTTTTGATGATGACAAGCATTTATTACATGTATTTTGAGCTTAATCACGGCCTAATGAGACCTTGTCTTCTTTTCTTCCAAAGACGGGTCCAATTTCTGTTATAATTACTAATTCACACTTAATGATGTTGAAAATAGATTGTGTACGAACTGGAATTATATTCATGGCAACAAGCACATCTACACTCCCTTGGTACTTGGAATCCATTGAATTTCATTAAACAAGGAGTCTTTGATGATAACAAGTATTTCTTACAAGTATTTTCAGCTTAATCTTGGCCTAGTGAGACCTTCTCTTCATTTCATCCCAACAAGGCTTTAATTTCTGTTGTAATTAATCATTTACACTTAATGATGTTGAAAATAGCTTGTGTACAAACAACTGGAGCTATATTCACTTCAACAAGCATAGCCTAATGAGACCTTGTCTTCATTTGTCCCGAACAATGCTCCAATTTCACTTGTAATAACTCATTCACACTTAAAGTTGTTGAAAATAGATTGTGTAGAAACAACTGGAACTATATTCACTTCCACAAGCACATCTATAGACCCTTGGTACATGGAAACCATTGAATTTAATTAAACCTAGAGTCTTTGATGAGGACAAGCATTTATTACATGTATTTTCAGCTTAATCACGGCGTAATGAGACCTTGTCTCCATTTCTTCCTAACATGGGACCAATTTTTGTTGTAATTACTCTTTCACACATAATGATGTTGAAAATAGCTTGTGTACAAACAACTGGAGCTATATTCATGGCAACGAGCACATCTACAAACCCTTTGTAAATGGAATCCATTGAATTTTATTAAACAAGGAGTCTTTGATGATGACAAACATTTCTTACAAGTATTTTCAGCTTAATCACGGCCTAGTGAGACCTTCTCTTCATTTCTTCCTAACAAGGCTCTAATTTCTGTTGTAATTACTCATTCACACTTCATTATGTTGAAAATAGCTAGTGTACAAACAACTGGAACTATATTCACTTCAACAAGCGCATCTACACACGCTTGGTACGTGGAATCCATTGAATTTCATTAAACATGGAGTCTTTGATGATGAGAAGCATTTATTACATGTATTTTCAGCTTAATCACTACCTAATGAGACCTT
The DNA here is from genome assembly GCA_020883675.1 of Bruguiera gymnorhiza. Taxonomy (NCBI): domain Eukaryota; kingdom Viridiplantae; phylum Streptophyta; class Magnoliopsida; order Malpighiales; family Rhizophoraceae; genus Bruguiera; species Bruguiera gymnorhiza. The sequence goes on from JAIRCJ010000050.1 coordinate 651,119, forward strand.
GTCTTCATTTCTTCCAAACACGGGTCCAATTTCTGTTGTAATAACTAATTCACACTCGATGATGAAAATAGCTTGTGTACGAACAACTGGAACTATATTCATGGCAACAAGGTCATCTACCCTCCCTTGGTACATGGAATCCATTGCATTTCATTAAACAAGGAGTCTTTGATGATGACAAGCATTTCTTACAAGTATTTTCAGCTTAATCATGGCCCAATGAGTCCTTCTCTGAATTTCTTCCTAACAAGGTTCCAATTTCTGTTGTAATTAATCGTTCACAATTAATGATGTTGAAAATAGCTTGTGTACAAACAACTGGAACTATATTCACTTCAATGAGCACATCTATACACCCTTGGTACGTGGAATCCATTGAATTTCATTAAAAATGGAGTCTTTGATGATGACAAGCATTTATTACATGTATTTTCAGCTTAATCACCGAATAATGAGACCTTCTCTTCATTTGTTCCAAATAATGCTCCACTTTCTGTTATAATAACTCATTCACACTTAATGTTGTTGAAAACAGATTGTGTACAAACAACTGGAACTATATTCACTTCAACAAGCACATCTATACATCCTTGGCACATGGAATCCATTGAATTTCATTAAACCTGGAGTCTTTGATGAGGACAAGCATTTATTACATGTATTTTCAGCTTAATCATGGCCTAATGAGACCTTGTCTCCATTTCTTCCTAACACGAGCCCAATTTTTGTTGTAATTACTCATTCACACATAATGATGTTGAAAAAAACTTGTGTAGGAACAACGGGAACTATATTCCTGGCAACAAGCACATCTACACTCCCTTGGTACATGGAATCCATTGAATTTCATTAAACAAGGAGTCTTTGATGATGACAAGCATTATTACATGAATTTCCAGCTTAATCACGGCCTAATGAGACCTTCTCTTCATTTCTTCCTAACAAGACTCCAATTTCTATTTTAATTACTCATTCACACATAATGATGTTGAAAATAGCTTGTGTACAAACAATTGGAACTATATTCATGGCAACAAGCACATCTACACTCCCTTGGTACGTGGAATCCATTGAATTTCATTAAACAAGGAGTCTTTGATGATGACAAACATTTCATACAAGTATTTTGAACTTAATCACGACCTAATGAGACCTTCACTTCATTTTTTCCTAAAAAGGCTCCAATTTCTGTTGTAATTACTCATTCACAGTTAATGATGTTGAAAATAGCTTGTGTACAAACAAGGGGAACTATATTCATTTCAACAAGCACATCTATACACCCTTGGTACGTGGAATCCATTGTATTTCTTCAAAAATGGAGTCTTTAATGATGACAAGCATATATTACATTTATTTTCCGCTTAATCACGGCCTAATGAGACCTTCACTTTATTTCTTCCTAAGAAGGCTCCAATTTCTGTTGTAATTACTCATTCACACTTAATGATGTTGAAAATAGCTTGTGTACGAACAACTGAAACTATATTCATGGCGACAAGCACATCTACACTCCCTTCATGATGACTAGCATTTCTTACAAGTATTTTTGGATGAACTACTCACTAATGAGACGTTCTCTTTATTTTTGGCTAACAATACTCCAATTTCTGTTGTAATTAGTCTTTCACACTCAATGATGTTGAAAATAGGTTGTGTAGAAGCGATTGGAACTATATTAATGGCAACAAGCACATCTATACTCCCTTGGAGCATGGAATCCATTGAATTTCATTAAACAATGAGTCTTTGATGATGACAAGCATTTCTTACAAGTGTTTTTGGATGAATTACTCACTAATGAGACATTCTCTTCATTTCTTCCTAACATGGCTCCAATTTCTGTTGTCATTACTAATTCAGACTAAATGATGTTGAAAATAGGTTGTCTACAAACAAATGGAACTATATTCAAGGCAACAAGCACATCTATACTCCTTTGGAACATGCAATCCATTGAATTTCATTAAACAAGGTCTGTTTGATAATGACTAGCATTTCTTACAAGTATTTTGGGCTGAATTATTCACTAATGAGACCTTCTCTTTATTTCTGCCTAACAACGCTCTAATTTCTATTGTAATTAGTCATTCACACTAAATGATGTTCAAAATAGGTTGTTTATAAGCAACTGGAACTATATTCTTGGCAACAAGCACATCTATACTCCCTTGGAACATGGAATCCATTGAATTTCGTTAAACAAGGTGTCCTTGATGATCACTAAGATTTCTTACGAGTATTTTCAGCTGAATTACTCAGTAATGAGACCTTCTCTTCATTTCTTCCTTACAAGGCTCCAATTTCTGTTGTAATTACTCATTCACAGTTAAGGATGTTGAAAATAGATTCTATAGAAACAACTAAAACCATATTCACGGAAACAGGGACATCTACACACTCTTGGAACATGGAATTCATTGAATTTCATTAAACAAGGAGTCTCTAATGATGACTAGCATTTGTTACAAGTTTTTTCGGCTGAATTAATCACTAATGAGACCATCTCATCATTTCTTCCTAACAAAGCTGCAATTTCTGTTGTAATTACTCCTTCACATGTAATGATTTTGAAAATAGCTTCTATACAAACAACAGGAACTATATTCATGGCAACAAGCACATCTATACTCCCTTGGAACATGGAATCCATTGAATTTCATTAAACAAGGAGTCTTTGATATTGACTAGCATTTCTTATAAGTATTTTTGGCTGAATTACTCACTAATGAGACCTTCTCTTTATTTTTGGCTAACAACATTCCAATTTCTGTTGTAATTACTCATTCATGGCAACAGGGGCATCTATACTCCCTTGGAACATGGAGTCCACTAAATTTCATTAAACAAGGAGCCTCTGATGATGACTAGCATTTGTTACAAGTTTTTTCGGCTGAATTACTCACTAATGAGACCTTCTCTTCATTTTTTCCTAACAAGGCTCCAATTTTTGTTGTAATTACTCATTCACACTTAAAGATGTTTAAAATAGCTTCCGTCTAATCAACTGGAATTCATTGCAACAAGCACATCTACACTCCCTTGGAACATGGAATCCATTGAATTTCATTAAATAAGGAGTTCTTGATGATGATTAGCATTTCCCACAAGTATTTTCTGCTGAATTACTCACTAATGAGACCTTCTCTTCATTTCTTCCTAACAAGGCGCCAATTTCAGTTTTAATTACTCATTCACACTTAATGATGTTGAAAATAACTAGTGTACAAAAAACTGAAACTATATTCATGGCAACAAGCACATCTAGGCTCCCTTGGAACTTGGAATCCATTGAATTTGATTAAACAAGGAGTCCTTGATGATGACTAGCATTTCTTACAAGTATTTTCAGCTGAATTACTCACTAATGAGACCTTCACATCATTTCGTCCAAACAAGGCTCCAATTCTGGTTGTACTTACTCATTCAGACATAATGATGCAGAAAATAACTTGTGTAGAAAAGACAGGAACTATATTCATGGCAACAAGCACATCTAGACTCCCTTGGAAGATGGAATCCATTGAATTTCATTAAACAAGCAGTCTTTGATGATGACTAGAGTTTCTTGCAAGTATTTCGGCTGAATTACTCACTAATGAGACCTTGTCTTCATTTCTGCCTAACAACACTCCAAGTTTTGTTCCAATCACTCATTTACACTTAGTGATGTTAAAAATAGGTTGTGTAAAAACAACTAGAATTATATTCATGGGTACAAGTACATCTATGCTCTCTTAGAACATGGAATCCATTGAATCTCATTAAACAAGGAGTCCTTGATGATGACTAGCATTTCTTCCAAGTATTTTAGCCTGAATTACTCATTTATTAGACCCTCTCTTCAGTTTGTGCCTAACAAGACCCCAATTGTTGTTGTAATTACTCATTTACACTTAATGATGTTGAAAATAGGTTGTGTACGAACAAATGGAATTATATTCATGGCAACAAGCACATCTATACACCCTTGGAACATCGAATCCATTGAATTTCATTAAACAAAGAGTCTTTGATAATGACTAGCATTTCATACAAGTATTTTCGGCTGAATTATTCACTAATGAGACTTTCTCTTCATTTCTGCCTAACAACGCTCCAATTTCGGTTGTAGCTACTCATTCACATTGAGTGATGTTGAAAATTGGTTGTGTAGAAGCAATTGGAACTATATTCATGGCAACAAGCACATCTATACTCCCTTTGATTATGGAATCCATTGAATTTCACTAAACAAGGTGTTCTTGATGATGACTAGCATTTCTTACAAGTATTTTCGGCTGAATTACTCACTAATGAGACCTTTTTTTCTTTTCTTCCTAACAAGGCACAAATTTCTGTTGTAATTACTCATTCACACATAAAGATGTTGAAAATAGCTTATGTACAAACAACTAGAACTATATTCATGGCAAGAAGGACATCTACACTCCCTTGGAACATGGAATCCATTGAATTTCATTAAACAAGGAGTCCTTAATGATGACTAGCATTCCTTGCAATTATTTTCGGCTGAATTACTCACAAATGAGACATTTTCTTCGCTTCCACCCAACAATGCTCCATGTTTTGTTGCAATTACTCATTCACACTTAATGATGTTGAAAATAGGTTGTGTAAAAACAACTGGAATTATATTCACAGGTACAAGTACATCTATGCTCCCTTGGAACCTGGAATCCATTGAATCTCCTTAAACAAGGAGCCCTTGATGATGACTAGCATTTCTTCCAAGTATTTTTGCCTAAATTACTCACTAATGAGACATTCTCTTTAGTTATGCCTAACAAGACCCCAATTTCTGTTGTAATTACTCATTCACACTTAATGATGTTCAAAATAGGTTGTGTACAAACAAATGGAACTATATACATGGCAACAAGCACATATATACTCCCTTGGAACATGGAATCCATTGAATTTCATTAAACAAAGAGTCTTTGAGAATGACCAGCATTTCATACAAGTATTTTCGGCTGAATTATTCACTAATGAGACCTTCTCTTCATTTCTGCCTAACAACGCTCCAATTTCGGTTGTAACTACACATTCACACTGAGTGATGTTGAAAATTGGTTGTGTAGAAGCAACTGGAACCATATTCATGGCAACAAGCACATCTATACTCTCTTAAAACATGGAATCCATTGAATTTTGTTTAACAAGGTGTCCTAGATGATAACTAGCATCTTTTGCAAGTATTTCCGGCTGAATTACTCACTAATGAAAACTTCTCTTTATTTTTGGCTAACAATGGTCCAATTTCTGTTGTAATTACTCATTCACACTTAATGATGCTGAAAATAGGTTGTGTACAAACAAAAGGAACTATATTCATGGCAACAAGCACATCTATATTCCCTTGGAACATGGAATCCATTGAATTTCATTAAACAAGGAGTCTTTGATGATGACTAGCATTTCTTACAAGTTTTGCCAGCTGAATTATTCACTAATGAGACCTTCTCTTCATTTCTGCCAAACAACACTCCAATTTCAGTTGTAATTACTCATTCACACTTAATGATTTTGAAAATAACTTGTGTACAAAAAAATGGAGCTATATTCATGGCAACAAGCATATCTATACTCCCTTCGAATATGGAATTCATTGAATTTCGTTAAATAAGGTGTTCTTGATAATGACTAGCATTTCTTACAAGTATTTTCGGCTGAATTACTGACTAATGAGACTTTCTCTTCTTTTCTCCCTAACAAGGCATAAATTCCTATTATAATTACTCATTCACATAAAAAGATGTCAAAAATAGCTTATGTACAAACAACTAGAACTATATTCATGGCAAGAAGGACATCTACACTCCCTCGGAACATGGAATCCATTGAATTTCATTAAACAAGGAGTCCTTGATGACGACTAGCATTTCTTATAAGTAATTTTGGCTGAACTACTCACTAGTGAGACCTTGTCTTCATTTGTCCCAAACAAGGCTCCAATTTCAGCTGTAATTACTCATTCACACCTAATGATATTGAAAATATCTTGTGTACAAAAAACTGGAACTAAATTCATGGCAATAAGTACATCTAGACTCCCTTGGAACATGGAATCCATTGAATTTCATTACATAAGGAGTAGTTGATGATGACTAGCATTTCTTACAAGTAGTTTTGGCTGAATTATTCACTAATGAGACCTTCTCTTAATTTCTGGCGAACAACGCTCCAATTTCTGTTGTAATTACTCGTCCACACTGAATGATGTCCAAAATAGGTTGTGTTGAAGCAACTGGAACTATATTCATGGCAATAAGCACATCTATACTCCCTTGGAATATGGAATCCATTAAATTTCTGTTGTAATTACTCATTCACACTTAAAGATGTTGAAAATATATTGCGTACAAACAAATGGAATTATATTCGTGGCAACAAGCACAACTATACTCCCTTGGAACATGGAATCTGTTGAATTTCATTAAACAAGGAGTCTTTGATGATGACTAGCATTTCTTACAAGTATTTTCGGCTGAATTATACCCTAATGAGACCTTATCTTCATTTCTGCCCAACAATGCTCCACTTTCTGTTGTAATTACTCATTCACACTAATTGATGTTGAAAATAGGTTGTGTAGAAGCAACTGGAACTATATTCATGGCAACAAGCACAACTGTACTCCCTTGGAACATGGATTCCATTGAATTTCTTGAAACAAGGTGTCCTTGATCATTCCTAGAATTTTTTACAAGTGTTTTCAGCTGAATTGCTCAGTAATGAGACATTCTCTTCATTTCTTCCTAACAAGGCTCCAATTTCAGTTATAATTAATTTTTCATGCTTAATCATGTTGAAAATAGCTTGTGTACAAACAACTAGAACTATATTCATGGCAACAAGTACATCTATTTTCCCTTCGAAAATGGAATGCATTGAATTTCATTAAACAAGGAGACCTTATTGATTACTAGCATTTCTTACAAGTATTTTGGGCTGAATTACTCACTAATGAGACCTCCTCTTTATTTTTGGCAAACAACACTCCAATTTCTATTGTAATTATTCATTCACAATTAATGATGTTGAATATAGGTTATCTACAAACAAATGGAATTATATTCATGACAACAAGCACATCTATACTCCCTTGGAAAATGGAATCCACTGAATTTCATTAAACAAGCAGTCTTTGATGATGATTAGCATTTCGTACAAGTATTTTCGGCTCCATTATTCACTAATGAGACCTTCTCTTCATTTTTGCCCAACAATGCTCCAATTTCTGTTGTAATAACTCATTCACATTCAATCATGTGGAAAATGGGTTGTGTAGAAGCAATTGGAACTATATTCATGGCAACAAGCACATCTATACCCCTTTTGAACATGGAATCCATTGAATTTCCTTAAACAAGGAGTCTTTGATGATGACTAGCATTTTTTACAAGTATTTTCGGCTGAATTATTCCCTAATGAGACCTTCTCTTCATTTCTGCCCAACAACACTCCACTTTCTGTTCTAATTATTCATTAACATTGAATGATGTTGAACATCGGTTGTGTGGAAGCAACTAGAACTATATTCATTGCAACAAGGACATCTATACTCCCATGGAACATGGAATCCATTGAATTTCATTACACAAGGAGTAGTTGATGATGACTAGCATTTCTTACAAATATTTTTGGCTGAATTATTCACTAATGAGACCTTCTCTTTATTTCTGCCTAACAACGCTCCAATTTCTGCTATAATTACTCGTCCACACTGAATGATGTCCAAAATAAGTTGTGTAGAAGCAACTGGAACTATATTCATGGCAATAAGCACATCTATACTCCCTCGGAATATGAAATCCATTGAATTTCGGTTGTAATTACTCATTTACACTTAAAGATGTCGAAAATATATTGTGTACAAACAAATGGAACTATATTCATGGCAACAAGCACATCTGTAATCCCTTGGAACATGGAACCCGTTGAATTTCATTAAACAAGGAGTCTTTGATGATGACTAGCATTTCTTACAAGTATTTTCGGCTGAATTATTCCCTAGTGAGACCTTCTCTTCATTTCTGCCCAACAACACTCCAATTTCTGTTGTAATTATTCATTCACATTGAATGATGTTGAACATCGGTTGTGTGGAAGCAACTAGAACTATATTCATTGCAACAAGGACATCTATACTCCCATGGAACATGGGATCCATTGAATTTCATTATACAAGGAGTAGTTGATGATGACTAGCATTTCTTACAAGTATTTTCGGCTGAATTATTCACTAATGAGACCTTCTCTTCATTTCTGCCTAACAACACTCCAATTTCTGCTGTAATTACTCATTCATAGTTACAGATGTTGAAAATAGATTCTATACAAACAACTAGAACTATATTCATGGCAACAGGGACATCTACACTCCCTTGGAACATGGAATGCATTGAATTTCATTAAACAAGGAGTCTTTAATGATGACTAGCATTTCTTACGAGTACTTTCAGTTGAATTACTCACTAATAATACCTTCTCTACATTTCTTCCCAACAACACTCCAATTTCTATTCGAATAACTCATTCACACTGAATCATGTTGAAAATAGGTTGTGTAGAAGCAACTAGAACTATATTCATCGCAACAAGCACATCTATACTCCCTTGAAACATGGAATCCATTGAATTTCATTAAACAAGGAGTCCTTGATGATGACTAGCATTTCTTACAAGTATTTTCAGCTGAATTACTCACTAATGAAACCATCTCTTCATTTCTTCCTGACAAGACTCCAATTTCTGTTTAATTACTCATTCACACTTAAAGATGTTGAAAATAGCATCTGTACAAGGAACTGGAACTATAGTCATGGCAACAAGCACATCTACACTCCCTTGGAACATGGAATCCAGTGAATTTCATTAAACAAGCAGTCCTTGATGATGTCTAATAATTCTTACAAGTATTTTCGGCTGAATTACTCACTAATGAGAGCATCACTTCATTTCTTCCTGACAAGACTCCAATTTCTGTTGTAATTACTCATTCACACTTAATGATGTTGAAAATAGCTTATGTGCAAACAATTGGAACTATATTCATGGCTACAAGCACATCTACACTAAATGATGTTGAAAAAAATGTTGTGTAGAAACAACTGGAACTATATTCATGGCAACTAGCACATCTACACTCCCTTGGAACATGGAATCCAGTGAATTTCATTAAACAAGCTGTCCTTGACGATGACTAGCATTTCTTACAAGTATATTTGGCTGAATTACTCACTAATGAGACCATCTCTACATTTCTTCCTAACAAGACTCCAATTTCTGTTGTAATTACTCATTCACACTTAAAGATGTTGAAAATAGCTTCTGTACAAATGATTGGAACTATATTCAAGGCAACAAGCACATCTACACTCCTTTGGAACATGGAATCCATTGAATTTCATTAAATAAGGTGTCCTTGAGGATGACTAGCATTTCTTATAAGTATTTTCAGCTGATTTACTCACTAATGAGACCTTCTATTTATTTTTGGCCAACAACACTCCAATTTCTATTGTAATTACTCATTCACACTTAATGATGTTGAAAATGGGTTGTGTACAAACAAATGGAACTATATTCATGGCAAGGAGCGCATCTATACACCGTCGGAACATGGAATCCATTGAATTTCACTAAAGAATGAGTCTTTGATGACGACTAGCATTTCTTACAAATATTTTTGGCTGAATTACTCACAAATATTTTATTTTTGGCCAACAACACTCCAATTTTTGTTGTAATTACTCACTTGCACTTAATGATGTTGAAAATAGCTTGTGTACAAACGAATGGAACTATATTCATGGCAACAAGCACATCTATACTCCCTTGGAACATGGAATGCATTGAATTTCATTAAAGAAGGTGTCTTTGATGAAGACTAGCATTTCTTACAAGTATTTTCGGCTGAATTACTCAATAATGGGACCTTCTCTTTATTTTTGCCTAACAACACTCCAATTTCTGTTCGAATTAATCATTCACACTTAATGATCTTGAGAAAAGGTTGCGTACAAACAAATGAAACTATATACATGGCAACAAGCACATCTATACTCCCTTGGAACATGGAATCCATTGGATTTCATTGAACAACAAGTGTTTGATGATGACTAGCATTTCTTATAAGTATTTTCGGCAGAATTATTCACTAATGAGACCTTCTCTTCATTTCTGCCTAACAATGTTTCAATTTCTGTTGTAATTACTCATTCACACAGAATGATGTTGAAAATATGTTGTGTAGAAACAACTGCAACTATATTCATGGCAACAAGCACATCAACACTCCCTTAGAACATGGAATCCAATGAATTTAATTGAACAAGCAGTCCTTGATGATGACTAGCATTTCTTACAAGTATTTTTTGCTGAATTACTCACTAATAAGAGCATCTCCTCATTTCTTCCTGACACAACTCCAATTTTTGTTTAATTACTCATTCACACTTAAAGATGTTAAAAATAGCTTCGGTATAAGGAACTGGCACAATAGTCATGGCAACAAGCACATCTACACTTCCTTAGAAGATGGAATCCATTGAATTCCATTAAACAAGGAGTCACTGATGATGATTAGCATCTCTTACAAGTATTTTCAGCTGAATTACTCACTAATGAGACCATCTATTCATTTCTTCTTGACAATACTCCAATTTTTGTTGTAATTACTCATACACACTTCAAGATGTTGAAAATAGCTTCTGTACAAGGAACTGGAATTATAGTCATGGCAACAAGCACATCTACACTCCCTTGGAAAATGGAATCTAGTGAATTTCATTAAATAGGCAGTCCTTGATGATGACTAGTAATTCTTAAAAGTATTTTTGGCTGAATTACTCTTTAATGAGACCATCTCTTCATTTCTTCCAGACAAGACACCAACTTCTGTCGTAGTTACTCATTCACACTTAAAGATGTTGACAATAGCTTAAGTACAAACAACTAGAACTATATTCATGGCAACGAGCACATCTACACTCCATTGGAACATGGAATCCATTGAATTTAATTAAACAAGGAGTCCATGATGATGACTAGCATTTCTTACAAGTATTTTTGGCTAAATTACTCACTAATGAGACCATCACTTCATTTCTTCCTAACTAGGCTCCACTTTCTATTGTAATTACCCATTCACACTTAAAGATGTTGAAAATAGCTTTTGTACAAACAAATGCAATGATATTAATGGCAATAGGAACATCTACACTCCCTTGGAACATGAAATCCATTGAATTTCATTGAATAAGGAGTCCTTGATGACTTGCATTTCTTACAAGTATTTTCAACTGAACTGCTCTCTAATGAGACAATCTCTTCATTTCTTCCAAACAAGGCTCCAATTTCTGTTGTACTTACTCATTCAGACATAAAGATGTTGAAAATAGCTTATGTACAAATGACTGGAACTATATTTGAGGCAACAAGCACATCTACACTCACTTGGAACATGGAATCCATTGAATTTCATTAAACAAGGTGTCCTTGATGTTGACTAGCATTTCTTACAAGTATTTTCAGCTGAATTACTCACTAATGAGACCATCTGTTCATTTCTTCCTTACAAGGCTGCAAGTTTTGTTGTAATTACTCATTCACACTTAATGATTTTGAAAATAGCTTGGGTAGAAACAACTGGAACTATATTCATGGCAACAAGCACATCTATACTCCCTTGGAACAAGCAATCTATTGAATTTCATTCAACAAGGATTCTTTGATGATGACTAGCATTTCTTAGAAGTATTTTTGGCTGAATTACTCACTAATGAGACCTTCTCTTTATTTTTGTCCAACAACACTCCAATTTCTGTTGTAATTACTCATTCGCACTTAATGATGTTGAAAATAGCTTGTGTACAAACAAACAGAACTATATTCAAGGCAACAAGCACATCTACACTCGCTTGGAACACGGAATCCATTGAATTTCATTAAATAAGGACTCCTTGATGATGACTTGCATTTCTTACAAGTATTTTCGACTGAATTACTCTCTAATGAGACCATCTCTTCATTTCTTCCTAAAAAGGCTCCACTTTCTGTAGTAATTACTCATTCACACATAAAGATGTTGAAAATAGCTTCTGTACAAATGACTGGAACTATATTCAAGGCAACAAGCACATCTACACTCCCTTGGAACATGGAATCCATTGAATTTCATTAAAGAAGGTTTAGTGTTTAGGGTCCTTAATGAAGAGTAGCATTTTTTACAAGTATTTTGGGCTGAATTACTCACTAATGAGACCTTCTCTTGATTTCTTCCTAACAAGGCTCCAATTTCTGTTGTAATTACTCATTCACACTTAAAGATGTTCGAAACAGCTTTTGTACGAACAACTAGAATGATATTCATGTCGACAAGCACATCTACACTCCCTTGGAACATGGAATCCATTGAATTTCATTAAGTAAGGAGTCCTTGATGAAGACTTGGATTTCTTAGAAGTATTTTTGACTGAATTACTCTCTAATGAGACCACCTCTTCATTTCTTCCTAACAAGGCTCCAATTTCTGTTGTAATTACTCATTCATTGATGATGATGTTGAAAATAACTTGTGTACAAAAAACTGGAATTATATTCATAGCAACAAGCACATCTATACTCGCTTGGAACATGGAATCCATTGAATTTCATCAAATAAGGAGTGTGTGATGATGACTAGCATTTCTTACAAGTATTTTCGGCGGAATTATTCACTAATGAGACCTTCTCCTTATTTTTGGCTAACAACACTCCAATTTCTATTGCAATTGCTCATTCACACTTAATGATGTTGAAAATAGGTTGTGTACAAACAAATGGAACTATATTCATGGTAACAAGCACATCTATACTCCCTTGGAACAAGTAATCTATTGAATTTCATTAAATAACGAGTCTTTGATGATGACTAGCATTTCTTAGAAGTATTTTTGGCTGAATTACTCACTAATGAGGCCTTCTCTTTATTTTTGGCCAACAACACTCCAATTTCTGTTGTAATTACTCATTCGCACTTAATGATGTTGAAAATAGCTTGTGTACAAACAAATGGAGCTGTATTCATGGCAACAAGCACATCTATACTCCCTTGGAACATGAAATGCATTGAATTTCATTAAACAAGGAGTGTTTGATGATGACTAGCATTTTTTACAAGTATTTTCGGCTGAATTACGAACTAATGAGACCTTCTGTTTATTTTTGCCTAACAACACTCCAATTTCTGTTCTAATTACTCATTCACACTTAATGATCTTGAAAATAGGTTGCGTACAAACAAATAGAACTATATGCATGACAACAAGCACATCTATACTACCTTGGAATGCGGAATCCATTGAATTTCATTAAACAAGGAGTGTTTGATGATGACTAGAATTTCTTACAAGTTTTTTCGGCAAAATTATTCACTAATGAGACCTTCTCTTCATTTCTGCCTAACAATGTTCCAATTTTTGTTGTAATTACTCATTCACACTGAATGATGTTGAAAATTTATTGTGTAGAAACAACTGGAACTATATTTATGGCAACAAGGACATCTACACTCCCTTGGAACATGGAATCTTGTGAATTTCATTAAACAAGCAGTCCATGGCCTGTCCTCACGCTTCTGGTCTGTCACACCGTTACACATTCTGGTCTCACGCCGTCTCCTGATGTACACCCACGCTTCTGGTCTGCTGTCTCACGTCTCTTGGCCTGCATCACACTACTGGTTTTTCTGGTTCACGTCTTTTGGCCTGCCTCACGCTTCTGGTCTGCTGTCTTCTCTTCCGGGTGATCTCACGAATACCAGGTCTGCTATCTCCTCTTCCGGGTGGTCTCACAGATACCAGGTCTGCTGTCTTCTCTTCTGGGTGGTCTGTTTCTTATTTCTCCTCTTGCTGGTTGTGCATTTCTGGTTTGCTTGCAGAACGTGTTTCTGGTTTGCTTGTAGGACGTGTTTCTGGTTTCCTTGCAGGAGGTCGCACGTTCTGGTTTGCTCTCCCGGTGGTGACGTTTCTGGTTTGCTTTCCCAGTGGTGTCGTTTCTGATCTCTTGCCATTCTGCTCTCTTTTCGGCCGTCTCCTCTCAACCTCTATTCTTCGTTCAGCCCCCCTTTGGCCATCTCCTCTTTTTCTCCTTTTTTTGGGCCAACGGTAGGGTTCCCTTTTGGTATATTATTTCTCTTCTTTTTGGCCAGTTGTTGTAGGGTTGCTGTTTATTCAATTTCATTGGCCCTCCTTTTTTGTTTTGTCTTCCAAGGCCTTTATATACTCTCTTCCATGAAACCCTAATAGGGCTTACATGGCGGATTTATGTTCTTGCCCTTACACGGCGGATTTACTTTCTTGCACACTTAACCCTAGTTGACAACAATTACAACCCATACAAGGCTGTGGGAACAACAATGTTGAAAATAGCTCCCTTAGAACATGGAATCCACCGAATTTCTTTGAACAAGGAGTCTTTGATGATAACTAGCATTTCTTACAAGTATTTTCAGCTAATTTACTAAATAAAGAGACTTTCTCTTCATTTCTTTGTAACAAGGCTCCAATTTTTGTTGTAATTACTCATTTACACTTAATGATTTTGAAAATAGCTTGTGTACTAACAACTAGAACTATATTTATGGCAACAAGCACATCTATACTCCCTTGGAGCATGATATCCATTGAATTTCATTAAATAAGGAGTCTTTGATGATGACTAGCATTTCCTACAAGTATTTTCTACTTAATTACTAACTAATGATACCTTCTCTTGATTTCCTCCTATGAAGGCTTCAATTTCTGTTCTAATTACTCATTCCCACTTAATGATCTTAAAAATAGCTTATGTATAAACAACAGGACCTATATTCATGGCAACAAGCACATCTATAGTTCCTTGGATCTTAGAATCCATTGAATTTCATTAAACAAGGAGTCTTTGAGATGACTGGCATTTCTTACAAGTATTTTCTACTTAATTACTAACTAATGAGATCTTCTCTTCATTTCTTCCTAACAAGGCTCCAAATTTTGTTGTAATTACTCATTTACACTTAATGATGTTGAAAATAGCTTGTGTACTAACAACAGGAACTATATTCATGGCAACAAGCACATATATACTCCCTTAGATCTAGGTATCTATTGAATTTCATTAAAAAAGGAGTCTTTGATGATGACTAGCATTTCTTATAAGTATTTTGTACTTAATTATTGACTGACAAGACCATCTCCTGATTTCTTCCTAACAAGTGTTTATAGCACTTAAATGATAAGAAGAAAATAAAACCTAGATGAGCTTGTACAAAATAGAGCCGCATATAGAAAGAAGAAAACAGAGCCTATAAGAAATAGTCAATGAGAAGAAAACAAAGTTTAAAGCAAATAGATTTTAGGAGTAGGTACTAAAATAGACATCTTATCACTTTGTGCACTCCTGTTCCTTTCATACATCGAAAAAGATTATACGGCAAATTAAATTTTAAGAAATAGATTCTATTTTACATTACATGGTTAAAATACCCATGAACTTTATGTATGTGAAAATCAAGCTACTTCTTTCAAAATTATATGCACAAGCAACCTTCGGTAATTAATCCTCTTCCTCATTTTGTTGTTTTCCAACTGTTGAAAACTCATGTGACTGTTAGCTACCATCAGAGTGTATGGCCTAAGATTAGGAGGACTCTCAATCCACTTGTCCAAATAGAGTAGCCTATGGTAGGAAGAAAGTAGAGCATCTAACAAATAGACAATAAGAAGAAAATAGGGCTTCTAGCAAATAAACAACAAGAAGAAAACAGAGCTTGTAGGAGCCTTTAGAAAATAGAGCAGCCTATGCTAAGAAGAAAAGAGAACCCATAACAAATAGATGATAAGAAAAAAAAAAAAACAAAACCTGGAGGAGCCTATACAAACCAGAATAGCTTATGGAAGAAGTAAAATAAAACCTGTAGCAAATAGATTTAGATTTCTGGATTAGGTATCAAAATAGACATTTTATCTATTTGTGCACTCCTCTTCCTTTCATCCATCAAAAAAGATTATACGACAAATTAAGTTTCAATGAATAGACTATGTTTTACATTGCATTGTTGAAATACCTGTGGAGTTTACGATCCTCATTTGTTGCTTTCTAACTATTAGATTCTATTGTGAATGTTGGCTACCATTAAAGTGTATGGGCTAAGATTGGAAGCACTGTCAATCCACTTGTCCAAACAAAGTAGCCTCTAGTAAGAAGAAAATAAAACCTCTAGCAAATAGACGATAAGAAATAAATAGAGCCTTTAGCAAATAAAGGGTAAGAAGAAAACAGAATCTGAAGGAGCCTGCAGAAAGCAAGGCAGCCTACAGAAAGAAGAAAACAGAGCCTATAGCAAATAGATGGTAACAAGAAAATAGAGCTTGTAGCAAATAGATTTTAGGAGTAGGTTCTAAAATAAACATTTTATCTGTTTGTTCACTCCTCTTCCTTTCATCCATAAAAAAAGATTATATGAAAAATTTGAAAATCAAGCTATTTCTTTCAAAATTATGTGCATAGGCAACCTTTGGTAATTAATCCTTATGCTTATTTGTTGCCTTCCAGTTGTTGGAAACTCATGTAACTGCTGGCTACCATTAGAGTGTATGGGCTAAGATTGGAAGGACTATCAATCCACTTGTCAAAATAAAGTAGCCTACGGTAAAAAGAAAACAAAACCTGTAACAAATAAACGGTAAGAAGAAAACAAAGTCTGTAGGAGCCTGTAGAAAATAAAGCAACTTATTGTAAGAAGAAAATAAAGCTTGTAGCAAATAGACGGTAAGAAGAAAACAAAGTAGCTTAAGGTAGGAAAAAAAACAAAGCCTGTAGCAAATAAACAGTAAGAAGAAAACAGAACCTGAAGGAGCCAAAAGAAAATAAAGCAAAGTACGAAAAGAAGAAAACAGAGTCTGTGTCAAATAAACGGTAAGAAGAAAATAGAGTTTATAACAAATAGATTTTAAGAGTAGGTATTAAAATAGACATTTTATCTGGTCGTGCACTCTTTTTCCTTTCATCCATCAAAAAAGATTATACGGAAAATTATACTTGAATGAATAAATTTTGTTTTACATTATATGGTTAAAATACCCGTGGAGTTTACGAATTTGAATATCAAGTTACTTATTTCAAAATTATATGCACAGACAAGTATTATTTATTAATAGCCTAATTTTTAGGTAAATGCTTAATAGTCAAAGTCCTATTAGTTAGTATATTTAAGTATTTAAATTATACTATATTAGTAATCTATTTATTAGCTATATTTTATTATTTATATATTATGAGAATGAAATAATAATAAGAGAAAAGTAATGGTAATAAATAATAATAGAATATAGTATACTATGACTATATATAACAATTAATATAATTATATACTATACATAATAATTACTATATAGATATAATAGTATATATAATTCTATTACTATATAGAATACTATGTATAATATTAATTATATAATATATAAATAAAATTTATAAATAGAATTCTAGAAAGTTTAATCCATCATTTAGTTAAATATGTAATTCCCAAAATTTTTTCAATATTCTTTTTTATCATTTATCAACAAGAAAACAAAAAAAAGAAAAAAGAAAAAAATTCAAATTGAAAAGCATCCATTGTCTAATAAATCCATAGGTCTTTTAAACCTTGGTATAGGTTCAAATCTTATTGGATGCAATATGTTTTCATTCCATATTAATATTTATTCCTTTTTATTCCAATTCTATACTATATTTCTTATTCCATATTATAATTCATATTATATATTATAATCTATATTCTAATTAATTATTAGAATAATTATTATAATATATATTATATATTTTAATTTGATTTAAGTATTAAACTTATTATAATCAAGATTAAAGATTAAGAGTGATTAATTTTGCAGGCTGTATTCTTAATGGCAACTCCAATTTTATTTCGTATTATTTTGCTATTATGGTTCACAAAAGAAGTAGCAGAAGATGAATTTTTAGCACATATTAGATGTAAAGGTAAATGTGGAGACGTTGTCATTTCATTCCCTTTTGGAGTTGAACCTAACTCTTCCTTGAACGACAACTTTATGGTAGATTGTAATGACACCTTTAGGCCTCCCAAACCTTTCTTGACAAGCATAGAAATGGAATTGCTCGACACTTCAATTAGAGGTTTGGTTTAAGTTAATAATTCAGTCTTTTTTTACAACTATAACAACAACAAAAGCTTTGATGGAACAATTGATATGTTAGACAACCCTTTCTTCTATTCAAGTGTTTATAATAGGTTCACAGTTACAAGTTGCAACAATTATGCTATGCTTATGACGAATCATCGCCCTGTTGGTGAGTGTCTTTCCTTTTGTAGCGAAACCTAAAAGAGTGACGGTTGTTATGGCCTGAGATGTTGTCAAGCCACCATTCCTCCTCACATTAAGTCTTTTAAAGTAGGGAAGACTGGTGTTGTAAAAGATGATTTTAACTATTGTAATGACAACAAGATTGCCTTCATGGTTAACCAAGACGGGTTTGCTTCTAGGCAACTATCTCTTAACAAATAAATGGTAAGAAGAAAACAAAGCTTGTAGGAGCTTATAGAAAATCGAGCATCCTATGGTGAGAAGAACATAGAGCCTATAGCAAATAGAAGGTAAGAAGAAAATAGAGCTTATAGGAGCCTGTAGAAGAACAGAGCAGCCTAAGGTAGGAAGAAAATAGAGCCTGTAGCAAATAGATAGTAAGAAGAAAACAAAACCTAAAAGAGCTTATAGCAAATAGAGCAGACTAAGGAAAGAAAAAAATAGAGCCTGTAGCAAATAGATGGTAAGAAGGAAACAAAGCCTATTACATATAGACGGTAAGAAGAAAACAAAGCTTGTAGCAAATTGATTTGAGAAGTAGGTACTAAAAAAGACATTTTATCTATTCGTCCACTCATGTTCCTTTGATCTATCAAAAAAGGTTATACGGAAAATTAAGTTTCAATGAATAGATTCTGTTTTGCATTACATGGTTGAAACACCTATGGAGTTTACTAATGTAAAAATCAAGCTACTTTTTTAAAAATTATGTGCACAACTAGCTTTTGGTAATTAATACTTATCCTTATCTGTTGCTTTCAAATTGTTGAAAACTCATGTGACTGCTGAGTACCATTAGAGTGTATGGGCTGAGTTTGGGAGGACTGTTAATCCACTTGTCCAATCAAAGCAACATACGATAAGAAGAAAACGTAGCCTCCAGTAAATAAATAGTAAGAAGAAAATAAAGCCTGTAGAAAACAAAGCAGCCTATGATAAGAAGAAAATAGAGGCTATAAGAAATAGACAGTAGGAAAAAAAATATAGCCTATAAGAGCCTGTAGAAAATAGAGTAGCCTAAAGAAGGAAGAAAATAGAGCCTGTGGCAAATAGACGGTAAGTAAAAACCATAACCTAAAAGAGTCTGGTAAAAATAGAACAACCAATAAAAGGAAGAAATATTGTCTATAGCAAATAGAATTTAGGAGTAGGTACTAAAATAAACATTTTATCTATTTATGCACTCTTTTTCCTTTCATCCATAAAAAAAGATTATAGGACAAATTAAGTTTTAATGAATAGATTATGTTTTTCATTACATGGTTGAAATCCCATGGAGTTTACGAAAATGAAAATGAAGATATTTCTTTCAAAATTATATATATAGGCAACCTTTGGTAATTAATCCTTGTCCTCATTTGTCCTCATTTGTTGCTTTCCAACTATTAGAAACTCATGTGACTGCTGGCCACCATCAAAGTGTATGGCATAAGATTAAGAGGACTATCAATCCATTTGTCCAAACAGAGCAGTCAATGGTAAGATGAAAAATAGAGCCTTTAGTAAATAGACATCAAGAAGAAAACAGAGCTTATAGGAGCCTGTAAAAAATAAAATAGCCTATGGTTAGAAGAAAATAAAGACTATAAGAAATAGATGGTAAGAAAAAAAACAAGGACTGTAGTAGCCTATAGAAAACAAAACTGCCTAAGAGAGGAAGAAAACAGAGTCTATTGCAGATAGACAGTAAGTAGAAAGTAGAACCTAGAGGAGCTTGTAGAAAACAAAGTAGCCTATGAAAAGAAGAAAATAAAGCTTATAGCAAATAGAATTTTGGAGTAGGTATGAAAATAGACATTTTATCTATTCGTGCACTCCTTTTCCTTTCATCCATTAAAAAAGATTATATGACAAATAAAGCTTTAATGAAAAGATTTTGTTTTGAATTACATGGTTGAAATACTCTTGAAGTTTACGAATGTAAAAATCATGCTACTTCTTTCTAAATTATGTGTACCGGTAACCTTTGGTAATTAATCCTCGTCCTTATTTATTGTTCTCCAACTATTAGAAACTTATGTGACTACTGGCTACCATTAAAGTGTATGGGCTAAGATTGGGACGATTGTCCATCCACTTGTCAAAATAAAGCAGCCTATGGTAAGAAGAAAACAAAGCCAGTAGAAAATAGAGCAACCAATGGTAATAAGAAAATAAAGCTGTAGCAAATAGACAGTTGAAGAAAATAGAACTTGTAGGAGTCTGTAGAAAATAGAGTAGCCTAAGCTAGAAAGAAAATAGAGCTTATAACAGATAAACGATAAGAAAACAAAACTTGGTGAAGCTTGTAGAAAACAAAGTAGCATATGAAAAGAAGAAAATAGAGCCTGTAGCAAATAGACAGTAAGAAGAAAATAGAGCCTGTAGCAAATAGACGGTAAGAAGAAAATAGAGCTTGTAGCAAATAAATGGTAAGAAGAAAATAGAGCTTGTAGCAAATAGATAATAAGAAGAAAACAAAGCCTGCAACAAATAAATTTTAGGAGTAGATACTAAAATAGACATTTTATCTGTTCATGCACTCCTCTTCCTTTTATCCATAAAAAAAGATTATATGACAAATTAAGATTTAATGAGTAGATTTTATTGTGCATTACATGGTTGAAATACTCGTGGAGTTTACAAATTTGAAAATCAAGCTACTTCCAATATTATGTGCATAAGCAACTTTTGATAATTAATCCTGGTCATTATTTGTTGTTTTTCAACTTTTGGAAACTCATGAGATGGTTGGCTACCATCAAATTGTATGGCCTAAGAGTGGGACGACTATCAATCCACTTGTCTAAACAGAGCAGCCTATGGTAACAAGAAAATAGAGCCTTTAGCAAATAGAAGGTAAGAAGAAAATGGAGCCTCTAACAAATAGATGGTAAGAAGAAAACAGAGCTTCTAGCAAATAGATGGTAAGAAGAAACAAAGCCTATAGAAAACAGAGTAGCTTAAGGTAGGAAGAAAATAGAGCCTGTAACAAATAAAAGGTAAGAAGAAAATAGAACCTAGAGGAGCTTGTTGAAAACAAAGTAGCCAATGAGAAAAAGAAAATAGAGCCTATAACAAATAGATTTTAGGAGTAGGTACTAAAATAGGCATTTTATCTATTCGTGCACTCCTCTTCCTTTCATCCATCAAGAAAGATTATACAAAAAATTAAGCTTCAATGAATAGATTATGTTGCATTTTAAATGGTTGAAATACCCTTCGAGTTTACAAATTTGAAAATCAAGCCACTTCTCTCAAAATTATGTGCATAAACAACCTTTGGTAATTACTCCTTGTCCTCATTTGTTGTTTTCCAATTGTTGGAAGCTCATGTGACTACTAGCTACCATTAGAGTGTATGGGCTAAGATTGAAAGGACTATCAATCCACTTGTCCAAACATAGTAGCCTACAGTAAGAAGAAAACAGAGTAGCATATGGTATAAAGAAAAAAGAGCCTGTAGCAAATAGATGGTAAGAAGGAAACAAAGCCTGTAGCAAATAAATTTTAGGAGTAAGTACTAAAATAGACATTTTATTTGTTTGTGCACTCCTCTTCCTTTCATCCATAAAAAAAGATTATACGACAAATTAAGATTTAATGAATATATTTTGTTGTGCATTACATGGTTAAAATACTTGTGGAGTTTATGAATTTGAAAATCAAGCTATTTCTTTCAAAATTATGTGCACATGCAACCTTTGGTAATTAATCTTGGTCATCATTTATTCTTTTCCATCTCTTCGAAACTCATGAGATGGTTGGCTACCATCAGACTGTATGGCCCAAGATTGGGAGAATTGTCAATCCACTTGTCCAAATAAAGCAACCTATGGTAAGAAGAAAATTGAGCCTCTAGTAAATAGAAGGTAAGAATAAAACAAAGCCTCTAGCAAATAAATAGTAAGAAGAAAAACAGAGCTTGTAAAAATAGAGTAGCCTAAGGTAGGAAGAAAAAAGAGCCTGTAGCAAATAGGCAATAAGAAGAAAATAGAACTTGGAGCAGCCAATGGAAAAAAGAAAATAGAGCCTCTAGCAAATAGATTTTAGGAGTAGGTAATAAAATAGACATTTTATCTATTCGTGCACTCTTCTTCCTTTCATCCATCAAGAAAGATTTTATGAAAAATTGAGTTTCAATGAATAGATTCTATTGTATTTCACATGGTTGAAATACCCGTCGAGTTTACAAATTTGAAAATCAAGCCACTTCTCTCAAAATTATATGCACAAACAACCTTTGGTAATTAATCCTTATCCTCATTTGTTGCTTTCCAATTGTTGGAAGTTTATATGGCTGCTAGCTACCATCAAAGTGTATGGGCTAAGATTAAGAGTACTGTCAATCCACTTGCCCAAACATAACAGCTTACGGTAAGAAGAAAACATAGCCTTTAGCAAATAGACAGTAAGAAGAAAACAAAGTAGCTTATGGTATGAAGAAAAAAGAGCCTATAGCAAATAGACAGTAAGAAGAAAATAGAGCATGTAGGAGCCTATAGAAAACAAAGTAGCCTAAGATAGGAAGAAAACAAAGCCTGTAGCAAATAGATGGTAAGAAAAAAATAGAACCTAGTGGAGCCTGTACAAAACAAGAAAGCATATAGAAAGAAAAAATAGAGTTTGTAGCAAATAGATAATAAGAAAAAAACAAAGTCTGTAGTAAATAGATTTCAGGAGTAAGTACTAAAATAGATATTTTATTTGTTTGTGCACTCCTCTTCCTTTCATCCATCAAAAAAGATCATACTGCAAATTAAAATTCAAAGAATAGATTCTGTTGTACATTATATGGTTGAAATACCCGTGGAGTTTACGAATTTGAAAATCAAGCTATTTCTTTCAAAATTATGTGCACAAGCAACCTTTAGTAATTAATCCTTATCCTCATTTGTTGCTTTCCAACTGTTGGAAACTCATGTGACTGTTGGCTACCATCAATGTGTATGGCCTAAGATTGGGAGAATTGTCAATCCACTTGTCCAAATAGAGTAGCCTATCGTAAGAAGAAAATAGAGCCTCTAGCAACTAGAAGGTCAGAAGAAAATAGAACCTCTAGCAAATAAATGATAAAAAGAAAACAAAGTTTGTAGCAAATAGATGGTAAGAAGAAATAGAGACTGTAGGAGCCTATATAAAACTGAGCAGACAATGCTTGTAGCAAATAGACAATAAGAAGAAAATATAACCTAGAGGAGCTTGTAGAAAACAGAATAGCATACGGAGAGAAAAAAACAAAGCCTGTAGCAAATAGATGGTAAGAAGAAACATAACCTATAACAACCTATAGAAAACAGAGCAACCTAATATAGGAAGAAAATAGAGCTTGTAGCAAATAGACGGTAAAAAAGAAAATAGAACCTGGAAGAGCTTGTAGAAAACAAAGCAATACAAGAAAAGAAGAAAATAGAGCTTGTAGGAAATAGACAGTAAGAACAAAACAGAGTCTGGAGTAAATAGATTTTAGGAGTAAGTACTAAAAGAGACATATTATTTATTCGTATACTCCTCTTCCTTTCATCCATTAAAGAACATTATATGGCAAATTATAATTCAAGGAATAGATTTTGTTTTGCATTACATAGTTGAAATACCCATAGAGTTTATGTATGTGAAAATCAAGCTATTTCTTTGAAAATTATATGCACAGGAAACCTTTTATAATTAACCCTCATCCTCATTTGTTGCTTTCCAATTGTTGGAAACTCATGTGTCTATTGGGTGGCATCAGAGTGTATGGCCTAAGATTGGGAGGATTGTCAATCCTCTTGTCCAAATAAAGTAGCATACGGTAAGAAGAAAATAGAGCCTCTAGCAAATAAACAGTAGGAAGAAAATATAGCCTCTAGCAAATAAACGGTAAGAAGAAAATATAGCCTCTAGCAAATAGATGGTAAGAAGAAAACAGAGTTTGTAGAAAATAGAGTAGCCTATGGTAAACATAAATGAGAGCCTATAGAAAATAGATGGTAAGAAGAAAACATAACTTAAAGGAGACTATATAAAATAGAGCAACCTATGGAATGAAGAAAATAGAGCCTGTAGCAAATAGTTTTAGGAGTAAGTACTAAAATAGACATTTTATTTGTTTGTACACTCCTCTTCCTTTCATCCGTCAAAAGAGATATACGGCAAATTAAGCATCAATGAATAGATTATGCTGTACATTACATGGCTAAAATACCAATGGATTTTACGAATTTAAAAAATCAAGCTACTTTGGTAATTAATCCTCATCATCATTTATTGCTTTACAACTCTTGGAAACTCATGAGACTACTGACTACCATTAGAGTGTATGGCCTAAGATTGGGAGGACTGTCAATCCACTTATCCAAATAAAGTAGCCTATGGTAAGAAAAAAATAGAGCCTATAGCAAATAAAAGGTAAGAAGAAAATAGAGCCTGTAGCAAATAGACGGTAGGAAGAAATAGAGCCTGTAGAAAGCAGAGCAGCCTAAGGTAGGAAGAAAACAGAGCTTGTAGCAAATAGATGGTAAGAAGAAAATAGAACTTGGAGGAGCTTGTAGAAAAGAGAGTAGTATATGAAAAGAAGAAAACAGAGCTTGTAGGAAATAGACAGTTAGAAGAAAACAAAGTTTAGAGCAAATACAAATAGAAGGTGAGAAGAAAACAAAGCCTTTAGCAAATAAACGGTAAGAAGAAAATAAAACCTGTAGCAAATAGATGGTAAGAAGAAATAGAGCCCATAAAAAGCAGATCAACCTAAGGTAGGAAGAAAATAAAGCCTGTAGCAAATAGATGGTAAGAAAAAAACAGAACTTAGAGGAGCTTGTAGAAAAGAGAGCAGCATATAAAAAGAAGAAAACAAAGCCTGTAGGAAGTAGACGATTGGAAGAAAATAGAGTCTGGAGCAAATAGATTTTAGAAGTAGGTTCTAAAATAGACATTTTATCTATTTGTGCATTCCTCTTCCTTTCATCCATCAAAAAAGATTATATGGAAAATTATGTTTCAAGGAATATATAATGTTTTGCATTACATGGTTGAAATACCCATGGAGTTTACGTATGTGAAAATCAAGCTACTTCTTTCAAAATTATGTGCATAGGCAACGTTTCGTAATTAATCCTCGTCCTCATTTGTTGCTTTCTAATTGTTGGAAACTTATGTGGCTGCTGGTTACCACCAGAGTGTATGGCCTAAGATTGGGAGGATTGTCAATCCACTTGTCCAAATAGAGCAGCCTATGGTAGGAAGAAAATAGAGCCTCTAGCAAATAGATGGTAAGAAGAAAATAGAGCCTCTAGCAAATAGAAGACAAGAAGAAAACAGAGCTAGTATGAGCCTTTAGAAAATAAAGTAGTATATGCTAAGAAGAAAATAGAGCCCATAGCAAATAGATGGTAAGAGAAAAACAAAACCCGAAAGAGCTTACAAAAAATAGAGCAGCCTATGAAAGGAAAAACATAGAGCCGGTAGCAAATAGATTTTAGGAGTAGGTACTAAAATAGACATTTTATTTGTTCATACACTCCTCTTCCTTTTACCATCAAAAGAGATTATACGACAGATTACGCATCAATGAATAGATTCTTTTGTGTATTACATGGTTGAAATACTTGTGGAATTTACAAATTTGAAAATCAAGTTATTTCTTTCAAAATTATATGCATATGCAACCTTTGGTAATTAATCCTCATCCTTATTTGTTGCTTTCCAACTGTTGGAAACTCATGTGACTACTGGCTACCATCGGAGTGTATGGGCTAAGATTGGGAGGATTGTCAATTCACTTGTCCAAACAGAGCAACCTATGGTAAGAAGAAAGTAGAGCCTCTAGCAAATAGATGGTAAGAAGAAATAGAGCAGCTTAAGGTAGAAAGAAAATAGAGCTTGTAAGAAATAGAAGGTAAGAAGAAAATATAACCTAGAGGAGCTTATAGAAAATAGAGTAGCCAACAAAAAAAAGGAAATAAAGCCTATAGCAAATAGATTTTAGGAGTAGGTATTAAAATAGACATTTTATCTGTTCGTACATTCCTCTTCCTTTCATCCATCAAGAAAGATTATACAAAATATTAACCTTTAATGAATAAATTTTGTTGTGTTTTACATGGTTGAAATACCCGTCGAGTTTACAAATTTGAAAATCAAGTCACTTCTCTCAAAATTATGTGCACAAACAACCTTTGGTAATTACGCCCTGTCCTCATATGTTACTTTCCAACTGTTGGAAGCTCATGTGACTACTAGCTACCATCAGAGTGTATGGGCTAAGATTGAGAGGGCTGTCAATCCATTTGTCCAAACATAGTAGCCTACAATAAGAAGAAAACTGAGTGTTTAGCAAATAGATAGTAAGAAGAAAACAAAGTAGCAAATGGTATAAAGAAAAAAGAGCCTGTAGCAAATATATGGTAAGAAGAAAACAAAACCTATAGCAAATAAATTTTAGGAGTAAGTACTTAAATAAACATTTTATTTGTTCGTGCACTCCTCTTCCTTTCATCCATAAAAAAAGATTATATGGCAAATTAAGATTCAATGAATAGATTCTATTGCGCATTACATGGTTGAAATACTTATGGAGTTTACGAATTTAAAAATCAAGCTATTTCTTTCAAAATTATGTGCACATGCAACCTTTGGTAATTAATCTTGGTCATCATTTATTCCATTCCATCTCTTCAAAACTCATGAGATGGTTGGCTACCATCAAACTGTATGGCCCAAGATTGGGACGATTGTCAATCCACTTGTCCAAACAGAGCAACCTATGGTAAGAAGAAAATAGAAGGTAAGAAGAAAACTGAGCCTCTAGCAAATAAAAGGTTAGAAGAAAATAGAGCCTCTAGCAAATAAACGGTAAAAGGAAAACAAAGCCTGTAGCAAATAGATGGTAAAATGAAACGGAGACTATAGGAGCCTGTAGAAACCTAAGCAACCTAAGGTAGGGAGAAAACAGAGCCTGTAGCAAATACACATAATAAGAAGAAAACAGAACCTATAAGAGCTTGTAAAAAATAGAGCAACATACGAAAAGAAGAAAATAGAGCTTGTAGCAAATAGATGGTAAGAAGAAACAAAGATTGTAGGAGCCTGTAGAAAACAGAGCAGCCTAATGTAGGAAAAAAATAAAGCTTGTAACAAATAGACTATAAGAAGAAAAGAGAACCTAAATGAGCTTTTTGAAAATAGAGCAACATACAAAAAAAGAAAACAGAGCCTGTAGTAAATAGACGGTAAGAAGAAAACAGATTTTAGGAATAGGTACTAAAATAGACATTTTGTCTATTCGTGCACTCCTCTTTCTTTCATCCATCAAAGAACATTATATGACAAATTAAGCTTCAAGGAATAGATTTTGTTTTGCATTACATCATTGAAATACCCATGGAGTTTATGTATGTGAAAATCAAACTACTTCTTTCAAAATTATGTGCACAGGAAACCTTTGATAATTAATCCTTGTCCTCATTTGTTGCTTTCTAACTGTTGGAAACTTATGTGACTGTTGGCTACCATCAGAGTATATGGCCTAAGATTGGGAGGATTGTTGATCCACTTGTCCAAACAGAGCATCTTATGGTTAGAAGAAAATAGAGCCTCTAGCAAATAAACGATAAGAAGAAAACAGAGCCTGTAGAAGCTTGTAGAAAACAAAGCAACCTATGGTAAGAAAAAATCAGAGCCTATAGCAAATAGACAGTAAGAAGAAAACATAACCTAGAGAAGCCTGTAAAAAATAGAGTAGCCTAGGGAAAAAAGAAAATAGAGCCTGTAGCAAATTGATTTTAGGAGTAGTTAATAAAATAGACATTTTATTTGTTTGTTCACTCCTCTTCCTTTCATCCATCAAAAGAGATTATATGGCAAATATAGCTTCAATGAATACATTCCATTATGCATTACATGGTTGAAATACCCATGGATTTTACAAATTTGAAAATCAAGCTACTTTTTTCAAAATTATATGCACAGGCAACCTTTGGTAATTAATCCTTATCGTCATTTATTGCTTTCCAACTCTTGGAAACTCATGATACTGCTGGCTAGCATTAGAGTGTATGGCTTAAGATTGAGAGAACTGTTAATCCACTTGTCCAAATAGAGTAGCTTATGGTAAGAACAAAATAAAGCTTGTAGCAAGTAGAAGGTAAGAAGAAAATAGAGCCTTTAGCAAATAAACGGTAAGAAAAAAAAGAACTTGTAGCAAATAGACGGTAGGAAGAAACAAAGCCTGTAGAAAACAGAGTCTGGAGCAAATAGATTTTAGGAGTAGGTACTAAAATACACATTTTATCTATTCATGCACTCCTCTTCCTTTCATCCATTAGAAATGATTATACGACAAAGTAAGTTTCAAGGGATAAATTTTGTTTTGCATTACATGGTTGAAATATCCATGAAGTTTACATATGTGAAAATCAAGCTACTTCTTTCAAAATTATGTGCACAGGTAACCTTTGGTAATTAATCCACATTCTTGTTGGTTGCTTTCCAATTGTTGGAAACTCGTGTGACTGTTGACTAGTATCAAAGTGTATGACCTAAGATTGGGAGGACTAGCAATCCACTTGTCCAAATAGAGCAGCCAAAGGTAAGAAGAAAATAAAGCCTATAGCAAATTGAAGGTAAGAAAAAAATAGAACCTCTAGGAAATAAGTAGTTAAAAGAAAACAAAGCCTATAGCAAATAGATGTTAAGAAGAAATAAAGCCTATTAGAGCCTGTAGAAAGTAAAGCAGCCTAAGGTTGGAAGAAAACAGAGCCTGTAGCAAATTCATAGTAAGAAGAAAACAAAACCTAGAGGAGCTTAAAGAAAAGAGAGCAGTATATGGAAAGAAGAAAATAGAGCCTATAGGAAATAGACGGTAAGAAGAAAACAAAGTCTAGAGCAAATAGATTTTAGGAGTAAGTCCTAAAATTCACATTTTATCTATTCGTGCACTCCTCTTCCTTTCATCCATAGAAAAAGATTAAATGGCAAATTAAGCTTCAAGGAATAGATTTTGTTTTCCATTACATAGTTGAAATACCCATGGAATTTATGTATGTGAAAATCAAGCTACTTCTTTCAAAATTATATGCACAGGCAACCTTTGGTAATTAATCCTCGTCTTCATTTGTTGTTTTCCAATTGTTAGAAACTCACGTGACTATTGGCTACCATCATAGTGTATGGGCTAAGATTGGGAGGATTGTCAATCCACTTGTCCTAACATAGCTTCTAGAAAATAGACGATAAGAAGAAAACAAAGCCTCTAACAACTAGACGACAAGAAGAAAACAGAGCATGTAGGAGCTTGTAGAAAATATAGTAGCCTATGGTAAGAAGAAAATAGAGCCAATAGCAAATAGATGACAAGAAGAAAGCAGAACTTAGAGGAGCTTGTAGAACATAGAGCAGCCTACGAAAAGAAAAAAATATAGCCGGTAGCAAATAGATTTTAGGAGTAGGTACTAAAATAAACATTTTATTTGTTTGTGCACTCCTCTTCCTTTCATCCATCAAAAGAAATTATACAAAAAATTAAGTTTCAATGAATAGATTTTGTTGTGCATTATATGGTTGAAATCCCCGTGGAGTTTACAAATTTGAAAATCAAGCTACTTCTTTCAAAATTATGTCCACAGGCAACCTTTGGTAATTAATTCTCATCCTCATTTATTACTTTCCAACTGTTGGAAACTCATGTGATTGTTAGCTACCATCAGATTGGATGGGCTTCGATCAGGAGGACTATCAATCCACTTGTCCAAAGAGAGCAGCCTACAATAAGATGAAAACAAAGCCTCTAGCAAATAAACTGTAAGAAGAAAATAGAGCAGCCTATGGTAAGAAGAAAAAAGAGCCTGTGGCAAATATACGGTAAGAAGAAAACAAAACCTAAAGGAGCCTGTATAAAACAAGGCAGTATACGGAAAGAAGAAAAGAGAGCTCATAGCAAATAGATGGTAAAAAGAAAACATAACCTGGAGAAGCCTTTAGAAAATACGGCAGCATATGGAAAGAAGAAAATAGAGCCTGTAGCAAATAGACAATAAGAAGAAAATAAAGCCTGCTACAAATATAGTTTAGGAGTAGGTACTAAAATACACATTTTATCTGTTCTTGCATTGCTCTTCCTTTCATCCATCAAAAAATATTAAACGATAAATTAAACTTCAATGAATAGATTCTGTTTTGCATTACATGGCTGAAATACCCATGGAGTATACAAATTTGAAAATCAACTAACTTCTTTCAATATAATGTGCACAGACAACCTTTGGTAATTAATCCTCATCCTTATTTGTTGTTTTCCAACTGTTGGAAACTTATGTGACTGCTAGCTACCATCAATCCACTTGTCCAAACAAAGTACCATACAGTAAGAAAAAAACAAAGTTTCTAGCAAATATACGGTAAGAAGAAAACAAAGCCTCTAACTGATAAATGGTAAGAAGAAAACAGAGCCTATAGTAGCTTTTAGAAAGCAGAGTAGTACATAGTAAGAAGAAAACAGAGTTTACAGGAGCCTGTAGAAAATAATGCAGCCTATAGTAGGAAGAAAATAGAGCTTGTAGAAAATAAAGTAACTTACGAAAAGAAGAAAACAGAGCTTATGGCAAATAGACAATAAGGAAAAAACAGAGCCTGTAGCAAATAGATTTTAGGAGTAGATACTAAAATAGATATTCATGTACTCCTTTTCCTTTCATCAATAAAAAAAAGATTGTACAACAAATTAAGCTTCAATGAATAGATTCTATTTTGCATTATATAGTTGAAATACCCATGGTGTTTACGAATTTGAAAATGAAGCAACTTCTTTCAAAATTATGTACACAAGCAATCGTTGGTAATTAATCCTTGTCCTCATTTGTTGCTTTCCAACTATCAGAAACTCATGTGACTGCTGGCTACCATCATAGTGTATGGGCTAGGATTGGGAGTACTGTTAATCCACTTGTCCAAACAGAGCTGCCTTCGATAAGAAGAAAACAGAGCCTCTACCAAATAGATGCTAAAAGAAAATAGAGCCTTTAGCAAATAAATGGTAAGTAAAAAACAGAGCTTGTAAGAGCCTATAGAAAACATAGCAGCTTATGGTAAGAAGAAAATAGAGTCTGTAGGAGCCAGTAGAAAATAAAGCAACCTAAGCTAGGAAGAAAATAGAGCTTGTAGCAAATAGATAGTAAGAAGGAAACATATCTTGGAGGAGCCTGTAAAAAACAGAGTTACCTATGGAAAGAAGAAAATAGACGTTGTAGCAAATAGATAGTAGGAGGGAAATAGAGCCTGTAGCAAATAGATTTTAGCAGTCAGTACTAAAATAGACATTTTATCTATTTATGCATTCCTCTTCCTTTCATCCATAAAAAAAGATTATATGACAAATTAAGTTTCAATGAATAGATTTTGTTTTGCATTACATGGTTGAAACACCCATGGAGTTTATGAATGTGAAAATCAAGCTACTTCTTGCAAAATTTTTTGCACAAGCATCCTTTGGTAATTAATCCTCATTGACATTTGTTGCTTTCTAACTATTGGAAACTAATTTGATTGCTAATTACCATCAGAGTATATAGGCTAAGATTGGGAGGATTGCCAATCCACTTGACTAAATAGTGTAACTTGCGATAAGAAGAAAATAGAGACTCTAGCAAATAAACAGTAAGAAGAAAACAGAACATGTAGAAAATAGAGTAGCCTATGGTAAGAAGAAAATAGAGCCTATAGCAAATAAATGGTAAGAAGAAAATAGAGCCTATAGGAGCTTGTAGAAAATAGTGCAACCTAAGTTAGGAAGAAAACAGAGCCTTTAGCAAATTGATGGTAAGAAGAGAACAAAACCTGAAGGAGCATGTAGAAAACAAAGTAGCCTACAGAATGAATAAAATAAAGCCTGTAGCAAATAGGTTTTAGGAATAGGAACTAAAAGAGCCATTTTATCTGTTTGTGCACTCCTCTTCCTTTCATCCATCAAAAGGATTATATGGCAAATGAAGCTTTAATGAATAGATTCTATTTTGCATTACATGGTTGAAATACCGGTGGAGTTTATGAATTTGAAAATGAACCTACTTTTATCAAAATTATGTGCACAGGCAACCTTTGGTAATTAATCCTAGTCCTCAATTGTTGCTTTCTAACTGTTGAAAACCCATGTGACTACTGGCAACCATTAGAGTGTATGGGCTATGATTGGGAGGATTGTCAATCCACTTGTCCAAACAGAGCAGCCTTCAGTAACAAGAAAACAATGCCTCTAGCAAATAGATGATAAGAAGAAAATAGAGCCTCTACCAAATAAATGGTAAGAAGAAAACAAAGCCTATAGAAAATAGAGCAACCTATAGTGAGAAGAAAACAAAGTCTATAGCAAATAGATGGTAAGAAGAAAACATAGCTTGTAGGAGCTAGTTGAAAATATATGAGCCTAAGGTAGGTAGAAAATAGAGCCTATAGTAAATAGACAGTAAGAAGAAAACAAAACTTGGAGGGGCCTGTAGAAAACATAGTAGCTTATAGAAAGGAGAAAATAAAGGATATAGCAAATAAACAATAAGAAGAAAACATAGGCTATAGCAAATAGAAGGAGAGAAGAAAATAGAGCCTTTAGCAAATAGAAGGAGAGAAGAAAATAGAGCCTTTAGCAAATAGAAGGAGAGAAGAAAATAGAGCCTTTAGCAAATAAATGGTAAGAAGAAAATAGAGGCTGTAGCAAATAGATAATAAGAAGAAATAGAGCCTGTATGAGCCTTTAGAAAACATAGCAACCTAAGGTATGAAGAAAATGTAGCCTATAGCAAATAAACAGTAAGATAAAAACAAAACCTAGAGGAGCTTGTACAAAACAGAGCAGCCTATAGAAAGAATAAAACAAAACATTTAGCAAATAGATTTTAGGAGTAGGTACTAAAATAGACATTTTATTTGTTCATACACTCATCTTCCTTTCGTCCATCGAAAAAGATTATATGACAAACTAAGCTTCAATGAATAGATTATGTTTTGCATTACATGGTGGAAATACTCATGGAGTTTATGAATTTGAAAATCAAGCTGCTTCTTTCAAAATTATGTGCATAAGCAATTTTTGTTAATGAATCCTCCTCCTTATTTGTTGCTTTCGAACTATTGGAAACTCATATGACTGTTGGCTACCATCAAAGTGTATGGGCTAAGATTGGCAAGATTGTCTATCCACTTGTCCAAACAAAGCAGCCTACGATAAAAAGAAACAGAGCCTCTAGCAAATAGATAGTAACAAGAAAAGTGTGCCTTTAGCTAATAGATGACAAGAAGAAAATATAGCTAGTTGGATCCTATGGAAAATAGAGCAACCTATGGTAAAAATCAAACAGAGCTTGTAGGGGCCTATAGGATGCGTAGCAGTCTAATGCAGGAAGAAAATATAGCTTGTAGCAAATAGATGGTAAGAAAAAAACAGAACCTATAAGAGTATGTAAAAAAACAGAATAGCCTACAAAAAGAAAATTATACGATAAATTAAGTTTTAATGAATAGATTTTGTTTTTTATTACATGGTTGAAACACCTATGGAGTTTACGAATGTCAAAATCAAGTTACTTCTTTCAAAATTATGTCCATAGGAAACCTTTGGTAATTAATCCTTGTCCTTATTTGTTACTTTCCAACAATTGGAAACTCATGTGATTGCTGGCTACCATTAGAGGGTATGGGCTAAGATTGGGAGGATTGTCAATCCTCTTATCCAAAGAGAGTAGTCATATGGTAGCCAATAAAGCCTATAGAAAACAGAGTAGCTTATGGCAAGAATAAAACTGAGTCTGTAACAAATAGATGGTATGAAGAAAATAGAGCCTGTTGAAGCCTGTAGAAAATAATGCAACCTAAGGTGGGAAGAAAATAGAGCCAGTAGCAAATAAATGGTAAGAAGAAAACAAAACCTGGAGGAGCCTATAGAAAATAGGGTAGCCAACACAGAAAAGAAAATAAAACCTATAGCAAATAGGTTTTAGGAGTAGGTACTCAAATATACATTTTATCTATTTGTGCACTCCTCTTCCTTTCATCCATCAAAAAGATTATATGACAAATTAAGTTTTAATGAATAGATTCTGTTTTGCATTACATGGTTGAAATACCCATGGAGTTTATGAATTTGCAAATAAAGATACTTCTTTCAAAATTATGTGCACAGGCAACCTTTAGTAATTAATCCTCGTCTTCATTTGTTGCTTTTCAACTATTGGAAACTCATGTGACTACTGGCTATGATTATAATGTATGGGCTAAGATTGGGAGGATTGTCAATTTACTTGTCCAAATAAAGTAGCCTATAGTAAGAAGAAAACAAAGTCTCTAGCAAATAGACGGTAAAAAGAAAATAAAGCAGCATATGGTAAGAAGATGAAAGAGCCTATAGCAAATTGATGGTAAGAAGAAAACAGAGTTTGTAGGAGCCTGTAGAAAATATAGCAACCTCAAGTAGGAAGAAAACAGAGCTTATAGCAAATAGACGCAAAGAAGAAAATAGAACCTTGAGGAGCTTGTAGAAAATATAGCAACCTCAAGTAGGAAGAAAACAAAGCTTACAGCAAATAGATACTAGGAAGAAAATAGAACCTTAAGGAGATTGTAGAAAATAGAGTAGCATAGGGAAAGAAGAAAACAAAGCATATAGCAAATGGGCAGTAAGAAGAAAACAAAGCTTGCAGCAAATAGATTTTAGGAGTAGGTACTAAAATAGACATTTTATCTATTCGTACACTTCTCTTCCTTTCATCAATAAAAAAAGATTATACAATAAATTAAGCTAGATTAAATAGATTATGTTGTGCATTACATAATTGAAATACCTGTGGAATTTATGAATTTGAAAATCAAGCTACTTCTTTCAAAATTATGTGGATAGACAACCTTTGGAAATTAATACTTGTCCTCATTTATTGTTTTCCAATTGTTGGAAACTCATGTGACTGCTGGCTACCATTAGAGAGTATGGGCTAAGATTAGGAGGACTATTAATCCACTTGTCCAAACAAAACAGCTTACGATAAGATGAAAACCAAGCCTCTAACAAGTAAATGGTAAGAAGAAAACAAAGTAGCCTATGGTAAGAAAAAAAAAGAGCCTGTAGCAAATAAATGGTAAGAAGAAAACAAAGCCTATAGAAAACAAAGCAGCCTAAGGTGGAAAGAAAACAAAGCCTATAGCAAATAGACAGTTAAAAGAAAACAAAACCTGAAGGAGCTTGTAGAAAACAGAGCTTATAACAAATAGACGGTAAGGAGAAAACAAAGCTTGCAGCAAGTAGATTTTAGGAGTAGGTACTAAAATAAAGCTTTTTTCTATTCATGCACTCTTTTTCCTTTCATCGATCAAAAAAGATTGTAAGGCAAATTAAGCTTTAATGAATAGATTCTGTTTTGCATTACATGGTTGAAATACTTATGGAGTTTACGAATTTGAAAATGAAGTAACTTCTTTCAAAATTATGTGCACGGGCAACCTTTGGTAATTAATCCTCATCCTTATTTGTTGCTTTTCAATTGTTGGAAACTCATGTGACTACTAACTACCAACAGAGTGTATGGGCTAATAATGGGAGGATTGTCAATCCACTTGTCCAAATAGAGCAACCTATGGTAAGAAGATAAAAAAGCCTGTAGCAAATTGATGGTAAGAAGAAAACAGAGCCTATAAGAGCCTGTAGAAAATATAGTAGCCTCAAGTAGGAAGAAAACAGAGCCTATAAGAGCTTATAGAAAATATAGTAGCCTTAAGTAGGAAGAAAACAGAGCCTATAGCAAATAAACGGTAAGAAGAAAACAAAACCTTAAGGAGCCCATAGAAAACCAAGCAGCATACAGAAAGAAGAAAACAAAGCATGTAGCAAATGGGCAGTAAAAAGAAAACAAAATTTGTAGCAAATAGATTTTAGGAGTAGGTACTAAAAAAGACATTTTATCTGTTTGTGCACTCCTCTTTCTTTCATCAATAAAAAAAGATTATATAACAAATTAAGCTACAGTGAATAGATTCTGTTGTGCACTACATAATTGAAATACCTGTGGAATTTATGAATTTAAAAATCAAGCTACTTCTTTCAAAATTACGTGGACAGGCAACCTTTGGTAATTAATACCTGTCCTCATTTATTGTTGTCCTCATTTATTGCTTTCCAACTATTGGAAACTTATGTGACTACTAGCTACTATCAGGGTGTATGGGCTAAGATTGGAAGGATTGTTAATACACTTGTCCAAACAGAGCAGCCTACAATATGATAAAAACTAAGCCTTTAAGAAGTAGATGGTAAGAAGAAAATAGAGTAGCTTATGGTAAGAAGAAAAAAGAGCTTGTAGCAAATAGATGGTAAGAAGAAAACAAAGCCTGTAGAAAACAGAGCAACCTAAGGTAGGAAAAAAACAAAGCTTGTAGCAAATAGACTGTTAAAAGGAAACAAAACCTGAAGGAGGTTGTAGAAAATAAAGCCTATAGTAAATAGTCGGTAAGGAGAAAATAGAGCCTGAAGCAAATAGATTTTAAGAGTAGGTACTAAAATAGACTTTTTATCTATTCGTGCACTCCTCTTCCTCTCATCGATAAAAAAAGATTGTATGACAAGTTAAGCTTCAATGAATAGATTCTGTTTTATATTACACGGTTGAAATACCTGTGGAGTTTACGAATTTGAAAATGATGCAACTTTTTTCAAAATTATATGTGTAGGCAACCTTGGGCATTTAATCCTCGTCCTTATTTGTTGCTTTCTAACTATTAGAAACTCATGTGACTGTTGGCTACCATTAGAGTGTATGGGCTAGAATTGGGAGGACTGTCAATTCACTTGTCCAAACAAAGCAACCTCTGGTAAAAAGAAAATAGAGCCTGTAGCAAATGGATGGTAACAAG
The DNA here is from genome assembly GCA_020883675.1 of Bruguiera gymnorhiza. Classification (NCBI taxonomy): domain Eukaryota; kingdom Viridiplantae; phylum Streptophyta; class Magnoliopsida; order Malpighiales; family Rhizophoraceae; genus Bruguiera; species Bruguiera gymnorhiza. The sequence continues at coordinate 688,327 of JAIRCJ010000050.1, forward strand.
AAAATAGATCTTGTAGAAACAAAGTAGCCTAAGGTAGGAAAAAAACATAACCTATAGCAAATAGATGTACTAAAATAGACATTTTATTTGTTTGTACACTTCTCTTCCTTTCATCCACCAAAAAACATTATACGATAAATTAAGATTTAATGAATAGATTCTATTTTGTATTACATGGTTGAAATACCCGTGGAGTTTATGAATTTGAAAATCAAGTTGTTTCTTTCAAAATTATGTGCACTGGCAACTTTTGGTAATTAATCCTCGTCCTCATTTTTTGCATTCCAACTGTTTAAAACTTGTGTGACTACTGGCTACCATTAAAGTGTATGGGCTAAGATTGGGAGGACTATCAATCCACTAGTCTAAAGAGAGTAGCCTTCAATAAGAAGAAAACATAGCCTCTAGCAAATAGACGATAAGAAGAAAATAGAGTCTATAAGAGCCTGTAGAAAATAGAACAACTTATAGTAAGAAGACAATAGTACCTGTAACAAATAGACGGTAAGAAGAAAATAGAACTTGTAGGAGCTTAAAGAAAATAAAGTAGCCTAAGGTAGGAAGAAAAAAGAGCTTGTAGCAAATAAACGGTAAGAAGAAAACAAAACTTCGAGGAGCTTGTAGAAAACATAACAACCTACGAAAATAGGAAAACAAAGCCTATGGCAAATAGACGGTAAGAAAAAAATAAAGTCTATAGCAAATAAATTTTAGGAGTAGATACTAAAATAGATATTTTATCTATGTGCACTCCTCTTCTTATCATCCATCAAAAAAGATTATATGGCAAATTAAGCTTCAATGAATAGATTTTGTTTTGTATTACATGGTTGAAATACCCATGGAGTTTATGAATTGAAAATCAACCTTCTTCTTTCAAAATTATGTGCATTGGTTACCTTTGATAATTAATCATCATTCTCATTTGTTTCATTCCAACTGTTGGAAACTTGTGTGACTATTGGCTACCATCTGAGTGTATGGGATAAGATTGAGAGAACTGTTAATTCACTTGTTTAAACATAGCAGCCTTCGGTAAGAAGAAAATGAAGTCTTTAGCAAATAGGCAGTAAAAAGAAAACAAAGCCTCTAGCAAATAAATAGTAAGAAGAAAATAGAGCCTGTAGAAAACAGAGCAGCTTATGGTAAGAAAAAAATAGAGCCTGTAGCAAATAGATTTTAGGAATATGTACTAAAATAGACATTTCATATGTTTGTGCACTCCTCTTCCTTTCATCCACTAAAAAGGATTATACGAAAAATTAAGCTTCAATGAATAGGTTATGTTTTACATTACATGGTTGAAATACCAGTAGAGTTTATGAATTTGAAAATCAAGCTACTTCTTTCAAAATTATGTGCACATGCAACATCTAGTAGTTAATCCTCATTCTTATTTATTGCTTTCCAACTATTAAAAGCTCATGCGACTGCTAGCTACCATCAGAGTGTATGGGCTAAGATTGGTAGGACTGTCAATCCACTTGTCCAAACAAAGTAGCCATTGGTAAGAAGAAAATAAAGCCTCTAACAAATAAATAGTAAGAAGAAAATAGAGCATCTAGCAAATAAATGGTAAGAAGAAAACAAAACCTGTAGCAAATAGATAGTAAGAAGAAAACAGAGCCTATAGAAATAGAGTAGCCTAAGGTAGGAAAACAACAAAACCTGTAGCAAATAGATGCTAAAAAGAAAATAAAACCTATAGGAGCCTGTAGAAAACAGAGCAACCTACAAAAAAAGAAACTAGTACTTATAACAAATAGATTTTAGGAGTAGGTACTAAAATAGACATTTTATCTTTTTGTGCACTCCTCTTCCTTTCATCCATGAAAAAATATTATATGGCAAATTAAGTTTCAATGAATAGATTTTGTTTTGCATTACATGGTTGAAATACTTGTGGAGTTTACAAATTTGAAAATCAAGTTACTTCTTTTAAAACTATGTGCACTAGTAACCTTGGTAATTAATTCACATCCTCATTTGTTGCTTTCCAATTATTGCAAACTCATGTGACTTTTGGTTACCATCAGAGTGTCTAGCTAAGATTGGGAGGACTTTCAATACACTTGTCCAAATAGAGCAGCCTCTGGTAAGAAAAAAACATAGCCTCTAGCAAATAGAGGGTACAAAAAAAACAAAACTTTTAGTAAATAAATAGTAAGCAAAAAACAGAGCTTGTAGAAAATAGAGTAGCCTATGGTACGAAGAAAACAAAACCTATAGCAAATGGATGGTAAGAAGAAATAGATCCTGTAGAAGCCTATAGAAAACAAAATAGCCTAAGGTAGGAAGAAAAAAAAGCCTATAACAAATAGACATTAAGAAGAAAAAAGAACTTGGAGGAGCTTGTAAAAAATAGAGTAGTCCACGAAAAGAAGGAAATAGAGTCTGTAGTAAATAAATGGTAAGAAAAAAAAACAAACCCTATAGCAAATAGATTTTTGGAGTAGGTACTAAAAATATAGCTGACCTTCACTTCTAGTGGACCATAAGTGGCTGCCCTTAATTTTAAGGTAAATGCTTAATAATCAAAATCTTATTAGTTAGTCTATTTAGGTATTTAAATTATACTATATATGTAATCTATTTATTAATTATATTTTGTTATCTATATATTACGAAAATGAAATAATAATAAGAGAAAAGTAATGACAATAAATAATAATAGAATATAATATACTATTACTTAATATAATAATAATAATACTATACATAATAATTACTATATATATAGAATAGTATATATAATTCTATTACTATATAGAATACTATATATAATATTAATTATATAATATATAAATAAAATTTATAAATAGAATTCTAGAAAATTTAATCCATCATTTAGTTAAATATGCAATTCCTAAAATTTTTTCAATATTCTTTTTTATTATTTATCAACAAGAAAACAAAAAAGAAAAAATTCAAATTGAAAAGCATCCATTGTTTAATGGATAAGACATAGGTCTTCTAAACCTTGGTATAGGTTCAAATCCTATTGGATGCAATATGTTTTCATTCCATAATAATATTTATTCTATTTTATTCCAATTTTATTCTATATTTCTTATTCCATATTATAATTCATATTATATATTATAATCCATATTCTAATTAATTATTTGAACAATTATTATAATATATTTTATATAATTTAATTTAATTTAATATACAAATTTAGTATATTATATATATATTATTTTTTATATTTTTTAATTCATTTTTTGTTTTATAGTTTTTTCTTTCTATAATTGTTTTATGTTTTATATTTATAATTTGATTTAAGTATTATACTTATTATAATCAAGATTAAAGATTAAAAGTGATCAATTTTGCAGACTATATTCTTAATGGCAACTATACTTTTATTTCGTGTCATTTTGCTACTATGGTTCACAAAAGTAGTAGTAGAAGATAAATTTTTAGCACATTCTGGATGTAAAGGCAAATGTGGAGATGTTGTCATTCCCTTCCCTTTTGGAGTTGGACCCAACTCTTCCTTGAACAACAACTTTGTGGTAGATTGTAATGACACCTTTAGGCCTCCTAAACTTTTCTTGACAAGCATAGAAATAGAATTGCTTGGCGTTTCAATTGGGGATTTGGTTCAAGTTAATAATTTAGTCTTTTTTTACAACTGCAACAACAACAAAAGCTTTGATGGAACAATTGACATGTCAGACAACCCTTTCTTCTATTCAAGTGTATATAACAGGTTCACAGTTACAGGTTGCAACAATTATGCTGTGTTTCTGACAAATCACCGCCCTGTTGGTGGGTGTCTTTCCTTTTGTAGCAGAACCCAAAGAAGTGATGGTTGTTATGGCTTGAGATGCTGTCAAGCCACCATTCCTCCTCACATTAAGTCTTTTGAAGTAGGGATGACCAGTGTTGTAAAAGATGATTCTAACTATTATAGTGACAATAAGACTGCCTTCATGGTTAACCAATACTAGTTTGCTTCTAGGCAACCATCTCTTGACTTGTTGATGCAGCTGCAGTCCTTGAATGGGGAGCATTACAGGGATATTGTCGACTAGCTAAAACTTCAACTCTTTTTTGCAGCAGCAATGGCTATTGTTGGACACAGTTATCACAAAGGCATCTATGTGTTTGCACTGATGGTTCCTCTGATTATTCCAAATCCTTTCATGAGATCCTCGGCAGATGTGCAGATATTACAACTTTAACTTAAATATAGAATATGACACCACAAATATGATGTTGACTTGTAAATTCTTTTATAAAAATTTTGAAACCTTTTTTCTTCTGTTGCGAATTTTCCAAATCCAATTAGTACTTGGGAACTCTTTTATAATTTATACATATAATGGTTACCAAAGATCCCTGAAATAACATTATTTGTCTTAATATTCCTAATTGGTAAGGGGTCATTGTATGAACTCAAACTCAAATTGTCACCTTCTCTGTATGTATACTAGGGATTGAGGATCCTATAACTACTCATGTCTTGATGGGTACTTGCATCGTGACAGCGAGAATACATGTTACCCACCATTTCTTCGGGAACTCAGTAAAAAATCTCGGGTTAAAGTTATCATCATAGGTATGCCATATCTATTTGGTTTGTAGAATGAGATGGAAGTCAGTTGTAAATTTGTTCAAGGATTTAAACATTTTGAAAGCTCAAATTTGTGGTAGGCCAATCACTTTGACTAGTTGTAGTTTATTGTAGTCATTATAATAACATGATCATTTCTTAATCTTTCTGAATTAGAAATGATATCCAAAGTTTTTCATAGAATTAAACTTATCTTTTGATTTGATGGTTGTACAAGCTGCAACTCTAGTATTTGATTACTTTTACTAGTTATTAGTGCATGAGCATTGTACAAAACAATTCAAAGAAGAAAGGCCATTAAACTTAAACAAAAATATTTCAAAAGAAATAGTGGTCTGCTATTGCAACAACGATTGTCTTCAAGAGATAATAATGTTAAGCAAATGAAACTATTTGGTTCCAAGGAACTAGAGAAGGTCATAGACAACTATAACGTGAGCTGAATCCTTAAAAATATCTCAACTAGAAGGCCACAACTATTTGGTTTCAGTAATCATATCGTCTGTTTTGGAACCACATCAATATCTTAATGCGTTCTGTTGAAGAAATAAGTTTAGGGACATATTTCTCTCTTTCAATGCAAGAGAACCACTTGTTTGTATACTTGATGCTCAAGTCCTTAAGTAGGGCCAGAAAGAAGAGATCAAAGTAGTTGTAAAGCTGGCAAAAAGATGTTTGCACTTGAATGGGAAGAAGCGGCCTACAATGAAAGTAGTGGCTATAGAGTTGAAAGTGATTAGAGCATCATTGGAGACAACTTCTTCAACCATTCATCAGGATTTTGGCCCCAACAAGGTGGATTATGATAAAGTGGGCACTACTAGATGTTGGGATACTGCATCCTCCCCATCTAGGTCACATTTGAACCACATTGCTATGTATATGGAAATTGATATGCAACCTCTACTCTTTGGCTAACACCTTAATTATTGTCAAATAATATATAAGTTTCTGACTACCTAACCAGACTTGGTTTTGTTAGATACAAACAAGAAGGGCTCAGCTTTGATGCATGAACTATTTTCTATCTTGGTAGTTCTAAGACTGGGTTATACATCATTGGAACCTATGTAACCAACATAATGCTCCCAGTTCCTTAGTGAACATATTTCGTTGCATTCCCTTTCCCAACTTTAAGTAAATGTTATTATTGGTGAAAAGAAGTTCTTGATTTGTCACGACTGAATTCGATTTGGAAAAAGACGATCAAGCATGGCATAAGATGCAAAAGTTATTTCAAATTTAGAAAATACCAATACATAACATGTAAATCATTTAAAGGAAAAAGATTTTCAAATTTAAGTTAAATTAATTAAACTAATAATAAAATAAATTTATAAAATATAAAATTATGTTCAGACTACACTAATAAAAAAAAGTAAATATAAAATTTCATGTAAAATTCTTTTTACCAAAAAAATCAATTGCATTTATTAAAATATTGTCTTAATTATATTACACAAACAATTCCTCCATTCCAAGGTAAGAATGATCCTGATGCATACCTAGAATGGGAGAAGAAGGTTGAATTAGTTTTTGACTGCCACAACTATTTCAAGGAGAAAAAGGTAAAGGTTGTTGTAGTTGAATAACTGATTATGCTATTATTTAGTGGGATCAACTTGTTTTGACTTGGAGAAGGAATTATGAGTGGCCTATTGATACATGGGAGGAGATGAAGGCTATTATGAGGAGGAGGTTTGTCCCTAATCACTATTATAGGGAGTTGTACCAAAGGCTACAAGGGCTCACTAAGGGCACCAAAAGTGTGGAGGACTACCATAAGGAGATGAAGATTACCATGATTAAGGCAAATGTAAAAGAAGATGGAGAGGCAACCATGACTCAATTTCTGCAAGGGCTAAATAGGGACATAACAAACATGGTTGAATTACAACACTATGTGGAATTAGAAGACATAGTGCACATGGCAATAAAAGTTGAAAGGCAACTTAAATGAAAGGGCTCCACACAATTTGGGCTGAATTCGGGTTTTACCTCATATTGGAAGCCAAATTGGAGTAAAAGGGACGAGATGGTCAATTACAAGTCTAAAGCCAAACTATCCAAGCACAAGAATGTGGGTTCTAGCAAGGAGGTAGGTAATTCTGAATCCTAACCAAGTAGAAATAGAGATGTTAAATGTTTTAAGTGTTTGTACAAGGGTCACATTGCATCTCAATGTCCAAATAAGCATGCAATGATCTTAAGAAGTAATGGTGATGGTGAAACTGAAAGTGAATTAGATGATGATTCTATGCCATCATCTGAGGGTGAAAGTGATGGAGAGGAGTATCCGGTTAATAGAGTAGCTCTCATCATAAAGTGAACATTGAATGTGTAAGTAAAGGAAGAAAATGAGGTGCAACAAGATTACATCTTTTAGATAAGGTGTCTCATCAAAGATAAGATATGTAGTATGATTATTGATGGTGGGAGTTGCACTAATATTGCTAGTACAACTATGATTAAGAAGTTGAATTTACTAACTATGAAGCATCCTAGGCCATATAAGCTTCAATGGTTGAATGAGAGTGGTAAAGTCAAGGTAAATAAGTAAGTGCTCATATTATTTTCTATTGAAAGGTACCATGATGAAGTTTTATGTGATGTTGTACCTATATATGCGGGCCATATTGTAGTGAATGAAAAACCCGTCACTCTTGTACCATTATTACCTCAACAAGCTTATAAGGATCAATTAAGGATTAAAAATGAGAGTGAACAGAAAAGATGATGAGAACCGTGGAGATGATGGGTGGAAGGCTTTAATAGATGCAAGAAGTCCATTGCACATTCCAAAAGGCCCAATAACACAAGCTAGAGCTTTAATGAATGCAAGAGGTCCACTGCACATTCCAGAAGGCCTAATTACATGAGCTAGAGCTTCAATGGATGCAAGAGGTTCATTGCACATTCCAAAAGGCCTAATAACACAAGCTAGAGCCAAAAAGATTAAATAAGCATTGAATGGGCTGATTCATGACATTCAGGCCAACCAAGCTTCAAATGGTGCGAATTCAAGTTTTAAAGAGAGTCTAGGCCTAGTTAATATAATTGGAATACTTAATAGGTTAAACTAAGTAATAACATCACTCTTAAATAGGTGTTCATTGTATGTGTTGGAATTAGTCCGAAATTCCTCCAAAATAGGGATTTCTCCTAAATAGGAATTTTGCCTCTTTAGGATTGCTATCTAAGCCTATAAATAGGCCCCCTTGTAGGCTCTGGAAATCAGGCAACTTTGAGTGAAATAGAAAGCAAGGGTTTTTCTCCCTCGGTTCTTTTAAGAACTAAAGAACTTATGAAGAGGTAATTCTTCTTGTGGCATTCAAATCAACTTATCACTCCCAATTCCTTTCTTTTCTGGAGTGTGGCATCCATATCCATTTTGAATACTCTAGGTTCATGTTCCTTTGAATATTGGGTCTAGGGTTTCTATATTAAACTCTGATTTAGCTTTCTTGGTTGTTCTTTGATTCATTGTGTGCACTAGGTCCCTAAACCACGTCTTTTTGGGGTTTTCCGCATCAAAAGAGAGATTGATAAAAGAGAAAAGAGAGGAGAAAACGTGAGGAAACTAGAGAAAGAGAAGAAAAGAGAAAGTTTCTATGCAAAAGAAAGTGATGTCAAAAGAGCATTCTATGCCAAACAACCTATGATAGTACTTTTGTACAAGGAGGCTTATTTTAACACTAACAAGTTTGACCCATCTTTGCCTAGTGTTGTTGTTGTTTTATTGCAGAAATTTGAAAATGTATTCCTTGATGATGTCCCAAGTGGATTGCCACCTAATAGAGGAATTAAGCATCAAATTAATTTCATCCCGGGTGCATTCATCCCTAACTGGCCAGCATATAAGAGTAATCCTAAGGAGACAAAGGAGTTTCAAAGGCAGGTTGAGGAGTTTATTTCCAAAGGATATCTGAGGGAAAGCATGAGTCCATGTGTTGTTCTTGTCCTACTTGTACCCAAGAAAGATGGGACTTGGAGGATGTGTGTTGATTGTTGAGCAATCAACAAAATCATTGTAAAATATCATCACCCCATACCTAGATTAGATGACATATTGGACGAATTGCATGGTTCATGTGTCTTTTCTAAGATTGATTTGAAAAGTGGATATCATTAGATTAGGATAAGAGAGGGAGACGAGTGGAAAATAGCTTTCAAAACTAGGTATGGTTTGTATGAATGCCTTATTATGCCATTTGGTCTTAGTAATGCACCGAGCACTTTTATGCAACTAATGAATCATGTTTTGCGTCCATTCATTGGTAAATTTGTGGTTGTGTATTTTGATGATATTTTGGTCTATAGTAAAACCCTAGAAGAGCATTTTGATCATTTATGTTCTATTGCAAGTGTTTTACATTCTGAGAAATTGTATGCTAACTTAAAGAAATGTTCCTTTTGTACTCATTAGATCACATTTCTTGGTTATGTTGTGAGTGCTAAAGGTGTTGAGGTTGATGAGGAAAATGTTAAGGCAATTCGTGATTGGCCTATACCTAAGTCAATTAGTGATGTACGTAGCTTTCATGGTCTAGCTAGTTTCTATAGACGCTTTGTTAGGGACTTTAGCACCATTGATGCACCACTCACTGAGCTTATCAAAAAGATCATGAGTTTTAGGTGGGGTAGTGACCAAGATAAGGCTTTTAATTGCATCAAGGAAAAATTAAGTTATGCACCCTTACTTGCTTTACCTAACTTTGCAAAAGCTTTCGAGATTGAGTGTGATGCTTTAGGTTTTTGGCATTGGAGCTATTTTGATGCAAGAAAGGTGCCCAATTGCTTACTTTAGTGAAAAGCTAAATGGAGCAAGCCTTAATTATCCTACTTATGATAAAAAGATGTATGCATTAGTACGGACTTTGGAGACATGGCAACATTACCTTTGGCCCAAGGAGTTTGTCATCCATACTGACCATGAATCTTTACAGCACTTGAAGGGCCAAGGAAAGTTGAACAAAAGACATGCCAAGTGGATTGTATTCATTAAGACCTTTCCCTACATCATCAAATATAAACAAGGTAAGGAAAATGTGGTAGCTAATGCATTATTTTATAGGTATGCCCTTATCTCTATAGTTACTGCAAACTTATTAGGATTTGAACATATTAATGATTTATATGTGAATGATCCTGACTTTGCTAATATGTATGGAGCATGTGAGACATTAGCCTTTGAGAAGTTTTATAGGTATAAGGGTTTCTTATTTAGGGAAAATCGTTTATGCATGCCTACGAGTTCTTTAAGGGAGTTGGTTGTAAAAGAAGCTCATAAGGGTGGTCTAATGAGTCATTTTGGAGTTAGGAAAACCCTAGATGTCCTAAATGAACATTTCTTTTGGCCATGCATGAAACGAGATGTTAAGAGGATATGTGAGAAATGCATAACATGCAAATAGGTTAAATCTAGACTTTTACCCCATGGCTTGTATACATCTTTACCCATACCTAGTCATCCTTGGGTTGATTTATCTATGGACTTTGTACTAGGATTGCCACAAACAAAAAGGGGTAGGGATTCTGTATTTGTTGTTGTTGATAGATTTTCAAAGATGGCACATTTCATCCTATGCCACAAAATTGATGATGTAAACAATGTGGCTAACTTATTCTTTAGAGAAGTAGTACGTTTGCATGACAAGCCACAGAGCATTGTTTCAAATCAGGATACAAAGTTCTTAAGCTACTTCTGGAAGACTTTATGGGGTAAGTTAGGTACTAAGCTATTGTTTTCAACTACTTGTTATCTACAAACTGATGGGCAAACTAAGGTGGTTAATCGAACTCTCTCTACTCTTTTGCGTGCTATTATTCGAACAAATTTGAAAACATGGGAAGATTGTTTACCACATGTTGAGTTTGCGTATAATAGGAGTGTTCATTCTGCTACTAGGTACTCTCCATCTGAAATTGTATATGGTTTTAATCTGTTGACTCCTTTGGATTTGGTATCTATACCTATCAATGAGTATGCCAGCTTAGATGGTGAATGCAAGGTTGACATGATAAAAAATTTGCATGAGAAGGTGCGACAACATATTGAAAAATGAACTGTGCAATACGCATCCTATGTCAACAAGGGACGAAAAAAGGTAGTCTTTAAACTAGGTGATTGGGTTTGGGTGCATATATGCACGGAATGGTTCCTAACTCAGAGGCGTTCAAAGCTATAACCTAGAGGAGATGGTCCCTTTCAAGTTGTAGCACGAATTAATGACAATACTTATAAGTTAGACCTTCCTAGTGAGTATAATGTGAGTGCACATTTAATGTTTCTGATCTTTCCCCTTTTGATGTAGGTGATGATTTGAGGATGAATCCTTTCAAGGAGAGGGGGAATGATGAGAACTGTAGAGATGATGAGTGGAAGGCTTCAATGGATGGAAGAGGTCCATTGCACATTCTAGAAGGCCCAACAACATGAGCTAGAGATTCAATGGATGCAAGAGGTCCATCGCACATTCCAAAAGGCCTAATAACACGACCTAAAGCCAAAAAGATTAAAGAAGCACTAAATGGGCTAATTAAGGACATTCAAGCCAACCAAGCTTTAAATGGTGCAAATTCAAGCTTGAAAGAGAGTCCTCGCCTAATTAATAAAATTGAAATACTTAATGGGTCAAGTTAAGTAATATCTTTTGCTCTTAAATAGGAGTTTATTGTCTGTGTAAGAATTTTTCTCTACATAAGAATTCCTCCTAAATAAGGATATGTCCTATGTAGGAATTTGTGCCTCTTTAGGATTGCTATCTTAGCCTATAAATAGGTGATGAGAATTGTAGAGATGATGGGTGGAAGGCTTCAACGGATGTAAGAGGTCCATTGCACATTCCAGAAGGCCCAACAACATGAGGTAGAGCTTTAATGGATACAAGAGGTCCATTGCACATTCCAAAAGGTCCAATAACATAAGCTAGAGCTGCAATGGATGTAGGAGGTCCATTGCACATTCTAGAAGACCTAATAACACGAGCTAAAGCCAAACAGATTAAAGAAGCACTAAATGGGTTGATTGAGGACATTCAGGCCAACCAAGCTTTAAATGGTGTGAATTCAAGCTTGAAAGAGAGTCTAGGCCTAATTAATATAATTGGAATACTTGATGGGTCAAATTAAGTAATATCTTTCGCTCCTAAATAGGAGTTTATTGTTTGTGTAAGAATTTTTCCTTATATAAGAATTCCTCTTAAATAAGGATATGTCCTAAGTAAGAATTTATGCCTTTTTAGGATTGCTATCTTAGCCTATAAATAGGTGATGTGAACTGTAAAGACAATGGGTAGAAGGCTTCAATGGATGCAAAAGGTCCATTGCACATTCTAGAAGGCCTAATAACACAAGTTAGAGCTTCAATGGATCAAGAGGTCCATTGCACATTCCAAAAGGCCCAATAACACGGCTAGAGCTTCAATGGATGCAAGAGGTCCATTGCACATTCCAAAAGGCTCAATAACATAGGCTAGAGACAAAAAATGAAAGAAGCACTAAATAGGTTGATTAAGGACATTCAAGCCAACCAAGCTTCAAATGGTGCGAATTCAAACTTGAAAGAGAGTCGAAGCCTTATTAATATCATTGGAGTACTTAAAGAGTTAGGATTAAGTAATAGCAGTCACTCCAAATTAGGAGTTTATTTTCTGTGTAAGAATTTGCCTTTATATAGGAATTCTCCCTAAATAAGGAATTGTCCCAAGTAGGAATTTGTGCCTCTTTAGGATTGCTATCTTAGCCTATAAATAAGCACCCCTTGTAAGCTCTAAAAAATAAGATCAAATAATTGATTAGACAACTTTGAGTAAAATATAAAGTAAGGATTTTCCTCCCTTGATTCTTTTGAGAACTAAAGAACTTATCAAGAGGTATTTCTTCTTGTGACGTTCCAATTGACTTATCACTCCTAATTTCTTTCTTTTCTAGAGTGTGGCATCTATATCCTTCTTAAATACCCTAGGTTCATGTTCCTTCAAATGTTAGGTCTAGGGTTTGTGTTATTAAACTTTGATTTAGCTTTCTTGGTTGTTCTTTGATTCCTTATGTGCATTGGGTCCCTAAGCCATGTCTTTTTGGGATTTTCCACATCAGTAGGCATCTCTTGTAAGCTTTAGAAAAGCAGATAATTTTGAGTGAAATAGAAAGTAAGGGTTTTCTCCCTTAGTTCTTTTGAGAAATAAAGAACTTATCAAAAGGTACTTCTTCTTTTGACATTCAAATTGACTTATCACTCTTAATTCCTTTCTTTTCTGGAGTGTGACATCCATATCCTTCTTAAATACCCTAGGTTTGTGCTCCTTTAAATGTTAGGTCTAGGGTTTGTGTCATTAAACTCTAATTTAACTTTTCTAGTTGTTCTTTGATTCCTTATGCATGTTGGGTCCCTAAGCCATGCCTTTTTGGGGTTTTTCACATTAGTGTTTAAGATCATAGCTATCAACAAAATGTGCTAATTTTAATTCTAATTGTTGTCTCTAAGTATTCTACTATTTTTTTTTTTTGTGTTGAGTAAAAATAAAAAAAATAAAAAAGGAGGAATAAAAAAAAGCATCAAATTCAAGTTATTGATAAAAGTTAAATAGTTTAGTCAAATTGGCCATAATAATTATATAGTTTTCTTACTAAACTCCAATTTTGCCAACTATTTTCTTATTATGTCATTCAAGTCTGCCCTTTAGGTTTAATCCCTTATCTTGATTTTTGTGAGTTTAATTCATTAAATTTGTTTTCCTTGATATCTTTTTTCATTTTTTTGACTCCTTGTTCTCAAATTTATTCAATTCTATATCATTTATCTTATTATGTTCAAAATCAATCCTCTTGATTTAGTTTGTTTAGTTCCTTAAAGAGTTGAAAGGGGAAATTTGAGTGGTAAAAGGCAAGAGCACAAATTCTTATTAAGAAAAAGCCATAAAAAAAGTAAAACACGAGGAGTGTGACACCTCTTCTTTTAAGTGAAAAATGTGGGGCAAGGGAGTGTTTGTGAGATATCCTAATCATTTTGTGTAGAAGTAATATTATGACTTCCATAAACAAAGGTGCAACTCAGGAGGGAGTTAGTGATGTGTCCTTCATGATCAAAGCTTTTCAACAATAATTTTAGCACATGAATACCATATTTAATGATATGAAGGAAAAGATGGAGGAGCAAGCTAAGACAATACCAGGGTTGCAAATGAGGCATGGGAACTATAAGGCTCCTAATGTAAGAAGGCAATTGAGATGAGCCTATGACCAAGAAGATTATGTAGAAGATAACGAATTTGATGATTGAACAACCAACAATAGAAGGTATCAAAGTGATTTTGGGAGGCAAGGGACCTATGACTGTGATTTAGGTAGTATTAAATTGACAATTCCTCCATTCTAAGGTAAGAATGATCTTGATGTATACCTAGAATGGGAGAAGAAGGTTGAATTGATTTTTGACTGCCACAACTATTTCGAGGAGGAAAAGGTAAAGCTTCTTGTCGTTGAATTTACTAATTATGCTATTATTTGGTGGGATCAACTTGTTTTGACTAAAAGAAGGAATTGTGAGTGGCCTATTGATACATAGGAGAAGATGAAGGCTATCATGAGGAGGAGGTTTGTCCCTAATTACTATTACAAGAGTTGTATCAAAGGCTGCAAGGGCTTACTCAAGGCACTAAAATTATGAAGGACAACCACAAGGAGATAGAAATTGTCATGATTAAGGTGAATGTAGAAGATGATAGAGAGGCAACCATGGCTCAATTTCTACAAGGGTTAATAAAGACATAGCCAATGTGGTTAAGTTGTAACACTACTTGGAATTAGAAGATAGGGTGAACATGGCAATGAAAGTTGAAAGACAATTTAAATGAAAGTGTTCCATATGGTTTAGGGAGAACTCAGGTTCTACCTCATCTTAGAAGCTTAATTGGAGTAAAAGGGACAAGAAGGCCAATTATAAGCCCAAAGTTAAGCTATCCAAGTGCAAGAATATGGGTTTTGGCAAGGAGTTAGGTAATTTTGACCTCTAACCAAGAAGAAATAGAGATGTTAAATGTTTTAAGTGTTTAGGTAGGGGTCATATTGCATCTAAATGTCCAAATAAGTGTGCAATGATCTTGAGAGGTAACGATGATGTTGAAACTGCAGGTGAATTAGATGATGATTCCATGTCACCCTTATGTAAGTTAGATGACATGTTGGATGAACTGCATGGTTCATGTGTCTTTTCTAAAATTGATTTGAAAAGTGGATATCACTAGATTAGGATAAGAGAGCGAGATGAGTGGAAAATAGCTTTGAAAACTAAGCCATATAAGGATGCTTCATAGTAGGTAAATTTAGCTTTTCAACCATAGTTGTGCTAACTACATTAATGCAACTCCCACCATCAATAATCATACTACATACCTTATCTTTGACGAGACACCACATATAAAGTTATCTCATTGCACCTTATTTGCTTCCTTCACTTTCACATTCATTGCTCGCCTTGTGATGTAAGCTACACCATTAACCAAATACTCCTCTCCATCACTTTCATCCCTAATGATGCATGGAATCATCATTTGACTCACTTTTAGTTTCAATGTCATCATCACCTTTGAAGATCATTGCATGCTTATTTGGATATTGAGATGCAATGTGACTACTTTCCAAACACCTTAAATATTTAACATCTCTATTACTACTTGGTTGCGGATCATAATTACTTGCTTCCTTGCTAAAACCCATAGTCTTGCTCGTGGATAACTCCATTTTGGACTTGCAATCAACCTTCTCATCCCTTTTACTCCAATTGGGGTTCCAAGATGAGGTAGAACCCAAATTCTGGCCAAACCGTGTGGAACCCTTTCATTTAAGTTGTCTATCAACTTTTATTGTCGTGTGCACTATGTCTTCTAATTTCACATAGTGTTGTAGTTCATAGGTGCCTCACCTCCCAAAATCTCTTTGATCCCTTCTATTGTTGGCAGTTCTAACCATAGTAGTACAATTGTCAAATTCATCATCTTCATGGTCATAAGCTTGTTCTCAATTGCCTTCTTGCATTAGGAGCTTCATAGTTCTCATGCCTCCTTTGGAACTCTGCTATTGTATTAGCTTACTCATCCATCCTCTCCCTTATATCATCAAATATGGTATTCGTGCGCTCAAATTGTTATTGCATAGTTTTGATCATGAAGGACACATGACTAACTCCCTCCTAAGCTATACCTCTATCTTGGGAAGTCATAGTATTACTTCTACCCAAAATACTCCCTCACATGTTTCACTCAAAAGAAAAGATGTCACACTCCTTTGCATTTACACTGTGTTTATGGTTTTTCTTAATTTGATCTTCCACTCTTGCCTTTTACCACTCAAATTTCCTCTTTCAGCTTTTTAAAGAACTAAACAAGTTAAATCAATAGGATTGGTTTTAAGCAAAAGAAGATAAATGGTGTAGAATTAAACTAATTGGAGAACAAGGAGTCAAAAAATGAAAAGGGATATCAAGGCAAACAAATTTAATGAACTAAACTCACAAAAATCAAGATAGAGGGTTAAACTAGAGGACAAACTTGGATGACATAACAAGAAAAAGATAATACAATTGGAGTTCAGCAAGAAATTATATTATTATTATGGTCAAAATGACCAAACTGTTTTTTTTTTTCTTTTGCTGAACACAAAATAATGGTAGAATACTTGGAGACAACAATTGGAACTGAAATCATCACATTTTTTATAGTTATGATCTCAAACAAATGAGCAAAGTGAGAAGGATTGCAAATGGATAGATTAACACATTGAATAGTGATGTGCTTAATAGAAAACTAAATAGAAATTAATAAATCACAAGGGCAGCAAATTAAAGATTTGTTGATCCAACCTGATTTAGAGTCGGGCTATAATACTAACTAATGTGGAAAAACCCCAAAGAATATGACTTAGTGACCCATAAGTACACAAGGATCAATGATATAAAGAAAGTTAAATCAGACTTTAATAACACAACCCAACTTCAAAGGAACATGAACTTAAGGTATTAAGAAGGATATGAATGCCACCTCCAAAAAGAAGGAATTGGGAGTGATATGTTAGTTGAATGGTACAGAGAAGAGGTACCTCTTTGATAAATTCATTAGTTCTTAAAAGAACTGAAGAGAAAACCCTTACTTTTTATTTCTCTCAAAGTTGTTTGATGTTCCAATCTTATAAGGAGGTGCCTATTTATAGGCTAAGGAAAGCAATACTAAAAAGGCATAAATTCCTATTTGGACCAATTCTATTTAGAGGAATTCTATCTAGGACAAATTCTACACATAACTTTCACTTTTATATAATCATTTTATTTAATTTGGATACTCCTATTTAGGAGTGAATGCTATTTACTTAGTCTTGACCAATTAAGTACTCCAATCATATTAATAAGGCCTTGACTCTCTTCTAAACTTGAATTCGCACCATTTGTAGTTGGGTTAGCTTGAATGTCCTCAATTAGCCCATTTAGTACTTCTTTTATCTTTTGGCTTTAATTCATATCATTAGGCCTTTTGAAATGTTATAGTGGGCCTCTTGCATCCTTTGAAGCCTTTCCATCCATCATCCCTAAGGTTTTTATTACTAAATAAGTGATTGTATATAAAGTGAAAGTTTTCTATGTAAGAATTTGTCCTAGATAAATGTTTCTCCTAAATAAAGATTTGTCCTAAATAGGAATTTATGCCTTTAGTATTGCTATTGTAGCCTATAAATAGGCACCTCCTTGTAAGCTCTATAATATGTCTTTTTAGGGTTTTCCACATCAGATTGATGAATGACACATTCACTACCTTCCTTCTCAGTTCCATCTTTGTCTTTGGAAGAAGTTATAGTGTTAATTCTGTAGAAAATGGCTAGGATACCTTACAAAATACTCCTTTATGTGATGCATTAAAAAAATTGGTGTTGCAAAACCTTATCTTTACACTTTTTAATATGTGTTTTCTCAAAAAGTGTTACACTCTTGCCTTTTGCCACTCAAATTTTCTCTCTTAATTCTTTAGTGAACTAAACAACCTTAATCAAAGTCACCTTGTAACTAACTAATTCCAACAAATTAGAGTCAAAGAAATTGAGGAAGTAAAGGATAAAGGTTGTGGGTTAAAAGAAACCAATAAGTTAATCATAATACATTAAAAGAATAATTAGATGTGAATCCNATTTTGTAGAAAATGGCTAAGAACCTTACAAAATACTCCTTCATGTGATTCACTAAAAAATGGTGTTGCAAATCCTTATGTTTACACTCTTCAATATGTGTTTCTCAAAAAGTGTTTACACTCTTGCCTTTTGCCACTCAAATTTTCTCTCTTAATTCTTTATTGAACTAAACAACCTTAATCAAAGTCACCTTGTAACTAACTAATTCCAACAAATCAAAGTCAAAGAAATCGAGGAAGTATAATGGATAAAGGTTATGGGTTAAAAGGAACCAACAAGTTAAATCATAATACATAAAAAATAATTAGATATGAATCCTTGTAGGAATTGGAAAGCAATAAGATCTACTTCTTTAATTTAGGATTTCCTTATTTTGTTAGATGCCCAATTAAAAAGGAAGTGAAGTCTCTATCTCCTTTTGACCTAATTAAACAGGTTATACTTTTCAAATAGGAAGAAATTAATTGCAATCTTTCCTTTTCTTTTTTATTTTCTTTTCTTCTTATCTATTTCTTTTTCTTTCTTTTTTTATTTTTTTATTTTTTTCATGAATTTAAAGACAAGAAAAGAGGTATAGAATGTATCCAAGAAAAAGAATAATAGAAAAACACAAATTTGGATAAGCAAACTTGATTTAGGGCCAAGCTCTAATACCAACTAATGTGAACCCCCAAGGATAGGGCTTTGAGATCCAACATGCATAGGGAACCAAACAAGAACCCAAGAAAGCTAAATTTGATTTCAATCATACAAACCCCCAACCCAATATTTAAAGGAACATGAACTTAAGATATAAAGAAGGATATGGATGTCATACTCTAGAAAAGAATGAATTTGGGAGTGATAAGTTAGGTTAAACGCCATAAGAAGAGTTGTTAAAAGAATTGAAGGAGAAAATTCTAACTTTTCAATTCACATAATTGCTTATGTAGCCAAAGGCTCGAGGATTAAGTCAAAAATAATAATAAAAAAAAGGATTGGGAGAGTGACTTGTAGAAATTCGAGCGGCAATTTGAGTTCTTGATATGTTCTTTAGTTCTTAAAAGAATTGAAGGAGAAAATTCTGACTTTTCAATTCACATAATTGCTGATGTAGCCAAAGGCTCAAGGATTAAGTCAAAAATAATAATAAAAAAAAGGATTGGGAGAGTGACTTGTAGAAATTCAAGCAGCAATTTTGGTTCTGCATGTTGTCAAGAAAATGGCTGTATCTCTCAATTGATAGGTCATAATGGAGTAATGCTAATTGAAAACAAACAAGGACTTGTAGATCTACAACTTTCATATTTTGAGTTTTTGCAGATAAGCGCTGCAAAGTTATCCATTTGGGAAAAGAAGTGAATGAAACATAACTAGTTTGAACCTAAAAACAAGAAGGGACTTCAACGGTTGCTCTTCTAGGCTTCCAATGAAGTTAGTGGGCCATCAATTCTTCTACATTGATGGCTACAACTCTTTAAGGATGTAGACATTGAAAAACTCTGACTCTTCAAGCATGCAGCGAAAACTCTTCTATGATTTTATGGGTATGAACTCTTCGAGGTTTAAAAGAATGCCCAAGGCCATCCAATCAAGTCTGTTTTCTACATAATATTGATTGCTTTCTAAAGCAAAATAGGAGATAATGAAAAGACTCAAATCAAGCCTAGGAACTAAGAGCTAATTAAAAAAATTATCAAAAAAAATATTTTCAACGTACAAGAAATGACAAAGTCAATGATGACAATTTTGTTGATTACTAACTTGTTGAGAAGACTGATGAGTTTGAATGTGAACTAATCTTCTTGGCTAAGCGAATGTTGTGGAACTTTCCAATAAGGGCTTGTTGGTAAAAGACATGGTGATGTGGGCTACATCAATTGCCTACTCCCTTAACAATGAAATTAAGCCTATTTATAAGTTAAAATAACAACCCTAAAAACCCTAAAAGTAGAGATAATGATATACTTTTAAAAGATAGGAACACTCTTATTTTATTGTAAACTCTTATTTTATAACAAACTATTACTTTATAACAAACTCTTACTTTATAACAAACTCCTACTTAAGAGTAGATTTTATTACTTAACTTTGACCCATTAAGTACTCCAATCATATTAATAAAGTCTCGACCCTTTTTTAAACTTGAATTCACCCCATTTGTTGACTTCACCACGATTGTAAAATTGGTAACTAGTTTAATGCTGGATGTGTGGCTTTAAGAATCTAACTAAATCCTTTGTTTGATGAAATTCAATGGATTAAGAGTACTAAGGATCTATAAACATACTTATTACAATGAATATGTTGTTCATTGTAGACACAAAGTTAATTTTAAGATCATTTTGTGTGGATGTGACCTTGCAATGAAAAAGGAGGAGCCTTGTTAAGAACAAATGAAAAGATAGTCCCATTATTCTGCAATTGAACCAAAAATACTTATTAGAAGAGCTAATTATTATCAAAAAACTCCTTTGTTTGATGGGATTGAATGGATTTAGAGTCCTAAAGGCTTTCAAATGTGTTTGTTGCAATAAATATAATGTTTATTATGGGCATAAAAGTTAGTTTGAGGATCATTTTGTGTGAATGAGTTCTTCCAAGGAAAGGTGGGGCTTTGTTAGGAAGAAATGAAGGGATAGACTTATTATTTAAGAATTAAACCACTGCATACTTGTAAGAAAAACTAATAATGACCAATGAATCTTTTGTTTGATGGAATTCAATACATTCAGATTACCAAACGTGTATGGATGTGCTTGTTGCAATAAATATAATATTTGTTGGAGACACAAAAGTTAATTTCAAGATCATTTTGTATCAATTTGTCCTTGTAATACAAGGAGGAGCCTTGTTAGGAAGAAATGAAGAGAGTCACATTATTTAGGAATTAAACCAAAAATATTTGTATGAAAAGCTAATCATTATCAAGGCTTACAAATTTCTGATGGAATTGAATGGATTCCTAATACTAAGGGTGTAAAGACATATATGTTGCAATGGGTATAATATTTGTTTTGGTTATAAAAGTTATTTTTAAGATTATTTGGTGTGAATGAGTTCTTCCAAGGAAAAATGGGGCTTTGTTAGGAAAAGATGAACAGACGGTCTCATTATTTAGGAATTGAACCATTGCATACTTGAAGAAAAAAGCTTATAATGACCAATGACTCTTTGTTTGGTGGAATTCAATGGATTCTTAGTTTTAATGGTGTACAAATGTGCTTGTTGCAATGAATATAATATTTGTTGTGGGCATAAAATTTATTTTCAAGATCATTTGATGAGAACTGTAGAGATGATGGGTGGAAGGCTTTAATGGATTGGATGCAAGAAGTCTATTGCACATTCCAGAAGGCTCAATAACACAGGTTAGAGCTAGAAAGTTGAAAAAAGCACTAAATAGGCTGATTAAGGACATTTAGGCCAACCAAACTTCAAATGATGTGAATTCAAACTTGAAAGAGAGTCTAGGCCTAGGCCTTATTAATATGATTGGAGTACTTAATGGGTCAAGGCTAAGTAATAACATTCATTCCTAAATAGGAGTCTATTGTCTGTGTAAGAATTTTCCCCTATATAAGAATTCCTCCTAAATAAGGATTTATCCTAAGTAGGAATTTATGCCTCTTTAGGATTGCTATCTTAGCCTATAAATAGGCACCTCTTGTAAGCTCTGGAAAATCAGACAACTTTAAGTGAAATAGAAAGTAAGGGTTTCTCTCCCTCGATCCTTTTGAGGACTAAAGAACTTATCAAGAGTTATGGCATTCCAATCAACTTATCACTCTTAATTCCTTTTTTTCTCTGGAGTGTGGCATCCATATCCTTCTTAAATACCCTAGGTTCATGTTCCTTCGAATGTTGGGTCTAGGGTTTGTGTTATAGAATTCTGATTTAGCTTTCCTAATTGTTCTTTGATTCCTTGTGTGTGTTGGGTCCCAAAGTCACGTCTTTTTGGGGTTTTCTGCATCAGTTGATATCAAAGGCTGACTCTAAATCAGGTTGAATCCATTCACTCTTCAATTATTTACCTTATGATTTATTTATTTCTATTTAGTTTGTCTATTATGTGCATTATCATTCAAATGCATAAATCTGTTTGTTTGCAATTCTTCTCTCTTTGCTTGTTTGTTTAAGCTCATAACTATAAAAAAAAAAAATGTGCTAATTTCAATTCCAATTGTTGTATCTAAGTATTTTACTGTTGTTTAGTGTTGGGAAAAAGAAAAGAAAAAAAAAAGAAGGATTAAAAAAAAAAAGAAAATCAATTGCATCAAGCTTTACCTTTTTCTCCTTAAAATAGGTGTGGCAATCAAAAATTAATTCAACCTTCTTCTCCTATTCTAGGTATGCATCAAGATCATTCTTACCTTAGAATGGAGGAATTGTCATTTTAATACTACCCAAATTGTGGTCATAGGTGCCTTGCCTCCCAAATTCTCTTTGATCCCTTCTATTGTTAGCAGTTCTAACCATAATATTTTGAACAAAATAAGATAAATGACATAGAATTGAACAAATTGGAGAACAAGAAATCAAAAATGAAAATGGATATCAAGGCAAACGAATTTAATGAACTAAACTCAAAAAAATCAGGATATGGGTAGTTAAACATAAAGGACAAACTTGGCTAACAAAATAGGAAAATAGATGGCAAAATTGGAGTTGAACAAGAAAACTTTATTATTATTGTGGCCAATAGGATCAAACTGTTAACTTTATCAATAACTTAAATTTAATGTTTTCTTTCTTTTGTTCTTCTTCCTTCTTCTTCTTTTTTATCTTTCTTTCTTTTTTTTTTCGTACCCATCATCTCTACAGTTCTTATCAGAAGATTCTCTCTCGATAAAAAAGGCTCATTAAGAGTAATAACTCTGTTATTCAATTGACTTCAATGGGTTTGGAATACCTAATAAAGAATAACATACATCTCATAATTTAATACTTGTTCGCTGTGGACATTTATGTACATGATTACTCTGTGTGAATGACTCCTTGAAAGGAAAGGATAATCCTTGTTAGCAACAAATGAAGTGATAACATCATATTTTAGGCAATGTACCATTCTATCCAAGTAGGAAATGATAATCAAGAAAAATGACTCCTTAATTTGATGTAATTCAATGGATTCAAATAAGCTAATGTGTATTAACGTGCATGTCACAATGAAATCAATATTCAGTCTAGACATGGATGTTAATTGCATGATCATTTTGTTTGATTCTAAGGAGTCATTCATAAAAGGAATCTTGAACAAAACTTATATGTCTACATAGATCTTGCATTTCATCTTGAGATGCACGTTATTATGTCATAGGTGGTCCAAATCTATTGAACTCCATCAAATAAAGGAGTCATTGTTCTTCATTAGCTTTCTTTGTTGAAAGATAATTATTTTTGCTTGAAATGTGAAACCATCACCCAACTTCTTGGTGATGATGTCTCACTTCTCTATGCAAGGAATTATTTACACAAAATAATCATGCAATTAACATCCATCTCACACCAAACATTAATTTCATTGTGATATGCACATCAATACAACTTGGATAGCAAAAACAATTTAAGCTATAGCAAACCATTATAACTAAACACAAAGAGACAAACATTAGGAATCTGATTTCACTATACACATCAATTCTATGTCTGCAACAATCATCAATTCAATTTTAGGGTTTGTTCTCTCATAGTACAATAATTTCATTGGTGTCTGACTATAATCAAGTGTTCCTAATCATTAAACTACCTTGGCATCTGGCTCATTTAATGACTAAAAACTCATTAAACCCATGAGAATGATAAAAACCAATATCCTATCTTACATTGGCATTTGCATTAATAAGAATTAATTCATCCAAGAGTGTACACATAACATGTGAATATGGTGTCTTCTTTAGTTGTGTCTCATATAATCCACTAAGTTCATATTGAATATAGATAATATAGATGATGCAAAACTCAATATGGAATTAGGCACAATCACCATAACTAAAATATTGAACTAATTTAGAATACAAGCACAAGATAAAGAAATTTTGTATAGGTTACATCAAATTCCTAGATCTGCATTTAGTTCATAAACATCATGGAAAACCACATGAAACAAACAACATGGCAGAAAAATTAATTTCAAAAGAACCTCTCCCTTTTACAGCCCATCTTCACACCCTTCAACCTCCACTTCCGCCACATTTTTCTCCCCTTTTTTCATAACATACATCTCACAATGGATTACATGATTGGTGTAGACATTTATATAAAGTTCATGATTATTTAGGGTGAATGACTCCTTGGAACAAAAGGATAAGCCTTATTAGTTAGAAATGAAGTGACAACCTCATCTTTCTATAAATGAACCATGCTATTCATGCAAGAAAAGCTAATCAAGAAAAATGGCTCGTTTGATATAATTTAATGGATTCAGACTACCAAAGATGTATTGGCGTGCATGTTGTATTAAAATTATCATTCTATGTAGACATTGATGCTAATTACATGCTCATTTTGTGTGAATAATTCCTTACAAGAAAAGGAGAAGCCATATTTCCAAGGAATCAAGTGTTGGTGACAAGTTCCATGCAAAAACATTTCTCTCTTGGTAAAGCAAACTAATCAAGAACAAAGGGATAAATTTTCCTTGATTAGTTTTTCTTACATGAATAGAATGACTTATTGCATTTATGACAACACTATAATTTCCTTGTTGTATAATAACACTACTAGATGGCTCTACTTTATATGGTCAAGCTATAACCTCACTATCTTCTACTTTCATACTCAATTTTAAGGCAGGAGGGTGAATACTAATAACCCTTTTTCTATTTTTGTTGGTGTATTCTTGATATGTTTTTTCAAGGACCATACACTCTTCTAGGATGGAAAATTTTTGGGAAAGGTTTTTTTCTTAATGTTTCAAACCTTTTTCAAACAGGTGAAAGTGTCTAGTACTCTCATTTTAGTAGTATATCATTTACAGTGTTTACACCATAATTCTCATTCTTTTTCATTAAAGGCTATAAAAATCATTTTTTTTTAACAATATTTTGTTTTGATTCTCTTTTGACAAAGAAAGCTAATCAAGAACAATGACTCCTTTATTCAATGGAGTTCAATAGATTTGGACCACCCATGACATAATAATGTGCATCTCACAATGAAATGCAAGATCTAGGTAGACATATAAGTTTTATTCATGATTCCTTTTATGAACGACTCCTTAGAATGAAAATATAAGCCTTATTAGATTGAAAAAGGTGATAAAGTTGTAATAAATGCAATAAATCATTCTTTTCATGTAAGGAAAGCTAATCAAGAAAATTTTATCCCTTTGTTCTTGATTAGTTTGCTTTACCAAGAGAGAATTGTTTTTTCTTGAAACTTGGCACCAACACTTGATTCCTTGGGAATATGGCTTCTTCTTATTTTGTTGTAAAGAATTATTCACACAAAATGACCATGTAATTAACATCAATGTCTACATGGAATAATAATTTTAATACAATGTGCACATCAATACATCTTCGGTAGTCTGAATCCATTGAATTATATCAAACAAATGAGACATTTTTCTTGATTTGCTTTTCTTTCATATGAATAGCATGGTTCATAGCTAGAAAGATGAGGTTGTCTCTTCATTTCCAACTAATAAGGCTTATATCCTTTCGTTCCAAGGAGTCATTCGCCCAAAAGAATCATGAACTTTATATAAATGTCTACACAAATCATGTAATCTGTTGTGAGATCTACGTTATAAAAAAAAAAAAAGGGAAGCAAAATGTGGCCGAAATGCTGGCTGAACGGTGTGAACCTGGGCTGGAAAAGAGATTTTTTTGAAATTAATTTTTCTGCCATGTCGTGTGTTTCATATGTTCTGCCATGATGTTCATGAACTAAATGCATATTTAGGAGTTGATTCCTTATGTATGTTGGCACCTAAACCACATCTTTTTGGGGTTTTCTGCATCACATTCACATAGAATGATCACAAATTTAGCTCAAAATAATCATGAAATTAACATCATATCCATAATAAGAATTATAATTACTGCGACATGCACAATACTTCACCTTTGGTAATCTGTGTCCATTCAATCCCATCACACATATGATTTGTACATCTTTGCTTTCTTCATTGCACGATATAAATGGCCCATTCACAGAAAGTTGGCAAAGTTTCTCCATTTTTGGCTAATAAAATTTTGCCTTTCATTGTAAAAGTAATTCATACAAAATGATCATGAAATTAAATTTTGTGCATACACCAAAGATTACATTCATAGCAACATTGATCAAACATACGAGTCAATGATGTTGATTATACATTTTTCCATTGTTTGAATGATAATGCCTAGAAGATGAGATTGTCCCTTCATTTTGTGCGGACAAAACTTTTCCAATTATATCAAGGAGCCATTCACATAGAATGATCACAAATTTAGCTCAAAATAATCATGAAATTAACTTCATATCCACACTAAGCATTTCAATTTTTGCGAGATGTACAATACTTCACCTTTGGTAATTTGTGTCCATTCAATCCCATCAAACTTATGATTTGTACATCTTTGCTTTCTTTTATTGCACGATATAAATGGTCTATTCACAAAAAGCTGGGAATGTTTCTCCATTTTTTGCTGATAAAACTTAGCCTTTCATTGCAAGAGTAATTCACACAAAATGATCACGAAATTAAATTTTGTGCATACACCAAAGATTACATTCATAACAACATTCCTTAAACATAGGAGTCAATGATGTTGATTATACATTTTTACGTTGTTTGAAATATAATGCCTAGAAGATGAGATAATTCCTTCATTTTGTGTGGACAAAACTTTCCCTTTTCTATCAAGAAGCCATTCACAGAGAATGATCACGAATTTAGCTCAAAATAATCATGAAATTAACTTCATATCCACACTAAGCATTATAATTATTGTGAGATGCACAATACTTCACCTTTGGTAATTTGAGTCCATTGAATCCCATCAAACTTATGATTTGTGCATCTCTACTTTCTTTTAGTCCATGACATAAATGGTCCATTCACACAATGTTGGGAACGTTTCTCCATTTTTTTGCCGATAAAACTTTGCCTTTCATTGTAAGAGTAATTCACACAAAATGATCATGAAATTAAATTTTGTGCATACACCAAAGATTACATTCATAGCGACATTCATCAAACATAAGAGTCAATGATGTTGATTGTATGTTTTTACATTGTTGGAATGATAGTGCCTGGAAGATGAGATAGTCCCTTCATTTTGTGTGGGCAAAACTTTTCCTTTTATATTAAGGAGCCATTCAAAGAGAATGATCATGAATTGAGCTCAAAATAATCATGAAATTAACTTCGTATCCACACTAAGCATTATAATTATTGCGAGATGCGCAATACCTCACCTTTGGTAATTTATGTCCATTGAATCCCATCAAATTTATGGTTTGCACAACTTTGCTTTCTTTTATTGCATGACATAAACGGTCCATTCGCACAAAGTTGGGAAGGTTTCTCCATTTTTTGTTGATAAAACTTTGTCTTTCTTTGTAAGAGCAATTCACATAAAATGATCATGAAATTAAATTTTGTGCATACAGCAAAGATTACATTCATAGCGACATTCATCAAACATAGGAGTCAATGATGTTGACTATACATTTTTACATTGTTGGAATGATAATGCCTGGAAGATGAGATTGTCCCTTCATTTTGTGTGGATGAAACTTTCCCTTTTATATCAAAAAGTCATTCACAAAGAATGATCACGAATGTAGCTCAAAATAATCATGAAATTAACTTTGTATCCACGCTAAGCATTATAATTATTGCAAGATGCAGAATACTTCACCTTTGGTAATTTGTGACCATTAAATCCCATCAAATTTATGATTTGTACATCTTTGCTTTCTTTTATTGCATGGCATAAATGGTCCATTCGCACAAAGTTAGGTACGTTTCTTCATTTTTGCGGATAAAACTTCACCTTTCATTGTTAGAGTAATTCTCACAAAATGATCTTGAAATTAAATTTTGTTTATACACCAAAGATTACATTCAAAGCAACATACATGAAATGTAAGAGTCAATGATGTTGATTATACATTTTTACATTGTTGGAATGATAATTAATTTAAATTATTTTGTTTGTTATCAATTTTTTTAAATAATAGAACTCAATCGTGCGATTTAATAAATTTATTTTATATGTTGTTGAATTCTTGTTATTTGTCATAGAATCTAAAAATAGTAGAGAGGATTTTGAGTTTCTTTTGACTTATGTGCTACATATATTTAAATAAATTAAAATTTTACTTTTCTTCTTTTACTCAAAATTATTAATTTCACAAAATTTTTATATTTTTTTAATATGTAAGATATTATTTAAAATCTTAGATTAGAAGTATGTACCTAATAAAATTATTTTTAATTTTTAATTTTTAAAATTATTTTTTAACATTAACTCTACTGTATAAATTAACTTTTTTTTATTATTTTTTATTAAATATACCACGTGATAGCATATGACAATTATATAATTACCACATTATTTATTATTGACTTAAGATGTCACTTTAATAAAATGATTAACCCTAATTTTTTATTTTTTATAATTTTTAGATTTTATTTGAATTCTTTGATTTTTTTAATAATTTTTGTATTTTTTTTAATTTTTAGATTTTTTTGTTATATTAGATTTTTTTAAAAGCCTTTTAGAATTTCCATATTTTTCATTTTTTTAAAAAATTTTTACTTTTTTGGAATTTTTTTGCTTTGTTTTTAAATTTCATTTTTTTTTTTATTTTGTTACAATTTTTAGGCTTTAGTCTTGAAAAAATAGTAATCATTTTTTTGAGAACTTAACATCTTAGGCCAACAGCAACTCCATGATTGCCATGTAGCGATACTTAATAATGAAGTGAAAAAAAAAAAATTCATTCATGTAATAGATGGCGAAAAGTCTTAATTAGCCCATTTAGTATGATTACTTTTTAAACTATAGTCATAACATATTTTTTCCAAAATTAATTCCTCTCATTTTCTAACTCTATAATTTTAATTATTTTTCATTAATTTGTCATTAAATATACATCAATCAATTAACGATAACATTCACAAAATTGACTTGAATTTCATATTATTTAAGAAAATATTCTAAAATTTTTTAAATTTTGAAAAAAGATAAAAAAATTTTAAAAATTAATTATAAAAAATTATAAATTCATAAAAATAAAAACATTTCTTAAAAAATCAAAAATTTAAAAAAATATATTAAAAATTAATTTTAAAGTTTAAAAAATTTTAACAAAATCGGTAATAAGTAACCCAAAAATCTTTTAAAAATAAAAAATTGAAAGTGAAATCCAAAAATTCAAGAAAACGTTTTTTAAATATTTTGAAGATAAAAAAGATCCAAAAACTAGAAATCTTATGAGTTCATAAAAAACTGAAAATTAATAAAATGAAAAGTAAACAACATTATAAAAAAATGTAAAATTTAAAAATCAAAAAATTTTGAAAAATATTTAAAATTGAGAATAATCCAAAAATTTCTCTCCTTTGCACAATATATCCTTTTCTTTTTCTGTTAAACATTTTGATTAAAATATTTTTTTTTAATATCCTCTTTTGTTAACAAGTTTAGACATTATTTTAATATTTTTTTGAATTTTTGGATTTTTAAAAGAATTTTCAATTTTTTTGAATATATAAATTCTTTATATTTTTTAAAAATTTTTAAAACTTTCATAAAGTGTTTTAAAAGTGTGATATCATAGAAAAATGATGATATGATATTGGAGTCAACATTACTCAATTGACATGGTTTGTAACATAACACATTTAATGATAAATTAAGAAATAATTAAAATCATTAATAAAGAGAATGTGAGGAATTAATTTTCTTTTGAAAAAATTTATTGCGACTATAATTTAAAAGTTAGACAAACGTGAAGGTCTAATTGAAATTTTTGCTATTTCAAAAATTAAAAAAAAAAGTAGTAAAAAACATTAAAACAAGAAGGTGGATTCTTGATTTAATTTGTGGAATAGAATATATATAATCATGAAGCTTTTAACATTATGTTGCGGGTCCTACCATTTTTGCCATCATCAATTATAAGCAAAATACCTATTTTGCCCTTTTTTATTATTACGATTACACCATCTTTCTCTATTTCCTTTTTGCCCTCCTACGATTTTTGTTGTTACAATTATGTCAGCAGTTTTGTGTTATATGTTTCTATTTTGTCTTTGGGTTGTTTTGTTTCTATACTTAGTTTTAATTGCTTTATTTTTAAAAATAATATTTACAAAAATATCTTTTCACATTATTTTTCTATTTTTTTTCAAAATAACATAAAAGTTTATAATAAATATTAACCATTTTTTGAACATTATTGTTATGGTTACTCTTCATAACTTAAAAAGAAAACTTTTTGTTATAGCTCCATTTAAGCTCCATTTAAGTTTGATGATACATATGAATATTTTGTCCAAAAGATAAAAAGAGATTGAAGGTTGAAGTTATCACTATAGGTAATAATTTAATTAATTATTTGATATGTTTTTCTATACTAGTCAAAATTTGAAATTTGTTATCATTATTTGTCTCTTAATAAATAAAAATTTATATTAAAAATATAATATTATTTTTAAATTTATTAATACTAAAATTAAATATAAAAAAATCTCCCTAATTCTAATAATATTGAGATGATAATTTTTTATTAAAAAAATTGAATAAAAATATTATTAATAATTCTCAATTTTAACTCAAATGTATAATGATTAATAATATAAGATACACTTTTTTTTTAATTAAAAAAATGGAAGGTATAAGTTAGTATTATTATTTTTTTCAATTTACTTTAATTTATTGTCGAACATTTTTATTAGCCTCATCGTTCAGAATCAATTTAGTTTAGAACGAATGAAATCTAGTATTTCATGCTCTTAACTATTAATATTGACATAATTTAAATTTTGCATGAAAAGTTAGAAAACAATTTTATTGTAAGAGACAATGATTGAATCAATTGATTTTGATTTTGAAAATAGTGTACACGATGTTAAATTTTACAATTCACCGTCAAATAGATGTTTAATGAAAGAGGATGATTAGAAAAATTTAAAAGTATAGACAATTGCAGATTTGTAATACCAAATATAAATTATAAAGGTTATAAAAAAACGTGGCCAAAGAACAAAATTTCTTGCTTAGTTTATATATCTTTTTGGTTTTTACTCATTATCTTTTTTTTTTAATTTCACCTAATATATTTGTTCCGTCACCTTTTTTTTTTTTCACTTTTTTTCTATTAATCATCGATTATGTGTATCACTTGGGAATCCATTACGTGCAATAAAAGTACAATTAGACGTTATGTTGACAAACAGTTGATATATGATATTTTTAAAAAATCAGAAATTAAAAAATTAAAAAATATAATAAAAAAATCTATAAATTAAAAAAATCAAAATTTTTAAATATAAAAATTTACAAATAAATCTAAAAAATATTTCAAAAAAGTTTGAAGGTATTCACAATATTGGAAAAAACATTAAAGTTTTTAAAAAATTTTGAAAATATTTTAAAAATATTGAATCCCACAACTTTTCTTTTAACAAAAAAGTTTGGATTTGATTTTTAATTTTCGGATTTTTTTACAAAATGTTTTGGAATTTTTTTATTTCAAATTTTGTTAAAAATTTTAGAATTTTTAAAAATAGTTTTCATATTTATTTTTGAATTTTTAGATTTTATTTCGAACATTTAGATTTTTTTAAAAAAGTTTAAAATATTTTCAATTTTTAAATTTAAATTTTTAAAAAATACTATTTTAATTCTAGTTACATCCTAGAGGCGTCATGCTCAAGTCCGTATTTAATTTTTGTGGCCCAGTACCGCTTGTCTACGGCGATACGCTTGTCGGGTGTGGGATTGCTCATTTAGACTCAAGTACACGATAAAGCCTAATAACAATCATGCCTTTTGCTAAAAAAAAAAAAAAAAAAAACCAATCATGCCCTAAATATGGACCCAAAAAACAAACAAAATTATTAGGTAAATATAAATTGATAGGGTCAAGTAAAATCGTTTTAATTCTTAAAAGTCATTTTAACTCTAAAGTAATAGCTTTTATTTGATATTAAAATTTTTGCTCTGACATTGATGTTTCTCCTATTTATTATATTATTGTTAGATGAAATTTATCACAAATTCAAAAAATATATAATTCAATAAGTACTACAAAAAAAAGAATTCAAATCACACCATCCATGAAAAAATATCTATTTTCTCGGCAAATATTTACCAAGTGACATAATTCATTTATTTATGAAGTTCCTTTGACAACTTGTGCCACTTTTAAGAGTTGAGATATTGTTTTGGCAAAACTTTCAAGTTTCTGACTGTCTATGAAATAAGTAGAGGAAAATGAAAGGACTCCATATTATCAGAGTATAGCTTGAGCAACAAATGAATTATTATTAAATCAAGATTTAGTTTTGGTTTTGGTAAGACTTTTTGGATTTCATTGTTATTCATATCAAGGTAACTATGAAATAAATGAAAGGAAGTGAACGTTTTTTTGGTTAATATACAAAAATAACTCTATTATTTATAACAAATTAAATATTACCTGTAAAATATAATAATTTGAGTTTAATAAAATATTTTTGTCTTAAAAATAATATACTGTCAATTTTAATCGACTAATTTTGTCAAGTATATTAATGTGGCGTACCAACTTGGTTCTTTGAACGACGTGAACATAAAACTAAGAAAATGATTGGATTATCTATGTGATGTCATATCACTTATTTGAGTTTATTGAGTATAAGATTATTTAGGTCAAATCCAAAATTCAATATTAATTAACTTATTTGAACCAAAAGAAAAAAAAATCTAAAATATAAAAGTAAAAATCCTAATTACTCTTTTTCTCGAATTAGGCCATGACACTAAAATGAAAAATGGAAAATGAAGGCCTGATTAGAGTCAAAAATTGACAAAAGACACAAAAGGCAAGAGGATGGTGATGCAAAAACATAGTAATTATTCATCCCCTTTCTATTTCAGCCATGAACTCTAATAGTAAATAAAGATGAACTCTAATTAAAAATAGAGCAGAATCCCTAATAAAAATTTGGAATAAGTTAAAAAACAATTCTCAATCTTTTTAATTTTTTAATATAATCTTAAATTTTTTATTTTTTAATTTAATTTTAAATATTACTAATTCTTTTTAATATAATTTTTTAAAGATAAAAAATAAATAAAATATTATATTTAATAATAAATATATAAAAATTCATTGTCAATGCATATTTTTATATGTATTTTTATGTATTTACTAATTCTTATTCATGAAAATAGTGTATTTGGAGTATGTAAGGATGTATTTTAGTTATTAATACACATTTTTGTACATTGATTATGAGATATAATATTTAATTTATTGTACTACATTAAAAATAATTAATAATATTTAGAACTGAATTAAAAAAATAAAAAGTTTAGAAATATATTGAAAAAATTAAAAAAATTGAAAACTATTTTTAACTTTATCCCATAGAAATTAATAAGAAGGGATTTTGAGAATTACAACTTCAATTTTATATTAAGGAACACAAAATAAAAACAAAATCACATAAGCAATATCGTCAAACTCTTAATTTGCATTTAAGACACCAATTGTTGACACCAAAGTACAAAGAAGAAAAAGGTATCTCAATTATGCTAGAAAAACCCTAAATTCACACTTCAATCTACGCTTGAAATAACTATTACTCCTCAATATAGAAAGATAGATAAATTTTAAAAAACCATTAGACAAAAAGAAAGATTTATTCAATCTTTCTATTTTGAAATAAAAAATAAACACTTGTGTGAAAAAATTAACACTCTTGTTATACAAGCAAAAATACATGAAGCATAACAACATTAGAAACATTAGCTTGTTCAAAAATTCCTACAATTTTTTGGAATAGAAAAAAAGCATGTAGTGGAATTACCTTACAAAGTGACTTTTAATGAAAGTTAAATCCCAACCAAAACCAAGCCATAGCTATGAGACCAAGCCATTTAGAAATATGCAAAAATGAGATAAATGATTTTTTTTGAAAAAAGTGCTTATTTGAAAAAGTACTAGCCTTTGGAGTTGTCCTCCTTTCTATGTAGACATTGTAGCAAAAATTAGAAAGAGACATTAATTACATACCTTTAAATAAGACATTTAGATGGGTTAATTACCTTATACCTCATAAAAAAAATTTGCTTAATAAGTTTTATGAAACCTAAGTATATTCAAAATTTGATATGAAGTTTGGTTATTAGCAAATCTAGATTCATAAAAAGAATAAGTATAAGATAGCATTTACAATTCCATTCAAATACTATGAGTGCAATATAATGTCATTTGAGTTAAAAAAATGCACCCTCTGAATTTCAAAGAATTATGAATAAAATATTTAATACTTGTTTAGCATTTCTAATTGTTTATATTGATGATGTATTTACATTGGATAAAACTTAACATATCCTTTAATTTCAAAGCACATTGACTTTTTGTGTGTCATTGAAAATAACTATACCGAGCTCTAACCTTATAACCCATATTAGATAAAAAAAAAAAAAGGACATATAGGCTTAGAAGCTTGACTTGAAATTTCTAGTGATTCATTAACCATTGAAGTAGAAGTTAAAAGAAGGAAGATAAGTTTGTACTACGGTTTACTCACCTATTCCTCAGTTTTTCTTATACCTTCCAATTTAATAATTAGTACAAAAAAGGTAGAGTACTTAGGATTAATCTTTTCTTTTCCCTTTTGAAGGTTTAACCTCATGCTTCTTAATGGAGTAAATTAAATTTTGAAATCTCCATCTTTATATTCAATTACTTCTTCAAATTGTCAATTTACCTATTTAATAGGTTTAACAGCTTTTTCTAAGGTCTATCAATTAGGTAGCTTAACTTGTTTCCAAGTAATCATTACACTAGCTTTTGACTTATTAGTCAAAAATAATATTGTAGTTCTTTTGTTTTCATATTTTGAAGGAATTTCTTTGACTTCTAGAATAATAGTATTTATAACTTTATAATGTATCATATAAATAAGGATTAAATTTTGTAAACCTAGCATCAAATCAAATCCCTTTTTCTTTATGTCTAGACATAAAGCATGTATTAAGTTTGGATTTGATAATGACCGCATGATGTTTGGAAAGCAAGAAAGCTATCCATCACTTAAGCTAGATTCGACTACTTCTAATAAGGAGTCATGAAATCTATTATTTCTTTTATTCTTAACACAAATAATTATCGAGTTATTTAAACCCAATCTAGTAGTCAATTTCAAATCTAACTAAACCATTCCTATATGAATGAACTTATATTTTTGTAAATAAGAACTAATAAGTTCTTGTGGTAATAAGAAAAAATGATTATAACCATAAATTTAGGGTAAGGCTTCTTTGAAGGTTTTGATCACATTATTGGTTTTTGAAAAAAAACTACTCCATTTATAAACATGAGAAGGAGAAGAAGAAGAGAGAGTCAAATTCTATAAATAATTATTATCTAGAATTTAATTAATAATTACTCCCTTGTTTCTACTCCTACTTAGGCCATTACTCCTAAAAAACCAATTAAGTCTTAACCTATTCACACTTCATGGTATCACTGTCAATGAATTACATCATAACTCTTTAATGCCTAACTATGGCAAGCAACAAAGGCAATACGACTTTACCAACAATCAGACTCTAATACCATTCAATTTACTTCATCAAAAAGCATGAGGTTAAACCTCAAAATGGGAAAAGAAAAGGTTAAAGCAAGGTACTCTACCTCTTTAGTACCAATTACCAAATTGGAAGATATAAAAAGAACTAAATAACTAGTGAGTTAACCACAATATAAAATTGACATCCCTCCTTTAACTTCTACTTTAGTGGTTAATGAAAGTTAGGCTTTTAGTCCTAAATCTCCTTCTTTATTTGACATGGGATATTAAGATGAAGAAAATACTTTCTATGTCCTTATAGTCATAAACAAGGTAAAAGAAAAGATAAAAGAGTTATTTTAGTCTCCTAAAAACACTTTAAAAAGGAAATAATTTTTTATAATGCAAACAATATGGCTAAAATATTCTTTAAAGAAGTAGTATGTTTGCATGGCATATGTTAAAGTATTGTTTTAAATTGGGATGCAAAGTTCTTAAATTACTTTTGGAAGACTTTGTGGGGTAAGTTATGTACTAAGTTATTGTTTTCAACTACTTTCCATCCATAAACTAATGGACAAACTGAGGTAATAAATTGAATTATTTCTACTTTGTTGTGTGCCATTATTTTGATGAATTTGAAAACATGGGAAGATTGTTTACCATATGTTAAGTTTACATATAATAAGAGTGTTCATTCTACTACTAGTTACTCTCTATTTAAGATTATATATGATTTTAATCCTTTGACTCCTTTGAATTTATTGCTTATACCTGCTGATGAGTATGTTAGCTTAAATGGTGATGCAAGGCTAACATGGTGAAGAAATCACATGAGAAGGTGTGGCAACATATTGCAAAACAAATTGAGCAATATACATCCCATGTTAGCGAAGGGTGAAAGAAGGTAGTGTTTAAACCTAATGATTGGGTTTAGGTGTATATGCATATGAAATGGTTCCCAACACAGAGGCATCTAAAGCTACAACTTAGAGGAGATGGTCCATTTCAAGTAGTAATATGGATTAATGATAATGGTTATAAGTTGAACCTTCTTAGGGAGTATAACGTGAGTGCAACATTTAATGTTTTTTATCTTTCTCGTTTTGATATAGGTGATGATTCAAGGATGAATCTTTTCGAGACTAGGGGAATGATAATAAGCTTAGAGATGATGCGTGGAAAGTTTCAAAGTGTGCGACAAATCCATTGTATATTCTAAAAGGTCTAATAATGCAAGCTAGAGCTAAAAAGATAGAAGAAGTACTATATGGGTTGATTGAAGACATTCAGGGCAACTAAGCTACAAATGGTGCAAATTCAAGCTTGAAAGAGAGTCAAGGTTTTATTAGTATGATTAAAGTGGTTAATGGGGCAAGGTTATGTAATAGTACTCACTCTTAAACAAGCGTTTGTCCTAAATAGGAATTTATTTCACTATTAGGGTTACTATCTTAGCCTATAAATAGGCACCTCCTTTTAAGCTCTAAAATCAAACAATTTGCAAGAAATAAAGAGTAAGAGTTTTCTCCTTCGGTTCTTTCAAGAACTAAAGAACTTATTAAGAAGTAAATCTTGTGATGTTCAACTCAACTTATCCTTCTTTATTCCTTTCTCTTCTAGAGTGTGACATCCATATTCTTCTTAATACCTTAAGTTCATATTCCTTTGAATATTAGGTATAGGGTTTGTGTGATTAAAGTCTAACTTAGCTTTCTTATGTATTGTTTGATTCTTTACATGCGTTGTGTCCCTAAGCCACATCTTTTGGGATTTCACATAAGCTATATAGGTCTTAACCTATCCATTGATCCTTATAATATCACTAACAACAATTTACACCAATGCTCTATACATCTTCCTCAACTATAATGAGCAAACAACAACAACATGACTTGGGGTATTAATTATGATACCAATGGCTCTAATACCATTCATTAATTCAATAATTCATTAACAATATATCAAACAACAATGTTAAATAGTAAATAACAATATTATAAAATTTAAGGTAAAAGTTATAGAACTTATAAAAAAATAGCTTTCATTGATTGTTGATACAAGTTCATATATTTTATAGAGGATACAAACTTTTCAAAAGAAGAAAGATAAAAGAAAACTAAACTTTAGCTTTCCTTACTTAAGCATCTTTTATTATATTAGGAGAAAAGGTAATGACTGTGTTAAGGTGGGTTCCAAAAGGTTTTTTGCTTTATAAAAGCTTTCAATGTCAAGTATTTTGTAGCTTCATCATTGAAAGTAGTTTTGTCACTTTTACAACTCATAAAGGTCTTGTGAATCCTGCATCATATCATCCTTTTGATTCAAACTACCTTTTTATTGAGTATAACTCTCATGTAGAGTGGGTTTAGTTTAAAGTAATGACATCATTATCTCAAGTATTTTCTCCTTCTACATGGACTTAAACAAAGCCTTAAGTAATTGTTCTGGATTACCAAATGCTATAGTTTTTGGTGTAGTCTTAAGACTATTTAGGCTAATTATTCCCTTAGTGGTATAAACACTGTCTTCAAAGAAGTCAAATTTTTTCTACCAGCAAATATTAATGTGTTTGGCTAACCGTGGGACATGTTTAATTTCCATATCTAACATGCTGGCTTATTTGGTCGTAATAGTAGACTCCCACTTAATAATCCTCTAAACATGAAACTAAGAGATGAACAATAATAAGAGGTCTTTAACCTCATTATTTTTTTCACAAAACTATTCATAAACATTTCTTACCTTATTGGGTAAGGTTATGTCATGCAATCCCCATTTGATGAACTAGATTTTAAACCAATTGGGAAGACTCTTTAGGTCATTCAAAAGGTGGATTTAAATGAACTAATTGAATTTATTTTGCTTGTTTTCATTTAACAGTGTTCTTTTCCACGCTTTAATATAGTCAAAATAGTTGTAAGTTTTAACTTTCAACCATTTTTTAAGGTCACTAGTGGCAAACAAATGAGAAATTGTTCGCTAAAATTCAAGTGAATGTAAATTTTGTAATTTTTTTAATTTTCTCCATTTCCATAATGCAATTTGACATGATTTATAAAATTTTAGTCTACAAACATGCTAATTAAAGAAAAACGGATGCAATGAACTCTAATAAGAAATTAGTCCACTATACGCTAGAATTACATGCTTGATCCAACATTGAAACTTAGGATTAGAATTTATAACAGTCATCCACTAAACTTTATTTTGTACAATTAAGTCCCTTACTTTTATTTTTGTTTAATTAGCATATTAAAAAATTATATTTATCTCACTATTGAAAATGCGATGATAATAAAAATTATCAAAAATATAATAATATTGCATTATTTTAATTATTAGAATTTTAAGGTCTTATAAGGAGAAATTATTTTTTAATACTCCAATGAATTTTAATTTGTTAATTATTTTAATTGTCTCTATTACCATAATGTAATTTGATATGATTAATATAATTTTAGTGTATAAACATGATAATTAAACAAAAGCGAATGCAATGAATTCTAAACTTATATACTTGACCTAATATTAAAACTTGGGATTGGAATTTATCACAATCATCCACTAAAGTTTATTTTATACAATTAAGTCCATTGGCTTTATTTTGGCAAATTAACATATACAAATATTAGGTTTATCTCACTACTGAAAATGAAATGGAATGAAAAATTATTTAAAAAATAAAAACATTGCATTATTTTAACTTTTAGAATTTTAAAATCTTACAAGGAGAAATTATTTGCTAAAACTCAAGTGAATGTAAATTCTATAATTTTTTTAATTTTCTCCATTTCCACAATGCAATTTGACATGATTTATAAAATTTTAATAGACAAACATGCTAATTAAAAAAAAGGCGAATACAATGGACTCTAATAAGAAATTAGCCCACTATGCTTGATCCAACATTGAAACTTGAGATTGGAATTTATAACAGTCATCTGCTAAACTTTATTTTATACAATTAAGTCCTTTACTTTTATTTTTGTTCAAGTAATATATTAAAAAATTATATTTATCTCATCATTGAAAATGTAATGGTAATAAAAATTATTAAAAATATAAAAACATTGCATTATTTTAATTATTAGAATTTTAAAGTCTTACAAGGAGAAATTTTTTGTTAATACTCAAGTGGATTTAAATTTGTTAATTATTTTAATTGTCTCCATTACCACAATACAATTTGACATGATTAATATAATTTTAGTGTACAAACATGATAATTAAACAAAAACGAATGTAATAGACTCTAGGGTTATATGTTTGACCCAACATTGAAACTTGGGATAAAAATTTATAACAATCATCCACTAAAGTTTATTTTATACAATTGAGTCCATTGGTTTTATTTTGGCAAATTAACATATACAAATATTAGATTTATCTCACCATTGAAAATGACATGGAATTAAAAATTATTTAAAAAATAAAAACATTGCATTATTTTAATTTTCAGAATTTTAAAATCCTACAAGGAGAAATTATTCTTTAAAACTCAAGTGAATGTAAATTCTATAATTTTTTTAATTTTTTCCATTTCCACAATGCAATTTGACATGATTTATAAAATTTTAGTATACAAACATGCTAATTAAAGAAAAGCGAATGCAATGGATTCTAATAAGAAATTAACCCACTATGTGTTGGAGTTGTATCCTTAATCCAACATTGAAACTTGAGATTGGAATTTATAATAGTCATCCGCTAAAGTTTATTTTGTATAATTGAGTCCCTTACTTTTATTTTTGTTCAATTAACATATTAAAAAATTATTTTTATCTCATCATTGAAAATGCAATGGTAATAAAAATTATTAAAAATATAAAAATATTACATTATTTTAATTATTAGAATTTTAAAATCTTATAAGGAGAAATTCTTTGTTAATACTCAAATGAATTTAAATTTGTTAATTATTTTAATTGTCTCCATTACCACAATACAATTTGACATGATTAATATAATTTTAATGTACAAACATGATAATTAAACAAAAGCGAATGCAATGGACTTTAGAGTTATATGTTTGACCCAATATTAAAACTTGGGATTGGAATTTATAACAATCATCCACTAAAGTTTATTTTATACAATTGAGTCTATTGGTTTTATTTTGGCAAATTAACATATAGAAATATTAGGTTTACCTTACCACTCAAAATGAAATGGAATTACAAATTATTTAAAAAATAAAAACATTGCATTATTTTAATTTTTAAAATTTTAAAGTGTTATAAAAGGAAATTGTTCGCTAAAACTCAACTGAATTTAAATATTGTAATTTTTTTAATTGTCCTCATTTCAACAATACAATTTAACATGATTTATATAATTTTAGTATACAAATATGTTAATTAAATTAAAATGAATGTAATGGACACTAATAAGAAGTTAGCTCATTATGCTCTAGAACTATATGCTTGACCCAACATTGAAGCTTGGTATCACAATTTATAATTGTCATCCCTTAAAGTTTATTTTATAGAATTAAGTCCATAGCGTTTATTTTGGTGAATTAACATATTCAAATATTAGGTTTATCTCACTATTGCAAATGCAATTGCTTTCAAAATTATTTAAAAATAAAAACATTGAATTATTTTAATTGTTAGAATTTTAAAGTTTTAGAGGGAGAAATTCTTTGTTATTGCTCAAGTGAATTTAAATTTTGTAATCTTTTTAATTGTCCCCATTTACACAATGCAATTTGACATGATTTATATAATTTTAGTATACAATTAGGTTAATTAAACAAAAGCGACAACAATTGATTTTAATAAGAAGTTAGTCCACTATGCTCTATAATTATATGCTAAACCAAATATTGAAGCATAAGATTGCAATTTATAATAGTCATCCCCTAAAGTTTATTTTATACATTTTAGTCCATTGCTCTTATTTTGGTAAATCAACATATTCAAATGTTACATTTATCTCATTGTTGAAAATGTAATGAATTCAAAATTCTTTAAAAAGTAAAAAAATGTATTATTATAATTTTTAGAATTTTAAAATCTTAGAGGGAGAAATTCAATGGAAATTTAGAATTTAAATTTTGAGATTTTTTTAATTGTCTTTATTACCACAATGTAATTTCCCATGATTTATATAATTTTAGTATACAAACATGTTAATTAAAGAAAAGCGAATGCAATGGACTTTAATAAGAACTTAGTCCATTACGCTCTTTTACTATATACTTGACCCAACATTAAAGCTTGAGATTGGAATTTGTCATAGTCATCCCCTAAAGTTTATTTCATAGAATTGAGTTCATTGCTTTTATTTTGGTAAATTAACATATTCAAATATTAAATTTATCTCACCATTGAAAATGCAATGGAATTCAAAATTATTTAAAAATAAAAACATTGCATTATTTTAATTTTTATAATTTTAAAGTTTTAAAGGGAGAAATTCTTTGTTAATACTCAAGTGAATTTAAATTTTGTTATTTTTTTAATTGTCTCCAATACTACAATGCAATTTGGCACGATTTATATAATTTTCGCATACAAACATGTTAATGAAATAAAAAGGAATGCAATGGACTCTAATACGAAGTTAGCCCATTACGCTCTAGAGTTATATGTTAGACCCAATATTGAAGTTTGAGATTGCAATTTATAATAGTCATCCCTTAAAATTTATTTTATACATTTTAGTCCATTGTTGTTATTGTGGTAAATTAACATATTCAAATATTACATTTATCTCATCATCGAAAATGCAATGAAATTCAAAATTCTTTAAAAAGTAAAAACAATGCATTATTATAATTTTAGGAATTTTAAAGTCTTATAAGGAGAAATTCTTTGTTAATAATCAAGTGAATTTAAATTTTCAAATTTTTTTAATTGTCCCTATAACCACAATGTAATTTCACATAATTTATATAATTTTAGTATACAAACATGTTAATTAAAGAAAAACGAATGTAATGAACTCTAATAAGAAGTTAGCCCATTACACTTTAGTGCTATATACATGACCTAACATTGAAGTTTGAGATTAGAATTTATCATAGTCATCCCCTAAAGTTTATTTTATAGAATTGAGTCCATTGCTTTTATTTTGGTGAATTAACACATTCAAATAATAAATTTATCTCACTCTTGAAAATGCAATGGAAATCAAAATTATTTAAAAAATAAAAACATTGCATTATTTTAATTCTTAAAATTTTAAAGTATTACAGGGAGAAATTCTTCATTATTACTTAAGTAAATTTAAATTTATAATTTTTTTAATTGTCCCTATTTACACAATGCAATTTGACATGATATATATAATTTTACAATACAAATATGTTAATTAAACAAAAGTAAATGGAATGGACTCTAAGAAGAAGTTAGTCCACTACGCTCTAGAGCTATATACTGGAGCCAACATTGAAACTTAGATTGCAATTTATAATAGTCAGTCCCTAAAATTTATTCTATACATTTTAGTCCATTGCTTTTATTTTGGTAAATTAACATCTTCAAATATTAAATTTATCTCACCGTTGAAAGTGTAATGGAATTCAAAATTCTTTGAAAAGTAAAACAATGCATTATTATAATTTTTAGAATTTAAATTCTTAAAGGAGAAATTCTTCGTTAATAATCAAGTGAATTTAAATTTTCAAATTTTTTAATTGTCCCTTTAACCACAAAGTAATTTCACAAGATTTATATAATTTTAGTATTACAAACATGTTAATTAAAGAAAAATGAATGCAATGGACCCTAATAAGAAGTTAGCCCATTACGCTCTAGTGCTATATGCTTGAGCCAATATTGAAACTTGCATTGGAATTTATCATAGTCATCCCCCAAATTTATTTTATAAAATTGAGTCCATTGCTTTTATTTTGGTGAATTAACACATTCAAATAATAAATTTATCTCATCGTTGAAAATGCAATGGAAATCAAAATTATTTAAAAATAAAGACATTGCATATATTTAATTTTTAGAATTTTAAAGTGTTCAGGGAGAAATTACTTTGTTATTACTCAAGTGAATTTAAATTTTGTAATTTTTTTAATTGTCCCCATTTACACAATGCAATTTTGACATGATATATATAATTTTACAATACACATATGTTAATTAAACAAAAGCGAATGCAATGGACTCTAATAAAAGTTAGCGATTACACTCTTAGTGCTATATACTTGAGCCAACATTGAAAGCTTGGATTGGAATTTATCATAGTCATCCCCAAGGTTATATTTTATAGAATTGAGTCCATTGCTTTTATTTTGGTGAATTAACACATTCAAATAATAAATTTATCTCAT
The DNA here is from genome assembly GCA_020883675.1 of Bruguiera gymnorhiza. NCBI lineage: Eukaryota > Viridiplantae > Streptophyta > Magnoliopsida > Malpighiales > Rhizophoraceae > Bruguiera > Bruguiera gymnorhiza. The sequence goes on from JAIRCJ010000050.1 coordinate 732,085, forward strand.
CGTTGAAAATGCAATGGAAATCAAAATTATTTATAAAATAAAGACATTGCATTTATTTAATTCTTAGAATTTTAAAGTGTTACAGGGGAAATTCTTTATTATTACTCAAGTGAATTTAAATTTGTAATTTTTTTAATTGTCCCCATTTACACAATGCAATTGACATGATATATATAATTTTACAATAACACATATGTTAATTAAACAAAAAGGAATGCAATGGACCTTAATAAGAAGTTAGCCAATTACACTATAGTGCTATATACTGAGCCAACATTGAAGCTTGGATTGGAATTTATCATAGTCATCCCCCAAAGTTTATTTTATAGAATTGAGTCCATTGCTTTTATTTTGGTGAATTAACACATTCAAATAATAAATTTATCTCATCGTGAAAATGCAATGGAAATCAAAATTATTAATAAAATAAAGACATTGCATTTATTTAATTCTTAGAATTTTAAGTGTTACAGGGAGAAATTCTTTATTATTACTCAAGTGAATTTAAATTTTGTAATTTTTTAATTGTCCCTATTTACACAATGCAATTTGACATGATATATAATAATTTTACAATATAAATATGTTAATTAAACTAAAGCAAATGCAATGAACTTTAATAAGAAGTTTAACTCATTACACTTTAGTGCTATATGCTTAGCCAACATTGAAGCTTGATTCGAATTTATCATAGTCATCCCCCAAAGTTTATTTTATAGAATTGGTTCATTGCTTTTATTTTGGTGAATTAACAAATTCAAATATTAAATTTATCTCACCGTTGAAAATTAATGGAAATCAAAATTATTAAAAAATAAAAACATGTACATTATTTTAATTTTTATCATTTTTAAAGTTTAAAAGGGAGAAATCCTTCCTTAATACTTAAGTGAATTTAAATTTGTTATTTTTTTAATGTCTTCATTACCACATACAATTTAGCACAATTTATATAATTTTGTATACAACATAGTAATGAAATAAAAGGGAATCCAATGGACTCTAATATGATGTTAGCCTATTATGCTATAGAGTTATATGCTGGATACCCAACATTGAAACTTAAGATTGCAATTTATAATAGTCATCCCTAAAGTTTATTTTATACATTTTAATCCATTGCTCTTATTTGGAAATTAACATATTCAAATATTAAATTCATCTCACTGGAAAATGCAATAGAAATTCAAAATTCCTTAAAAAGTAAAGGCAATGCATTATTATAAGTTTTAGAATTTTAAAGTCTTAGAGG